>LFYR01000692.1:257517-490924 GCA_001185155.1 Zostera marina | reverse complement strand
TAAATCTGGATATAAAAAAGAAATAGGAGAGAAGTTGAACGAGGCGCGCCCCAGACGTCGTCCCATGGAGGCGGACCCACGGCCCGGATGAGCGTGGTCGCGGTCGCGGACGTCCCCCGGACGAACTTAAGGGGCTGGCTTCGAGGATCCCGACAGAAAGTGGCGCAGGTCATAGGCCGGAAGGGACGAAGACCCGCGAGAACGGCGAGGACCTCGCGGCCGGCGGCGCCTCGGAAGGGGCGTTGGATCAGCGACAGCAGCGGGAGCGACGGTCGTACCTTGCGCGCGGGAAGCACGCGAAGTTCCAGCAGAACCCGACGTGTCAGGATAGGTGACGAGGGGAAGCTCCGCGACAATGTCGTTGCAGCGAATCCGGTTGAGGCGACGGTGGACGTCGATCAGCACGGCGTTAAGGCGCTGAGTCTCGGCCACGGCAACACTGTTGGGGACACCAGTAGGCGACAGCAGGCACAGGGCCCAGGTAGCATGTTGAGCTTGCACTTCACGACCATACTCCTCAAGGATGTCTCGAGCACTCATAGCGGAAAAGAGAGAGGATGCGGAAAACTATAAGGGTATATTTGTAATAATAATAATTATGCGTATTGAATTATAATGAAGGAAACAAACAGACAAACACAGGCCAAACATAAAATCCGAAATAAATGAATCAATTCATAATCCGGCAGTTCTTCCGAACCTCTCCGCCGTGAGGATTTGTGACGTTCCCCATCCTGACCATAGCATCTGAGAAGTGTTTAAAGAACAACAAAGAATCCTCGGCGTACTTCTTCACAAGACCAACAGTCTGGAATCCAAGAATGCTGGAGTACAGCTCTTGGTCGGAGTTTAACAGACCTTGCCCTCTCATCAAATTCCCATAGTATGCGTTGTCGAAGAGCGTGGGTGTGGTGTAATCCAAGTTGGTAATGTTATCGTCGTTTCCTTTCACCGGACATATCTCCTTCAATTTCGCAAGCTCCACTCCGTCCTTCGAAGTGTACTGATAATCGCCATATATTCTGTCCCTGAAGCTTGTGCACCGCGCCACTCCGATGGTGTGTGATCCCGAGAGTGCCACCATGTCCGTTGGCGTCAATTCTTGATTCAACAACAGTTAATAAATTCAGTTGAAATAGTTATAAATGAAATACGATTGATTTTGCTCGAGATTTGAGAAAGATATTTTATATCTCATTATAAAATTACAGACCTTTGGCCAGGAATTTGGCTATGAGTGTCATCAGTCCATCATTTGGGAGAGGGATGTCTGTGTTTGCTTTCTCGAAACTTGCGCTTCTTGAATCTTTTCTCCCCAACGGAACATCCCAATAGGGTCCGCCGACGAGAATGACGGCATCTTTAGCGGCAAGAGCGAGAAGATCGGCACAAGAGACCACTCCAGGGCATTCCGATTCCAGACGGCTCTTTATCTTATCGACCACGCCGAACCCGTGGATCGATTTCATGTTCGGACCCGCCGTCTTCTCACCCTTGAACGTCGCAGTGTCGTCAAGCAGCACTGACCCGTCGCAACCCTGGACGAAGCAGTCGTGGAAATGCATCCTAAGCAACTGTGGGGCGACGCGCGGGTCGGAGCTCATTGCACTCTCCATTTCAGAGTGAACTATATCAGAAACTTTGGGACATGTCTTGGAGTAGTAATCCAATGTTAGATATTTTCCATCAGTAATGCAAATTATAGCTAAGAAGAACACAAGTGTGAATTTAGGAGGAAGAGAATATCTGGCCATTTTTGTCTTGCTGATCATCTTCTGAACCCAGCCATACATTTAAATAGAAAAACATGACACAGGGTCTGTGTCCATAGTCAATAGCAGATCCAACCAATGTAAGTTTGGTGGTTTGAACTTTTGATTTGAAAATATTTTCTTCCCCTTCTTTTTTGGTGGAAGTTGGTTTGTTTGGTCACTTACTAGATAGATAGATAGATATTCTTTTCAACTCTGATACCATGCAATAATACTCTGAAACCATGTTATTAGATATTTGGTGGAATAATGCATATAAGATAAAATACCATTTCATTCCATTAATTGGTAGAAACAACCCCAAAATAAGTCTTCTTAGAAAATTAAGTACATCATCTTCTTTAAAAACTACTAGTATGTACATTGTTAAAAAACAGATTACCAAGATCAATCTGATCATCATCTGAACAACGCCTGATCATCAATAGAATAGAAGAGCCTCGCTCACATAGTGTACTCTCGCATCATAGTTTGCCTTTGATCATGGTTGGATTCGGGGTTCGAAATTGTAGCTGCAATGTAATTAAGTGTTGACTGATTATGATTAATCATAATGGAATTAAGCTGTTAATTAAGTTGAGCACCTTGTCGTGCCGCGTGAGATGAGCCTAAGCCTGGCTGCAATCCAATGCCCTTCATGTACACATCCTGCACTATTTAAAACAAGATTACATAACAACAGGCTAGTTCCAACGACTCGGAGTTAAGGAAAACGGAAATTTCCATACCCCAGCGGCGGCCGACAAATTGAAGGGTGGATGCTGAGGGTTGGATTGCGGTTGGTGGATGAGTGAGGGTTCGGAGTTGTATGTAAGAATCGGGGCGTCTTTGGGAGGAACAATAGAGCAGACTGATGGTGGGCATTGATTTGGCAGATGGATTGGGTGTTGTTGGTGTTGAGTTAAGGAATCTTGGGTGATCGGCGGCAATACTCCTCCAGCCATACTCAGGTTAACAACATCATATCCCATTCGCATTTCAGACGGTTGGATCGCTGAATGATCTCCAGGTAGAAATGCCGGAGACAAGCTCATACCATTTCGCATCGACAGCATCTGTGAAATCGGCCAAAAATTTCAACCACAAGTGATATGAACTTGTAGCCTAAACCCTAAAAGACAACAGATTCAGCTCTAATTTACGACGAAAATTCGGGATAACAACTCACTTGAACTTGGATCTGAAGCTGCTTGAGATACTCAATGGCCTCATCTAGCATCGACGCCTTATCGGTCTGAAATCCCCCCCCAAAAAACTGGGCAATCAACGAAACAACAATAGAAACCCTAATTGAAATCTTAGTATACCTTGTTGGAATTTGGAATCAGACTCTGCAAGGCTTTCATCTTCTCATTGATCCTGCTCCTCCTTCTCTACAATTATTAATTAAGTCGTTATATTCCCGATCAGGGTTAAAAATCAATAATTCATTCAAATCAATGATTAAATAAAAATCAAACCCAACCTTCTCCGACAGATTATGGACATCAGCTGCTCTACTCCTCTTCGACCCGGAGCTCCGGCTACCACCGGATTGATTCGCCGGCTCATCAACACCTTCCTATCCACACCAACAGTAAAAGAAAAGAAAATAAAATAAAATATAGATAGACAGACAGACAGACAGACAGACACGGGAAAAAAAAAAAGGAAAAGAAAAGAAACTCAAGTACCTCACTCTCACTGTCATGGTCCACCGCTTCTGGGATCTTCCCTCTTGACCCATGATGAAGAGCTAGAGAAGACGGGTCAAATTCGTGCGACATGACCGGAACCGAAATAGGAGGTAAATACAAAGCTGACCCACCAGTAAAGTGAGGTGAGGTGGTAGATGAAGATGCAGCACAGGTAGATGAGGAGAAGAGATGGTCTAGCACAAAAGAAGAGATCTGGTTCTGATTCTGGTTGGAGCTAGTTCTACTGATATTTTCGTCCATGACCGAGACGACGGGACGGACTATAAATCAAATCGAATGCCTGAAAACAACAAGGAGAAGGGAAAAAAGAGAGATCGATCTATTGATCTGACTATCTATCTATCTGGTCGACATCAAACTACAGTTACCATTTTTCTCGGTTTATCGCAGCAGGAAGGAGCATGGCAAGTAAGGGAAAGAGTGATGAGGAAAGAAAAAAGGGCACGGGGTTTAAGCAGAGAAGCAGCAGCAGCAACCTATGGTGACGAGAGAGAATTGAAGGAGAACCCACAGTTTAAAATTGTATTTATATTTTCCTGTGAGCGAATTTATGGCTCACTGTCAGAAACTCAGAACAAGAAAAAGTGTTAAAGTGGAGGAAGAAAACACTCCAAGTCCAAAACAAAATATTTTATTTTTATTTTTTTGAGGTCTGTGTTTGAAGAAAGTGCAAAGTACAGAGAACATAGATATCATATCATACATACCTTTTAATGTTTTTTTTTTAATTATAAAAACATTGAAAACCCATCTCTGGAATTTCTTTATTTTGCGATTCCTTAAAATCTTAAATAAATAAATATATCCTTCTGGGCCTCTTGGGCCTTGGGAGTTGGGGCCTTATTATTATATTCAAAAGGATAATAATCGAATAAAAAAATCATAAAAAGAGAAGATACGAATCATACGATTTTGTTGTTTACTATTTTTTGTGCGCTTTATGTCGGTGTTTAATGTTTATAATTTATATGCAGTTATTGTCGGAAAATAATTCTACAATCGAATTTTCTGCTTTTTTTAATTAATAAATTTGATGTCGCTTTTGCTGTTTTTAGGCACATATTCTTATAAATAAGTATTTATTGTTCTTGGTGGCTGGTGTGTAATAAATATGCACTTTTTTTAAGGAAAGAAGATAAGACATAGTAGAAATTATTAGAGATACAAGTGTTATTACAAAAATTTGATCAAAAATTACAACAAAATTCCATAAAATAAAATTTCAACAAAATTCTCTATTCTTTTATAAAGGGAAATAAAATTACATAAATACGTTCAAAAAATTAAGAAACTGAAAAGTGTAAGTACCTCATGTGTTGTCTATTATGTGATCTGAAAGAATAATTTAAAAGTCGTCATTTTTTCAACTGCTTTTATTTAGGGTCTTTTCTAAGTCCGTTAGCTGAGTACCTAAATTTTGTCTTTCGAATAATAATGAATATTCCGATTCCAACCCAATGAAGTTCAAATATTAAATTAAAAAATTCCACGAAGGTTGTGTAAAAATTCACACACAACTCTCCCCCTTGAGAACCACTATGGAATGGAATTGGGTATTTGTCGTGGTATATATAGACAGAAATAAATAAAAGATACAAACAATACTGATGTAGTTCTTAAGAATTAATTTATCATTTGATCTGAAGTGTTAAAGAAAAGTTGTTGTCACCTTTTAAATACCTTCTATGATGAAAGAATGAAAAACCAACATCATGAGATAACATATCTAGTTACTTAATGATTAGATTACATAGTTAATAGGAAAAGTTAATAAGTTTTTTTGTTTATTTTTTTATTTTTTTACTTTTCTCTGTATTTCTATTCTCTATTTTATAATTTGGACATTGTTTTTCTTTTAATGAAATTTAATTACTTAAAAAAAAGATAAGGCAATGGATCTAGGGTTAACTCAACATATCAAGGTAAACCGAAGGACGTCTACGATGAAAATGATGATATATTATATACATAGAGTTTGAGGTGCGATCCGTCTGCACTTGAAACTCGATGTGGTCCATCCGACGCTTGCAGTGAGGTACCACACCTCACTGCAAGCCGGTACCACAGTAGTTCCGTGATGGGTAGCGATGTCTAGAATACGATGGATTCAGCCACGATCAACGACATCGTGAGTTCCAATGCCGTTTCAGTGAGGTACCGCATCCATCGGAACCCAATCGTCAAATGTAATTCCGATGACCACCATTCGTCGTAGGTGCGGCGAACCACACCAAAAATGCATCCATATTATATATACAACCAGCTTCACCTGCGAATGTCCGCAGGTGAAGCTGGCTGCGGATGGGTCATCGAATCAAATCCGACGAATGTAAGGCCTCACCTAGAACTGACGTAGTTTCAGTTCGGCGAGCGAAACCTCCGCGACCTCGACAAACGTCCCGATTGAGGTGCGGTACCTCACCCTCACTCCGCCGGACTTTGCGAACCTCCGCGGACTCCGATAACCCATCGCGGTTCGTCTGCAGTCATCCGTCTTGGGGATGAACCGCTTGGAAAATACACCCATTATATACAGCTCAGGTATATCACTGAACAGAAGTAAAAGAAATCACCCATTATCAAAAAAATGAGGAAGGTGAAAGTCGGATCTAAGAACAAAATTTATTACACAAAAGGATTAAATTTCTAAGAGTTAAAAATTCGAGGCTTATCTGGCTAAACAAATTTTTAGACTATTGTTTGAACTTTGTAATTTGAATTTTTTTTTTACAATTTTTTTTTCTGAATCCTCTTTTAATTATATTGTTTTTAATGTTTTGGTTGCACCTAGAGTGTCAAACGAGCCGGGCTCGGGCTCGTGCTCAGGCTCGGCTCGTCTGAAATTTTCCAGGCTCGGCTCGTCTGCAGTCATCCGTTTTGGAGATGAACCGCTTGGGAAATGCATCCATTATATACAACTCAAGTATATCACTGAACAGAAGTAAAAGAAATCACCCATTACCAAAAAAATGAGGAAGGTGAACCTCGGATGTAAGAACAAAATTTATTACACAAAAGGATTAAATTTCTAAGAGTTAAAAATTCAAGGCTTATCTGGCTAAACCAATTTTTAGACTATTGTTTGAACTTTGTAATTTGAATTTTTTTTTCCAGTAAGTCATCTGAATCGTCTTTTAATTATATTGTTTTTTAATGTTTTAATTGCACCTAGGGTGTCAAACGAGCCGAACCGAGCTTTTGTTTATGAGCCGGGCTCGGGTTCGGCTCGTTAAGATATCATTTGGGCTCGGCTCGGCTTGTCTGAAATTTTCCAGGCTCGAGCTCGCGAGCCCAGGATCGAGCCCGCGAGCCTGAGCTCGAGAATTAAAAGAATTTTTTACTTGAAGACATGGAGGATGAAACCTGAAACGTTTCACATGCTTGATAAACGTTTTACCATCTGTGCTACACCTCCATTCTCTTTAAATTTAATATATTTTTAGTTTTTTATACTTCCTCAGCTCAAATTAAAAGAAATAATTATTTAGAAACAAGGGGGAATGAACCCATGTTCTCTCAAATACTAAACAAACCTTTTACCAACTATGCTACACCTCTATTCTCTCTAAATTTAATATTTTTTTAATTATTCATACTTACAAACGAGCCCTCACGAGCTTAATGAGCCGAGCCGAGCTTGGCATGTCCAAGCTCGGGCTCGGATCGTTGGGCTCGCGAGCCCGAGCCTAAACGAGCCGAGCCCGAGTCGAGCTTTATTTAACACCCTAGTTGCACCCATCTCATACAGACTTGAAAACTATTGAACTCATATTAGGTGAGTTCCCTGAATTTTTTTTTTTAAAATAACGGTGGAAACTCTTTACAAGTTTTATTAATGTTTACATCCGGATGATGACACTAAAGTTAAATAATATATCACTAGAAAAATCATAATGAAAATATACACAACAAAATTTAAACCCTGAATACTCAAAAACCTTAGTAGTTAGTGATCGGATGTCATCTTAAACTGTTAACTAAATTTCAATTTAACACGAACGATTAAAATTAAAATTTTATTGAAATCTATCCTACAGGTCCACGGCCCATCTCTCAAAATAGTTAGTAATTTTAACTGTGTTAATTCAAAAAGCCCATGATATAAATTCAATTCTTTATTGCTGGACTTAAATCTTCCATAACCGACCGAATCATCATAATTCGTGAATCGTGACTGACTTCAGGCATCTTCAATCGCGATAAAATCCACAGGAAATTATACAAGATTAGAGCTTAGTTAAAAGCGTTGCCTCACTCAGCTCCCTTAGATGGCGTCGTGTTGGTGTATATCTGCCGTTTCACTAGCGTCGGTGGCCGCATCATCATCGGAAACACAGAAGAGATTGAGTTTCGTCAGAAAATGCTTCGCTGGTGCCGTTCAAGTTAGGGTTTCGATGTTACCGAATTGTATCCGTGGAAGGATGAGAAGCGGCGTGGTTTGTATGGCGCCCGACGAGGAGAAAATCACCCGCCGCTCGCCTCTCGATTTCCCCATCGTACGCTCGTTTTCTCTGTTTTCTTATATTATCGCATTCTCAATTATCATCTTATCGTCAAATCTAATCCAATCGCAGGAATGGGAACGACCGAAACCTGGGCGCAGACCTGATATTTTCCCAAAATTCAGTCCGATGAAGACACCGTTGCCCACTCCATTGCCTGCAGATCCTCCCGAAGAAGACGACGAATTCTTCGAAGAAAGGGAGGAAGAGGAAGAAGATCCAGAGAAGCAGGAAGAGGATGAAGAACCACAGGGCCTCTAGGGCTCTTGCGGTAGAGGTATAAAACGATAATTGATTAAATCATAGTTCTGTGTGTTTAGTGTTCTTATTTTGATTAATTATTGTTGCAACTTTTATTAATAAAACTGTTACTTTTGATTAATTTAGTCGTCTCTGATCTTTCTGTAATCAGAATCAACATAAATAGGATTTAAGGTTTGCACTTTGTAATTTGTGAAATAACAAATTTTAGCCGCTGCCCATAAAAGAAAGAAGAATTAAGAAGAGATGAAATAATAATATGAATCATTTTTGTATCTGTTCTCCTTCCTTAAGTCCCTAATTCTTCCTCTTCAATGCATTGAACCGAGCTGCTATCTCGTCGTAGTCAGGTAGACGTGGGTGCACCAATGGACTTGATCTATCAGGTTCCATGGCATTCCGTGACGTCGTTGCACTTCTCTGCATTTCTGGTCCATTTGAATCAATGTTTTGATCATCAGACGATTTTCCTTGTGCCCATGAGTTGCTTTTCCGATGAACCATTCCTTTCCCACTGTAATGCTTTAGAAGTTTGTCCATCATTTCATCATCATCGTCTTCAATCGGGGCCTTAAACTTGTCTGCGACGGCGACATTTTTCAGTTTTGAATGCGTCCTTCGAACGGATGTTGGTTTTGGCCTCTTGTCACTGGTGTTACCCAATTCTTGACGGTTTGCAGTAGATCTATCTTGAATTATTGATTCGGCAGCAGCAGTAAATCTGCGTCGAGGTTCAATTTTGTTTGAGTCTACTACGTCCCCATTCTTCTTTGAATTCGATTTCACATACGGTGGTGGAATCAGGTTCTTTGAAACATTAGCAGCAGCATTATCATTACGTTCTTTTGCTTTTACATAAGGTGGTGGAATCAAATCCATGGCTGTTGTTTTATCTTCTTGTTTAGTCGCCGTCCTGGAAAAAGGCAATCCAGGTTTACGACTGCTCCGATTTATCTCTAGTTCCTTCATGTGTCTATCTTGAACAGTTGGAGAGTTTCTCAAATCAATGGCTGCTGTTGTATTTTCTTGTTTAGTGGGTGTCTCGGAAAAGGCCGATCTAGGTTTATCATCATGCCGATTGATCTCTAGTTCCCTCATGTGTCTATCTTGAACAATTGGAGTGTTTCTCAAACCCCTGTTTGAATCTGATATTGTATGTACATTTTTACTCACACTGTGTTTAACATCTGGTGATTCGCCATTTAAGTCACTTAAAGGTGCGTCCAATCGCCTATGCAATTCCTATGAATGAAAAACACTCAAACAGTGATTAAATTCACTCAAAAGTTGGAACTAACAGAGATTAAACAGTTATTGAGATTACAAGCAATCTTACTGGTTTGGATGATGGATTGTGTTTCTTCTGGTTCAGGGTTTGTTTGAAGGAGTTGGCATTCCATGGCACATTGAATTCCTGCGAGATTTCCTGCATCACTCTGAGCTTCCTATCTTTGGAGAAGGACTTGGTCGATGTTTTCTCCAAAATCTACATATATATATATGATTAGTTGTTAATTACTACTTAACATATATATATATATATATATATATATATATATGCTTGATTGATAAGAAAATGTTGTGCACAGTACTTACCTGCTGGTTCACAGGTGCTTCAACACTGGTTCCATACCTTTCGATGAATGTCTGGCGCAGACCAATCAATTCCGGCAGATCAGGGAATCTGGCGGCTGCGAAAATCAAAGTCGCCACAGCTTCCCTATCATCATCTTCGGGACAATCTCTGTAGAAATAACAATAATAATGAACTGGAATGGATGGATCATGGATGATCTATTAAAGCCATAACTACCTTTTCTTTTCAAGGAATGATAACCGACTCATGATATGGTCGCAGAAATGATCGATCATATCGTAACAAGATAGTTTGTTCATCTCCAATATCAATGCATCCATCTGTAGACGAAAAAGAAGAATAGTTCCAGACACATTCCATTCAAACCCTAATCGTATATATAGATCTCTCCTAATTTCACCCTGGCCTATACATATACCTAAATTACCTATCCGCACTTACCCTTACGAGAGCATTGGCATCGTGACCATTGGCAAGAAGATCCGCAACATCTTTCTTCAGGATCTTAAGCATAGCTCCCTTCCTATTCCGAATCATAGTGATCCTCACCTTCATCGGCTTCATCAATTGCTTGCTGTCGTCAACCAAATCACAGAAAACCGAATCAATTCACATATAAAAAAAACCCAAACAGAAATCAGATAGATCGTCCGGTATCAGCATCGACCATTTCGTTGAGAACTTCCGGCCGAGAAAGCTTGCTAACATCTTCCTATCAGAGGCAGAAGCGGAGAATGGCGGTCAATGATGTTTGCGTGATTTGATCCCAATGAGTGCTGGGATTGAGCTGTCCTGCAATGCCAGATTCCTCCCGTCTTCCTTTTCTTTCTTTCCATTATTTAAATTCAAATATAATAATAAGAAAGATGGAAATAAAAAATAAAAAAATAAAGCTGCCTCTCTGGCAACGGTCTTCTTCAAATCACGTTTGACGAGTGTTTTTTTCTTGTCCGGCAAAAATACACCTCAGAATTGATTATCAATATTTCAATATCAATCCTTAAAGAAAAACACGAAATTATTAATGACATTTTTAAAATATTAAGCTTAATTAATGTTGTTAAATTATTATTAAATAATGTTAATCTGTTATTAACATGTCGGAGAATCTTAGTTGAGTTGGGTTCAGTGACTTCAGTCTGAAGACTTAGAAGTAGTTAATGGATTTCTCTGTTTCCCATAATAGAATCTTAATATAAATAAAGGAAATAACTGAATAAGGGATCTTAGATTGTTAATCATTCTTAATTTAAAACCAAAAAAATTCTTTTTAAAACTATATTTTAAATTTTAATGGATATATGGTATATCTTACATTCCTACTAGTAAGAGTGTGTTTTAACTCAACGTCATTTAGGGTTTTTTCCTTTCACCTCTAATACGACTGAGACAACATGACACAGGTCCATTTTCACCTCTAATTATGTCAGCTTTTAATTAAAAATATGTTTTATTATATATCGTAAAAATTCAGAGACAGGTTAATTTTAGTCTTATTAGGCATTTTAATTTAAACCCGGACAGACTTGGATTCGAAAATCATGACTTATTAACTTGTATGATTTGATAATTTTTAATTTAATTACAAATATGGATTTAACTACAATTTTAATAGAAATGCTGAAACTCAAATCAATAAGCTATTAAGAAGTAGTGGAATTGAAGATGAAATAATTAATGAAGATTATAAGGAAGAAGAAAATGAGAACACAATTAATTTAGTTTAAATACGATTTTTTTTAAATATTATTGACTTTTGAGTAATGACTATATTTGATATTTAAAGACTATTTTAAATTTAATTTTATAGTTTTTACTTTTACTAAAAAAATTTTAAGGTAAACTCAGATCCGTTAGGCCGTTATAAAAAAATTGAAAAATATGATTTATGGATAACGACATAACGTGAGATATTTTCTAATATAATTTTAAACAGAGATAAAAAAATTTAAACCTTTATTTTACACAAAAATATATTTTCGCAATGTTGTCGCCTGTCGGAGTGTCTGGTCTTTTTTTGGGACTCTTCTCGTGGTGAGAAAAAGTTGAATTTTTTTCCGTTTGATAATTCCAAAAAAAAAATCTATCACTGATTCTGTTATTTTTATACAATTTTCTTAAATTTTACTATATTATAGATTTATAGTTATTTTCGTTTTTTAGAAGTCTAATAATACGTATTCCAGATATAGATTCGTCATTCGTATATCAAAAATGATATATGAAAATTATTCGAACGGATTTGAATATCTGCAAAATCCGTCGTTAATTGATTATTAATTAATTTTATTAAAAGTGATTTTATATATTTATTTTAAGGTTTTTAGGATTTTCTATTAAAAAAGTTATTCGAATTCAAAATTTTCTAATCGGATATTATTTAGACGAATTTACATACCTTGATCTAAATTCGTTCGATAAATAAATCTACAAAAAATCATCAAAACAATCCTTACATGTGAAAACCATTCCTAAATCATGTCTTTGGAGCTAGAAATTGTGAGCTTCAAATTTATTAAATTCTTTCTAATCATTATATGAACCTAAAACTTTCATATTATCTAAATTAATTTTTATTTTTCTAATCACAGCACATTGGATTTGGAATAGACATGGGTCGGATTCGAGTCGAGTCAGTCTGTCCATAAAATCCGGAAACATAAAAGAATATCGAACCCGATTTGGCTGTCTGGTTCGGGCGAGAGATTTGTTGTAAAATTTGCACAAATAATCTTATTATTTAAATAATGTATAAAATTTGGTAAAAAAACCCAATTTTATTTTTTTATCTCTGAAAAATATAAATAACATCAAAATATTTAATAATGCTTAAATAAAATAATTTAATTCAGAATATATAATCATTTTAAAATAAAATAAAATAATAATCATTAATCAGTCAAATAATTACTATAAGATTTAACAACGAAGAAGTGAAAAATAACTTAGGATTTAGAAAGAAGGAAAAATAAGACTTTATAAATAATATAAGATTATAAAAAAAGGAAAAATGAAAAGGGTAATTTATTATTTATGAATTAAAATTTATAACTTAAAACATTAAAATTATTATTTCTAATAATAAGAGTAATTTTTAAAGTTTTTTTATAATTATTTTCATGTTTTAGATGAGTGTGGTTTTGGTCTTATCAGAATCCGAACCTAACGTGTTCAGTTCGAATTTGACTCAACTCATTATCACCTCAGCATAGCATAACTGCATTGGATGGTTCGAAGTAGGTGTACTTATTCCGACTATTTAAATACTTTGAATGTTGTTAAAAATTTCATTTTTTTTCTTTCGTAAGATTGAGAAACTTGGGTTTACTCATATTTTGAAAAGCTTAGACATCATATTCAATCCTTTTCATTTAATTTTAAATTTCTAATTAAAGACAAGATTTTGAAAGTCACTCCAAAAGATGTTGATTATATTGTTGGTGTTCGTGCGTATTTTAATTGGCAACGACATCAATCATTAAACTCTATTATAGAAGAAATACTTCAGCCGATACACAAGTTATTATGTATTTTCAATATAAATTTCCATTCCCTTGTCTTTTTTAAAATCCTTACTGATGAGGTCAAAATTCACATGTTGTGACGGGACGACGATGACCTTAAGGCAAAGACTTTTCGCTCTATTCTTGCTCTATTCCTCTCTTTGTTAGAAATAGAAGAGTCACCATCTCCGTTCGTAATAAGAGACCCTTGGTCATATTTATAGGATTCTGCAAACGTAAAGTGGGCCGTCGACGACAGTCTGCATCGTTGATGGTAAGCCATCGACGATGCTTTATGACTGTCGTCGGCCCTATCTGTGGGGAAAAATCCTCCAAGTCTATGGGTTGTTTAAAGAGTTGGCGCTCGACAATAACTGACTTGACAAATTTCATCGTCGATATAGATGACCCATGGACCTTTAGCGGTTGGTCTCTATCGTCAATAGTTCTGGTAGCTTTCTTTGGAACTATCGACGATGCGTCAAGGGTACCTAGTAAATGGGCATGATGGACACACATCACTTACTAATTTCCATTTTTTTGTAAGTAGTATGGTAAAAGAAGCTCTTAAGAGTTTTGTTCTAATACGCAATTTCGAACAGAACACCTGTTGGATGTTTATCGATTATGGATTTGTTTACTGCTGTCTTGTTTCTTTACACTCACCTCAAAAATGACTATTATGCTAATCAAAATGTTTCATTATCTTGAGTGTTTATGATGTGGTCTGCCACCTCACCTCTGACTTGGACTGCCACTTCATTTCTGATAAGGATGGCCACGTCATGGAAATGGATATAATCATCGATAATAAGAGTTCCGACAATCTCATCTCAAGGAAGGTTGTAACCACTTTGAAGTTAACACAATTGCTCCAATTGGATTCGTGATGGAGGTGTGTAACAATTTATTTTATCTTGGGTTTAATATTTTAAAATTAGTTAAATAATTAAAATTATTATGCTATTATAATTGTCACATGACAATGTTAGGTTAGTGGATTGTATTTTTATTGTGTATATAAGTGACTAGAGTAAATAAAAAGATAAGAATTCAATACTCAACGAAATTTTATTTCTCCCTCAGGCTCCTTCGAGAGATCTTTTTTCTCAATTTTAGGCTCATGCGTGGGATTTCCTCAGCTTATATTCTCTAACGACCGGTAATCAAGAACAGTTGTTACAAGATGCGAATTGAAAATTATCCAACAATGCACTGTTCACTTGTCAATTTGGCATAAGTTTTTTTTTTGTTAAAGGTACTTTGATATTAATAAAGAGAGTTTTAAAGCAATTAAAATTGTAACAGTATGTTTATCTACTTTGCTGCCTAATGGTTAGCTCCTGTTAACCTCCGACATCCTTGTCATGGATGAGCATGATGAGGGCATCCCATTAGAGCAATGCCCTCACCTCCTTGTGTGACTTGCATTTTTTCTTGTATCTTGAGTCATCGAACCCGATTCCGGCCATATCGATGTTGCTTCTCATCAGTACATGTTGCTTTGTTCCAGTCGCCGCTTTCATTCTTCTCCGATTTCTTTCCTTCCAGAGGAGGAAGAGAACAATGCCCATCATAGTCCACTGCAGCCCCCACGCCGGGGATCCGATTGTAATCTTGTTGATATCATGCGCTGCCTCATCGAACGAAGTCCAGGCCTCTGTCTTTACTAGAGCTCCGACAGCCTCCATCGCCTCCTTGAGGACCCATTGTGAGAATTTGCATCCAAATAACAAATGATTAATTCTCTCCAACTCCCGATCGCATAGGGTGCATTTGCCATCTATTGCCATGCCTCGCTTAATTAGTCTATCCTTCTTGGGCAGGTTTCCCCACCGGATTTTCCAGAGATTCAACACGATCTTGCCTATCTTTATTGCTCATATCCCCCCCGCGAGCTCATCCTTCGGGAGGTCTGGCCGGAGAGTAGCTATCATATTTTTTATTGAATTTCCCCTCCTTTGCCCCTCTGGATTTGCTTGAACCCAAATTTGCGCACCTCGCTATTTGATCGCGATGACGGAGAATTGCCTTCCATGCCGAGGAGTTCCCCTGACGGTTCTCTATTAGGCTCATCAGACGTTCTTTAATGTAGCGTTCACACATCCAGATGCTCCATATCCCGTCCCCTCCCCACATTCGGTAGGCCCTGTCCACGATTGTTGCAACCTGCGTTGCCTTGTAGTCACGAACCCCCAATCCTCCCTGTTTCTTGAGTTTGATCATATTTGCCCGTGCCACCTCCTTATGTGACCCCAAATAAATCGGTAGGTGATAGCTTGAATTACGTGAGTGCTCCCCTGGGCACAATGCTACTCTGACCAGATAACCAAACTTACCCTGAAACACCCAATCAATTAGTTGGAGTCTGCCGACATATAGGACAACTTCTTCCCGTTCCATCTGGTAAATAGGCTCCGGAGTTCGGCCAGCAGCCCGTCACAGTCTCGGTACCTTATTAGCTTCCCCGTAAGTGGAGTTCCCAGGTACTTGACTGGTAGTTCCCTTCCCTGGAACCCAAGGATCGCGGCTAATTCTGCCAGGTCATTGACTCTTTTGGAGAAAATAGCGTGACTCTTCTCTGAATTGACTTTGAGGCCCGAGAAGTTTGAGAATTCATCTAGGATTTCCCGTAGGGCTCGAATCGATTTGTGCGAGGCGAGGTAGAAAAAAATCACATCATCTGCGAACGCGAGATGGCTCTCTACGGTTGCTCCGCCGGAGGTGTACAATTCAAGTTTTCTACTGTGGACCGCTTGATCCATGAGCTTGGATAAGTAGTCTACCACTATCGCTCCGAAGGGGGTCACCCTGTCGGAGGCCCCTCCCTGGTTTTATGATATCGGTCGGAGACCCCTCGACGAGGGCCGACATTGACGCCTTCGTGACACACGACATCACCAACTTCCTGAAGGTTTCGTCGATACCCTAGAGCTCCATCGTTGCATCTATTGCATCCCATCGGAGCGTGTCGAACGCCTTCGAGAAGTCGATGGTGATGCACGCCCGCCGTGATGTACTCTGGCAATTAAATCCTTGGGTGAACTCCTGGGCTAATCCGATTGCATCGGTAATTCTTCTTCCTCTTATGAAGGTTGTCTAATTAGGATTTGTGATCTCCGGCAGAATCAGCATTAGGCGCGAAGCAAGGATTTTTGAAAAACATTTGTAAGCCACACCCAAGCACGAGATAGGGCGATAGTTCTCTAAGCTTTCCTGTGTTGCCTTCGGAATTAATGTGATTGTGGCCATATTGAGCGTTTGGTCCTGAAGAAGTGCAGACAGACTGCAACTAATGTAGCCTTCATCGTATCCCAATGATGGAGCCTGATTTCGGTAGTAAGTCCATCCATCCCCGGCGATTTGCCCTTGGGCATGTTTTTCAGTGATAGCCATATTTCTTTCTCGCTTAGGAAGGCACGGAGTTTGGCGTTTTCATCGATTGTTGGCCTTCGGACTATCGTGATATTCAGGTTTGGCAGCGGCGGTGCTCTGGGAGTCGAGGCGTACATGGCTGAGAAATATTCGACGACACTTTCCTTCATCACTACCAGGAAGTGTGTTTGGTTTCCGCTGCTGTCGATCGTCCCCATGATCGAATTTTTTGCCCTTCTAGCTTTAATGGCCTGGGCAAAGAATCTCGTTCCCATGTCTCCCTGCGAAATCCAATTTATATGGGCTTTTTGTTGGATGTCGAGTAATTCCCTATGTTGTGCTTCAACCAGTCTTTCTTTTATTTCCCTGCATGGATTTTGGAATTTTGGATTGAGAGGATCGAGCTGTAACTTAGTGGCTTTGATTTGCAGGTCAACCGAGATTTTGGTTGGGGTGTCGCCTGCAATTCTTTTCCTCTGCGTCCAATTTTTCCCAGCGACTCTCACCGCATTTATCCTCTACTGTAAGATGAATAGTGGAGTCCCTTCGAAAATCGTTTCTCAAGCCTTCTTGAATTCAGAGTTGAATTCAGCATCCCTTAACCAACTATTGTAGAATTTGAACGGAGATGGGCCTTTTTCCGGACGCGTTAGCTGTAGGTGCAGTCCAGCGTGATCACTGGTCGTGTTAAGGACTAGGTTCGGGTGCACTTGGGGCCATCTCGCAATCCACTGGGCGTTCCCCAGTGCTCTATCAAGTCAGGATCTCGTGTGTTGTGGACCGGTCCCGTTCGCCCTTCTCTCTTGGACGGATGTCGGATTTCATTGAAGTCCCCTATGATCAGCCAGTCCTCTGCCATCGATACTGGCCGTAGCGCGACAATTCCAGCCTAGAGTTGCCTTCGCTTGACTGCCGTTCCTTCGTCGTAGATCGCCGTCAAGTGGAACATGTAGCAACCTGAATTCAACATCTTTGCGTGGATGAACTGAGGGTGCTTTTGAAGGATTGTGGCGCTCCATTGGTTGGTCTTCCAACCAAGCCAGATTGAGTCCCTATCCCCTGCTTTAGCATTCCTTACATTACACCAGTCCGCCCCTAGCCTCTCGCTAGCCTCTGTATATTTATCTGGTTTTGTTTTAGTTTCAAAGATCCCGATGATCTTGATTGCTCTTTCGTTACAGATCCTCTTTAGCTCATTCTGTCTCTCCAGTGAGCATATTTTCCTGGCGTTCCAAACAAATAGAGTCATCGTGGGGAAAAACGATGCTCCTTGCCGTTTAGATTATATGCTTTTGACGTCGGAGGCTCGACCTCCTTGTTTCCTCACTCCCCTTCGCAGTACTTGAAATCTATTCTCGAGTTATTTGTACGTTGGCGATACGCTTCTCAGTAGAACGGATTTTTGAGTGAATTTCATCATCGATTCCTGATGCCGAGTTCTCATTCCTCCGATACAACTTCTTCAGCGAGGCATTCAGGTATGATAGCGCAGTCGAGAAGCGCTTTGAGAGACTTTCCAGATTGGGGAGGCTATAGAGTATATGCGCCCTACTAGTATGGTCTTCAACAGAGAGGGAGTATCCCTCAATCTGCTTCCAGGGCTCGTTCTGCGGTATGTTTTCCGCCGGCGAGGTACACGGGGATGCAACCATGATCTGTGCGTTGACCTGCTCAGACTGATGCGGATCTCTATGTTGGATCTTGATCGAAAGCTTGGGGGGGGGTAATAGCTTCTTTTCGTAATTTTTCAGAAGATTTGCGAAATACCTGAGAGTACATGTTAGAGACAAGGATATATAAAAAGATTGTTTGTTCTTTCTAAGTTTACTGCAGTATATAGATACTGAGTCTGCTTATCAGATCGTGCTCTATAGACAACTGTAGTATATGAATACTAAGTTATATTATAAACACACGTTTAAAATATTATAAGTGATCAGATAACTAGATATATATTCTAACTTAACAGATAATGCTTTTTAAGTCAACTGTAGTATATGAATACTAAGTTTTCTTATAAGCACGAAAGTAATAATATAAGTTAATATACATATATATATAAGTATAAGTGACCAGATAACTGAATATATATTTTAACTGAAAGTAACCTCAGTCAATGATCAGATAACTGGATGAGGGATCTGCAAGAAAATAGTCAACCTCAATCTATGACCAAATAACTAAATAATGTCTCTTTTTAGTTCCTTTTTATCTTGTTATAGCTTTAAAAATATGAAAGCGCAAAATAAAAAGGGACACGAGGATTTTTATACTAGTTCACCCAAGCAAAGGCTAATCCAATTCCGATTAAACATGGAGATCACTAGCCTAAAGGTAATGACAAAACCTCTACAAGCTTTAAGGCTAAACGCTTGTGAACCACTTAAGAGCATCAAGGAACTCTTAAAAACCTCTGCAAGCTTTAAGGCTAAACGCTTACGAACCACTTAAGAGTATTAAGGAACTCTTAAAAATCTCTGTCAAGCTTTAAGGCTAAATGCTTGTGAACCACCTAAGAGTATTAATTAAGGAACTTTTAAGAACCTCTGTCAAGCTTTAAGACTAAACGCTTGTGAACCATCTAAGAGTATTAAGGAACTCTTAAAAACCCTTGAACCTTTAAGGAAGATTTAACCTAAGAGTTTTCTGAAAACTCTATAGAACCACATCGAGTTTTATGGTTGAACTCGTTTAACCTTTCAAGTGTTGATGTTGAGACACACTCCTCACAACACTTGGACCACTTACAAAATGTAGAGATTTTTCTTCTAATACACTCTCAACATACACAACCATGAGAGCAACTCCCACATAAAGCTTGAACGAGAGCTAGAGCTTGAGCAAGAGCAAGAGAGTAAAAAAGTAGAGCTTTGATCCAAGGAGAATTTTAGCAAAGATGGTAAATGATGGTTTTTTCTCTTAAGTGTGCCCCTCCTTTTATAGAATTCGTGGGTGGCATGAGGAGGTAATTTTCTTCAACTTTAGAAACACCTAGGAAGAAGAGATTCAAAATTCCAACCACTTCATTGATTTCTTCATTGATGACTTCATTGATGGAATTCTTTTCTTTCTTTTGAAATCCTTGCATAGATTTATGTGTAGCATTTAATCCAAGATCCTTATAATTAATTTGGTGGATTTGATCTTGGAATCTTGAGTTGGTGAAGCTCTTATACACGTTTTCTACATCAAGGGTTTCTTTAGAGCTTGCATAGATAGTTGTGTTTCTCACACCATGTTCATTAACCTTTAAGACATTGAAACAACTTGAAAGCAAGAGTTAATTCAAACAAGTAGGTGTGAATAAATAAATGTAATTTACAATAATTAACTTGATCAATGTAGAGATTTGTTTGATGGAAATAATTAAGGCTAATCTCATTTTGATTTAATCATGTATCAAGTCAATTTTATTAATATGAGTTCAATGAATTTATTTATGTAATTTAACTCATATATGTCTACATCTTGTTAATTAGGGTTTATTATAATTAATTAACCACTAAATATGTTATTGAAAATCTTGTTTATACACTCTAATCGGGGTGGTCGGGCTGACCGAGTAACGATCCGCATCCAAGAGGGGGAGGGGGCTCATTTCTTCTTCCTCTTCCCGCTGCGGAATATCCACTGGTTTGATTTGATTTGAATTTGGAGTGTTGGGTGTACTCGCAATCTTTTCTTGGCCGATGTGCAATTCGTCGCACTCTTGCTTTTCGTCAGGCTGTAGAACACGTCTGTACTCTCTCCTAGTGCGTCGACGTCTCCTGGTACGTCGACGTTTTGAATTTGGAAGCTTGGCGGGAGAATTTTTACCGGGTTTCTGGCCGCTGAGTCGCCTGTGATTGCCTCCGGTTGTCTTGCAATGTAGTCATTCCATTTCTTTCCGCAGGTGCTTTCTGACCCTCGGCATTGTTGGGGCCAATGCCCAAATCCTATACAGCTGGGGCAGTAGGGGACCCTCTGCTCGTAGTCGACGCTTATGATTGTGTCACTATCTGGTTCCCCTTCGTTTCCTTCCGCCCTGATTCTGATGTCAGTAGGAAAGGTGAAACCTCGTCGGATTATTACATAGACTTCCAGGGGTGGAGGGACATGCGGGTGGCCCTGGCTTGCTGGTTTTGCCTCGATTGGGATGCTCAGGGCACTGGGTATTCTTCCTATGGCCTCGTCGCTCCACATCGCCGCCGGAATGTTGTGGATTGATGTTTTTTGGGGCACTGAGTCGAGGACGTTCTCTGCGAAACTCACCTTCTCAGCCCATGACCTAATTACGACGAGGTCCATTCCAAGATGGTACCATTTCTTGGATTTTACTATTTTATGATCCTCGTCGTTGTAGAAACCTACCTTGTATGATTGACGATTAACTCTTGAGACTCTGAAGGCTCCCCTTGGCTTCCATACGTACTTCACAAAGCTATGCTCGATTCCTCCCTCGCGTTTCCGATCACCCTAATCAATATCACTACAAGAAATAAGACCTTGTATGGCGGAAATCCGCCATCTAAAGTGATCGTCGGCGAAAATCCACCATCTAAAGACCGTCATCTTGGACGCCGCCATTAAAACCCCATAACCGCCATCTAAAGACCGCCATCTATTATCCATCTCCATTTCCCACCAAAAATTGTATAGATGGCGGATTTCCGCCATCTAATCTGAAAATTTTCGCGGGAACTGAAAAGTTTTAGATGACGGAAATCCGCCATCTAAAATATGACGCGGAAAAAGTTTGGCGCCAATTCATTGATGACGGTTAATTTTATTGATGGCGGATGTTTGTTGACTATCTTTGTAACATTAGATGACAGATTTCCGTCATCTAAAGTACAGTAGGCGGTTCCCTAAGTTTATAGATGGCGGAAACACTAATTATTTATTTAAATTAATCATGAATTATGTTAAATTAATTATATAAAATTAAACAATACAACAAACAAACACACATAAACTATTTCATAAAAAAGATTTTTAAAATCTTACCAAAACGGACAAGCGAGGCGACGTAATCAAGGCAGGACGGAGGCGGTGGCTACCGGAGGCGACCTCGGAACCGACGTCGACGAAGCAACGACACGAGACAGTCGGCGGAAACGGCTATTATTGAAATTAAAACAAAATCTTCACATTTCATAATTCTTATGAAATCATTGAAATTCTTAACATATCAAAAACCCAACATGATAAATTCTTATTCATACATTAAAATCAAAACTAAAATAGTAGACACATGCATCTTCATCATAAACTATAACAAAACCACCTTGAAATCAAAACATAAAACCATTCAAATAAACATAAACCCATGATCATAAACTATAACACATCGAAATCAATAGATACACAAATCAGTATATCAAAAACCCAAGTCAATCAAAAACCCATTTTAAAAACCCATCACTTATAAACACAATAACTTACTGTAAAGGATATCAAACAAACAAAACAACAAACAATAACTTACTGTAAAGGATATCAAACAAACAAAACAACAAACAATAACTTACTGTAAAAGATATCAAACTAACAATCAACACAATAACTAAAAAAAACATAAATCAAACCCATAAATCCATTTCAAAAACCCAACACTTATAAAAAAACAATTAACACGATAACTAATTAAACATAAAAGAAAAATTAAACAATAACATACATGAATTAAACACAAAACAAACATTTTATTCCATACATTCATTCAAGCACTATGGATAAATACATACATTCATTTAAACATCTAAACAGAAAATACATAAACTTAAGCCTAAACAGTAGATAGATAAATATTGAATCTAAACAATATGGATAAACATAAAAATAGATAAATATAAAAAAATAGATAAAGATAGATAGATAGAATAACATTAAGCAAACGATGAAGAGATGAAAAATTAAGGATGAAAAAATTATGAAAAACAAAAACGTTAAAAAATTAAAAACTACCTTCAAAGTTGAGGAATCGGAGTGGAGATCGGCTACCGGAGAAGACACGGCGACTGAGAGTGGAGACCGACGAGGACACGGCGGCGTGACCAACGAGCACTGACGGCGACGACGAGCGGCGGGGAGACAGGCAGAGCAGCGATTTCCGGCGGTGATCGAGGGTTTTACACTTAGACGGGAAATGTCTGTCTGGATTTGGGGTTTTTTATAAACCCCAAAACTTACATGGCGGATTTCCGCCATGTAAGTACACTCAAGTGCCGCCAGCACTAAAGTGAAAGTTCGCCTAATCAAAATTTGGGCGGGCTTTTTCCGCCCGAGTCCCCGAATACTTAACATGGCGGACATCCACCATGTTAAGTCAATTTAATCGGGTAATCGGGCTGAATATTGAGGGAGATTCGAAATTTTGGACGGGATAGTTTAGATAGCGGAAATCCGTCATCTAAACACCGCTATCGAAAAATAATTTGAACTGCCGTCGAGCCAAAACCTTTCCTCGGCGGACTCAAAGAATAGATGACGGACACCCGCCATCTAAACAAATGGATTATTGATGGCGGAAATCCGTCATCTAAAGGCCGCTATAAAAGGTCTTTTTTTTTGTAGTGTATTGATCTGTTGTCCAGGTTTTCTCTGGAGTTGATGGCCGCATTGGGGATGTACACTATGTTTCGCGACATTGGCCTATAGTGGCGGGGGAGGGTCTGCCGCCCTCTGCATTTTGAGCTGCAAAGAAAGAAAAGGAAACAGGGGGGATTGGGAGAAACAAAGTTATTTGTCACAACGAGGACTCACCGCACGTTTGCGGGTGCCTCCGGCAACAATGGTTGCTTGTGGAGACTAGCCGATCGATATGGAAAGCGTGATCGCGTTGTGATTAACTATCTGTGATTCCGTTGCTGGTTTGTGCTTGCCCTGTGTCATTACACATCTTGATTCTATCAAACTAAGAAAAGATTGGCTCTGTGACTAATTTTTCTTACATATTATCTTCATCTTCGGAAGATAGTTGTTACCAGTCAGTCTATGAGAAGAAAGGATATCAATAATCTCAATTGGGTAAAAGTTCTATGATAATGAAATTGTGTGTGACATTGTGGATATGAACGCAGCCCATATTCTGTTGGGTACAGATGTGGTTCATCATGGCAGGTCGAATCAGTATGTTACACAAATACAATTGATATGTTTTATATGTTTTTTGTCGTTTTTTTTAGAATCGTGTTGTACTATGGATATCTTAAAATGGAATGTGAAGTGTTGTGTATTATGGATTAAAGGAAATGAAATAATATCTTAAAAAGTTAGGCTTTTGGAAATCAAAAGAGTTCAATATTTCCTGTATTTTATTCAGTTTTAATATTATAATTTATAGGAAACGTCGGATATTTGCATTGTCACTCCAATTAATTTCTATATTTACTCTTTCGATTTCTTATATTTTTTCCTCACAAATAATCGAATAAGCATATCACAAAAAAAACCAGCCAACACGGCAACATATCAGCTGAATTCAGAAGAAAGTAATGGCCAAACCACAGCTTAACGCTTCAACGGTCGATGACCAGCAACCCTTCCTCTCTGCTGTCTATGGCGTTCCGGCAGAACAACCTCCGTTTCTACTAATCCCTTTACGCCGTACCCGATTACGTACATCTTGCTTCACTACTTGCAGTTGCTGCCTCTCCACATCGTTGACGCTCGTTTCAGTTTTCCTCATTTCATCCGCCCTTTTCGTCCTCTGGCCGTCAAATCCTGAAATCCAGCTCGTGCGTCTCAACTTCGATCGAATCAAGGTCGTCACTAATCCTACCCCTTATCTCGACATCTCGCTGGATCTAGAAATTCAGATTCGGAACAGGGACTTCTTCTCACTGGATTATTCCAAGATTGTGTCGTCGATTGACTACAGGGGGGAGAAGCTGGGATCTGTGATCTCCAGTGGAGGTAGTGTTAAGGCCAGAGGGGTTTCGTATGTTCAGGCCAATTTGCAGTTGGATGGGATCAAGGTGATTCAGGATGTGTTTTACCTGATTCAGGATTTGGCTACAGGATTTCTCCCGTTTGAGACTATTACGATGATCGACGGAACTGTTCATGTTCTGTTTCTCGATATCCCCATCAATGTGAGTTGCTTTATTTTCTTCTTCTAATTCATCCTTTCTTTTAAAATCAAGAAAACAAAATGCAGTTACTTAATTTTGGGTGTCTTTTTCTGCCAAATCTGCAATCCAAACTCTCAAGAGTAGTGATTTGATTGATCGTGAATTTATGATCTAACAAGGTTAAAATGTTATCTATTTCCTTCTATAATTCTTAACAGAGGTATGTTTGGTGGAAACCAAATGTGCCTCTTCCATTTTCATTTCACTCCTACAATTTCTTAGATATAACCTTAGATAGTTACCTTAGGATAGAAGATAATATTGGATAGAAAAGATCTTATCCATCTTTAGGATATAATTTACATTAGGATAGAATGATATATTCCTATCCTTTTATTTTACTGTGGATCAATTACTTGTGTATTGCCCATAATATTTACAGAACTTAGAGTTTATATTAATGATAGTTATTATCATTAATATCTTCAGATAGTAGGGTTGCAAATATTAGGATGGTCTAATAACATAGTAAGATGGCCTAATAATTGTTAAGTTTTTTGAGCTCTCAAGTTCAACCACAATTTTTGTTAAGATTAGCCTTGAGGAATGGATCAAGCTATGCTTATCAAGCCAACCTTAAGCTCCCCCTTATTCGAAACGTGACTTGTGTACATTCCTAATTAATGGACAGTGGCGAACGTGTAGTTAAAATATACTTGATTTGCACCTAAATTGGATATATTTGAGTAATTTGACACCTTCATTTAGTTTAAGCTAGCTATCATAAAAAAAACTAGAAATTGAGATTATTTTTTGTTTACTATGTGGGTACCAGGGTATGTGTCTGTCGATAGTTTCCAAGGTGATTGGTTTTAAACTTTAATTAAATATAAGTCCGTGGTCTGTGACTATATATGGTGATGATCATTAACAGTTTCCTTCTTCAACAACTCTAGAAAGTTGACATTGGTTTTAGTTAAAAACATATGTGTGGTCTGTAACTATATGGTGATGATCATCAACAGTTTCCTTTTTCAACAACTCTAGAAAGTTGACATTGGTTTTAGTTAAAAACATATGTTTGGTCTGTGTGCTCTGGCTGTGATGATCATCACAGTTTCCTTCTTCAACAACTTAGAATGTTAAAAACAAGCTGACAAATATATTTTGTTTGATTAAGTCTGTGTTTTTTTGCAGGGGAAAATAGCTTGTTCTGTTAGTGTAAATACAAAAGATCAAACTATAATGAATAAAGATTGCTACCCAGCTGTGAGTTTCATTTCTTGATTATTTCTGTTTTTATTAATATAGTATTCTACATAAACATTGTTTTATTTCTCATTCAGTGATCAATTTATTGATATCTGTCTATCTGGTGAACAATTGAATTCTCCTAGAGCCAACCATCATAGTAGTAGTGTGATGTTGTGATACTAGCTAGGAGTTATACACAACTCGATTAGCCCAGTTGGTAATAGACTCACAGTCACTATTAAGGTGGATAGAGATCCAAAGTTTGACTATCTGTATGTATTTTAATTTCTATTTACTTATGTACCACGCAACTCATAAAAAAAATGGTAGTTATTCATAATCTTTTCATTTTGACCATATATTTATGAATCTATCTGTAAAAATTATTTCTTATATTCAAATGTGTTATCTTACAACAAACAGACTAGACAGACTAATTTCCAAAATCATTCAACAAATAAATCATTCAACAGACTAAAAAATCAAATATAAGAAGAACGAATCCAAAATTTTGTTCAGTTATAGATCTTTGTCCAAAATGTATTTAAAGAATTTATCCAAAATAATATTTGACGTTTTGTCCAAATATTTGTTTTTTTCGAAAAATCTACATTTCTTTACCAAATTCGACGTATTATTATATTATATGTTAATTTGAAATCAATTAAATTTTCAATCTTTTATTAATTTAAACATTTTTCATGAAATCGTTTAATCGTTCGTTATTTGAAATTGTGTTTTAAAACAAAATTGATAAAGAAAAAGAAATATGATTCAATGTTTTGATATATGATTTTTTTGAAAACTTTCATTTTTTCACCAAATTTAACGTATTATATATCAATTTGAAGCTGATTAAATTTTCAATCTGTATATTAATTAAAATATTATATGAGTTTGTGTTTTTTAGAAAAGAAATTAATGAAAAGAGAGAAATATTATAAATGATTTGGCAGTATTAGGGGTGTAAATGGATCTGGGTTCGGCCATTCGGGTCTGAGGTTACTTTTAGCCCCATTAAAGGTTTTGGACCTGGAGGTCTGGGTCCAAACCTGGCCAGCTAGTAACCCAGTTTTGGGTCCAGATTAGCCAGACCCGGTCGAACTAACTTAGTATAATATATTAGTAACTTAGGGTTTAAATATAAATATTTTATAATATATTAGTAACTTAGGGTTTAAATATAAATATTTTATAATATATTAGTAACTTAGGGGTTAAATATAAATACACCAAAAATATTTAAATAATTTTATATAAATTTCAATATTAGGGTTTTATGAACCTTACTAGTTACTTATCTTAGGGTTTTATATAAGAAGTATTCTCCCCAAAATGTTAGGGTTTCATGAACCTTACTAGTTTCTTATCTTAGGATTTTATTTAAGAAGTATTCTCCACAAAATGTTAGATTTAGAGTAATTAACTCTTGTTTAATTAAATATTTAACTTTGTTGTTAGTTTTTAGTTATTACTGTTTTAACTTTTAAAATGTTTTAAATATTATTGACTTAAAATGCTATTTTTATTTTATGGTTTATTGATTTTACTAATTTTTTTTAAAACTATTTTTGTATATTTATGTTTTTTAGGTAAAAAAAATCATATATTGGACCCAGCCTAGACCCGGATTTTTTTATAGGTCTGGACTGGGTCTGGGTCCAGACATTTTTCTTCTGAATCTCGAACCCGGCCCAAACCCGGACCAACTTCATGAGTCCGGGTCCAAGGCAGTCAGCCCAGACCGGACCCATTTACATCCCTAGGCAAGTATGTAATAGATTTTTTTTTTCAAAATATCTATTAGATTCTTGTCCATATATATTTTAAGTTTTTGTCCAAACAATCAGGAGTGGTCTTATTTCCTGTTAAATAATAATATCATATATAAGGTTAAAATATTTATAAAATTCCTAGAGTATATAATATTAAAACCATCACCTTAGTCCTTACTCCTTAGATTCCCTAATTAATAGTTTTTTTTTGAAATAAAATCACATGACAATTATATTAATTTTAAAACAAAAAAAATAGTGTCACATGTCTACATGAGGTCTACCCCACACCTTCCGTATTGGTTCGATCAGTTAATCTTCCGATCTTTTAAATTTTCGCAACCTTTGGAGATTGACATTTAGTTTTTAAGACGAGTATGCATGCATCGTTCCTACGTAGTGTGTTTAGGACAATGACTGAGTGAAAAATTTTTGGTGTGTTTTCGATATCTTTTTCTTTTCCTAAAGAAAACTCTATCATCATATTTCGGTCCATTACTTGTAAGTTATTTTGTTTTTTACTTTCAAAAAGATCTCAATTCATAAGATTGAGATTACAATGACGATGGTTACATAATTGGTTATCCCATCAATATTTGACCATGTCCAATCATCCCTGAAAATGGACCCATCAATATTTGACCAATTGAATTATTAAAGTATATTTAAAGAGTTTATGAAAATGGACACCAGTCCATGGCCTGGAACTTACTGGATCCGTCCATACGAGTTTGGTAAGATTGAAAAAAAGTAGAAAAAAGAAACCAAAATGATAACAAACATATAGAAGAGTTGAGTCTTCGAGTTACCTTGATCGAGCTATTAGTTTTTTTTGAAAAGCACTAATATTTGGACACGAGAGGATGTGCATGACGACGTGCATGAGGACATCGAAGATGCTGTGACCAGGCATTAACCCTCCTCCTTTCCTTGTTTTCTAGACAGCAAAACAAGCCCCACTGATCAAGGGGATGTTCCGGGCCTTCCGGCCCAATATTCGGATCCCCCAAAGGGAAGAATCACGTACCACCTTCTCGTTTCTGTATAGATGTAGAGTTAGTTGTAAACCTTCAAATGATATATCAGACTTCATAATATATATCATCGGACAAATTTAAGTGAAAATGTATAAATTAAAATTCGAATCTTCAACCTCGGAAACTATTATAACATCAATCTTAGTTTATAACATACCATCTTCTCGTCTCTCAATCCCTTTCTCTTTTGGTTTGTTTTTTAGTACACAAAAAACAAACCCATTATGCCCGGATATGGTCTACGTCTTTGAAAGTAAATCCATAGCAAGCAAGCATTGATTTCGATATTTACAATAAATCCTCTGGTATTGGGTAAATCTGGTGTGAGATTTTTTTTGCCCATATCCTATTCGATTTGATCAGGTGAAATAAAATTCGTGTTCGGATCAGGTATTAACCTCAGAGAGAGTCAGTTATATTGGGCACCTTACCTAGGGTTTTGTCCGATTATTTGTACGTGGTTTGTGTGCTCTTGATGTGATGATCATCAACAATTATTTGCACAATTTGATTGAAAAGAACACGTCCATGGTTTAGATCCACTTTGGGCTTGGATCATACCTTGGAATAGCTACGAATTCATTTAAGTCTTCCCGACTCTGCTGTCGCTCGTCGAAGTTATCTACTGCTCCGTCGACGGACTCATTGGAAGCACCAATTGGAACAACCTATGTCTCGAAGTGCACCAGAGACCAGAATGGAAAATAAATCCCTGAAACAGGGCCGAAGATTAGGAGGAAGAAAATCTCTCGAGGGAATCGAAGTTGAGAAGAAGATACTTGTTTCGACTATCCCTAATTTTATTTATAGCTTCCATCTGTAACTAATATCTAACAACCCTATTACAGACAATTAGGTTCAGTTCTACTGAATAACAACTTCTCTAATAATAAATGAAGCTTGAATCATCTCTTGCTTTGTTGGTTCTGCTTCTGCTGCTTCTTCGCCAGTAATCTTCAAGACGTGTTTTAGTTGGTTGGTTTCTTACTTCGGTGTCAAATTGCACTGTAACTGGACCCAACCTTTATTGCGTCGAATTTAAACTTACACGGGTTAATAGAATTCAAACTTACTTCGTCTGACCCAAGTTTTATTAACTTTAACCGTGAGCACAGTTGAAGTGAGTTCACTGAGCATACAGAAACTAACAAGTTTGATAAAAGACAAAGAATCGATGATATGTCAGAATAAATGTGCATGCGTTTGGGGTAATGTGAGTTATTGTGTCCTTCGGAAAGTTTGAATGATTGTGCTCTGGTAGAGTATGGTCGGATCAACTCATGACACTATAATACTCTAATATTAATACAGAAAATATCAGGTACGGTACCTGTGCGTACCGGGATGTCGTTAAAATTTTATCGATCGTTCCTTGATGACCCTCCATGTTGTTCCCGACGGACGACCAATTTCATTGACTTAATGACGCGCATCCACATGGCTAAGAGCAACCTTGCCATAGAGGTATGACTCCCCTGCCTGCATCTACCACCCCTGGAACCCAACTTGAAAATATCTACTACCCGCCGCCGCCGCCGCCGATCATGGAACCCATTGCGAGTTCCGCGGACCTGCGATTGCGGAATCTCCGCGATGGTGATTCTGACACCCGCAATGGATAAGTCGGTCACATCAGACACCTGACACCTGCAACGGACGGTCGAACTTTGCATAGGGATTGGGATGCAGTGTCCGTCACATGTACCTCACAGACAAGTACCGTTCCAGAAGCGTTTCCAATATTAATATATAGTAATTTGATGGTATAATGATACCATCATTAAAACTACTCACCAAGTGGTAAAGAAGAGTACTCTCCAATGCCAACAATCCTTTCGGTAACATGCCATCTCCACGGGAAACTACTTGGAAGAAACAAGACCACTATATATATCGCCAGTGGTTTATCCAAGAATTTTAGAGGGGAGACGTCGAAGGCGAATTTTTTTTTTACTATTTTGACATGACCTATTCATAAAATCGATAATAAAAACTTATAAAAATGAATATTAAATACATTAATTAATTAATATTTAAAATATAAATAAATATATTCATTCAATTACAGTAAAAAATTTTAATATATTAAACATTATTTCATTGTTTTACGAGATACGACGAGAACACATATCATTAAATATTTTTAAAATTATTTCCTTGTTTATATTTTTAAAAATATTTTTCTAGATATATGCAAGTCGCCTCGTCCTTCAACAATCGGTGTAAATTTTAGGAGATTTAAGAATTTAAATGTGAATTTTAATCTAAGAGATATATTAAAAAATATTTTATAATTATATAATGTAAAATTTATAAGTTAACTCTCTTAAAATATTAATATAGTGTAAAAATTATATTGAATCCCTTATATAATTATAAAGTAGTATAGGTCTTTTAAAAATCACCTTCCAAGATAGACATGTATATCAGCCGGATTTGGCTAAGATACCTTAGTATCCAAATCCGAATAATTCGAATCCGTCCGAATAATATCTGGATAGATAAATTCGAATTCGGATAAATTTTCGGATATCCGAAAAATCCGAATAACTTTTTATAAAAACCTAAAATATATAAAATTTAAAATAAAATTATAAAAATATAAAATCACTTTTAATAAAGTTAATTAATCATTTTAAAATCTGGATATTCGAAATTATCAGCTGAATTCGGATTTTAACGACGGATATTGCAGATATCCGAATCCGTCGGATAATTTTCGAATATTATTTTTGGTATCCGGATCCGAAATCTGATCGAATTCGAAAATGGATACAGATACGAATTTCGGTATACCATTTACAGGTTTAGCCCCTGTACATCGGTAGAAGTTCCCAATTTCGGATTCGATCAGCACATAATATCGCCCATGGTATGTGACGAACCATACGGCATCGGTCAAGTTAATTGTCTACACAAATAGCAACATTATAAAAGGAAGTACGAGGGAATCGAAAAAAGGGAGAGAAAATGGAGGATAATTTTCATAATCGATCAGTTAGCTCGTAGATTTGGTTGTTGAAATCATGTGTTATTATTGATCATGTAATTTTAATTAACCCTAAAGTTAGTTAGTTGTCCATGAAAACCCTAGAACTAATCCCATGAAATTACAAGCATATATTAATCAATTATTTATATGCAGGATAACAAGATTGATTATTAATCAAATCTACATTAGTTGATTAAATATACATGGATTAAAATTAATACAAATAACTCAATTACAGATGAGTTGATTAATAATTAACTAAGTATAATTAATTTAAAGAATACAATTAAATTTCAGTTTTCTATATTTCATTTTTCTGCATATCACTTCAAATTTTTCATTCGATTTCGAATTCAAAAATTCTTTATCGACTGATATTTTCGAGCTGCAAATTTTCGGAACAAGAATTGAAATTAGAGCTAATTGAATTAGTTAGTGACCTATAGAAGTTAGTATAACTAATACTAATATAAATAAATATAAACTCTAAATGTAAATCTCACGTTTTCTGAAGATAATCACATTCAAACTCACTCACTCACTCTTCTCCATCTCTCTTTCTCGAGCAACTCGTTGTCGTCTTCGATATGGTATCATCGCTGGTTGGGGGCTCTGCACCTCCGGAAGATGAAGATCTAAATTCCGTTGCAAAACAATAGCGACGCGACCTACAGCGAAGCTTTAACGTCGATCAAAAATCGTCGCTGAAAGATTTGGACAAATCGTCGCTGAAACATAAGAATCCTGTAGTGAATTAAAGAAGACGAGTTCAGATGCATCGAGAAAATTAGTCACGAAACAAATCAAATGTATCGTGCTTGAATAGAAAATTTCCTCTGCTGGAAAGCACAAGTTTCAGCGCTTCTGAGGTGGTACAATCTTTTGGATTACATTGACGAAACGATGGAGATTTCTCCGGGAACCACCGTCGAACAATAATACCAACTAATTTTAAGTTGGATCTTGACCTCACTGTCGCCGTCGATTCTGCCGCAGGTCGCCGTCCTAACCACAACCGCTGAGGTATGGAAAGTTCTCAATGATATGTTCGCCTCTGATTCAGAAACAAAGATCCTCCATCTTCGATTTAATCTTCAAAACATCAAGAAGTACGATCTGGACATGATGGAGTACCTAAAGAAGATCACGATCGCAAGGGATAGACTCGCGGCGGCAGGAGAAAAATTGAAGGATTCACAAGTGATTTTGATAACTTTGGGCGGACTAGGATCCGAATATCAGCCCTTTGTTACCTCAATTACAACCATATTCGATAAGAACATGACCTTTTCTCACCTGAAACACTTGTTAATGGATCATGAGTTACAATTCTCACCGACGCTGAAGATAGAAGCCAATGCAGCCATGAAACAAAGGAACGACGATCGTCGAGATAAAATTACCTTCCAGATCTGTACAAAGAAAGGCCACGGGGCCAAGGACTACTATCACATGGTGAATTTCAGCAGATTTCCGTCTGCATCTCATTCTCGCCGCTTGGTTCCAACAGGGCAAAATTTTCCAGCAGTGTCTACGCAAAATTCGATACCAGTAGCAAATGTTGTCGTAACTGGTCGAGCTCCAATAATTTGGTGCCCAAATACGAAGGCAACTGCTCACATAACAAATTCAGGTATTCTACCAAATAACTTTATCAAATATACAGGTAGAGATTCGGTTTTTACGGCAAATGTAGATACGATAAAAATTGAGAAAGTCGGTAAATTGGTGGCTTTGGATTTAATATTAAAAGAAATATTATTAGTACCAGATGCATCAACAAATTTATTATCTATTTCTCAATTGTGTGCTGATAATGAAGTGTGTGTCGATCAATTTCGACAAACAGAGGGTGAGAGCAGTCGATCGACAAACCAATGAAGTTCTGGTTGAAGAAAATGTTGTGAATGGATTGTATCGGCTAGCACTGGATTTGAATAAATGTCATCAAGCTTTGTCGACTGAAAAATTTAGTGGAAATCGCTGTCTCGCTGGCACGCAAGGTTAGGACATCTGCATGAAAAATCAATTCGGAATTTAGTTAATCAAGAAGTATTACCAAAAGATACAAAGTGTAAAAATATTTCCAACTGTGATTCATGTTGTATACAAAAATCTCATAACTTGCCACGAAAAGTCAGTATTAAAATTTACTCACCACTTCAGTTTATATTTTCTGATATTTGGGGGCCGGCACCGGAAGAATCAGTCGGAGGTTACAAATTTTATATAAATTTTGTCGACGCCTTTACTAATTTTGATTGGGTCTATCCTCTAAAGAACAAATCTACGTGTCCAACGCGTTTTTACACGGGAATTTAGAAGAAAGAATTCTCGCTACACAGCCGATCAGATTCGAGGATAAGGAACTACCAGATCATGTGTGCTTGTTACAAAAGTCGCTATATGGGTTAAAGCAGTCGCTGAGGATGTGGTACCGGAGATTGCGAGAGTTCTTGGTACGAATTAAGTTCAAGGAGAGTTATTCTGATCCTTCATTATTCATCTATGACATTGAAGAAAGTCAAGTTTTCTTATTTACTTACGTCGACAATATCGACATAGAGGTTCATCATCAAGATTAGTGAAATCCATAATAGAAAAGATGGGTGCAGAATTCGCAATCAGGAAACTAGGGAACCTAAGATATTTCTGCTATTAAATTAAATTAAATTAATTATACATATTCATTCTGCTATTATTTTGCAGCGCTTCCACATCTCGCACTCTCACAATCCCTCTTCTTCTTCTTCACAATTCCTGAATTTGTCAGCAATATATAATACAATAAATATTCATTAATCTATTATCCAAATAATACAATCCATACCTCACCTCGTGCATTTAAATATTTTATAGTACTAATATCAATCTATGGATTGTAAAATTTTATTTTGTATCTTCCAATAAAAGGGTGAATAATATATTTTTTTTACAATATAAAATTAAAATAGGTATGATCTTAGCTGTCCAAAAATCATCTAAAATAACATACAGGTAGGTCGTCATGTAAGGACAAATATATATACAAGTGTAAATCAAGAAAGAAAAAAAATGGTATAGACGGCTAGATTTGGTGGAAACCGTGGTCTATAAAAATATTTATTTTCAAATTCAAATTCACATAATATATAATTATTGAAAATTTAATAATTAAAATGATTTGATTTTATTAATTCAACCCAACATTGATGGCAACTGCAATCTCAAAAATATCTCACATATTTTTTCAAAATTAAATTGGCTACACCCGATTTGGTCTCCCTATAAATAAAGTCGACGTCGAAACCAAGACGCATGAGTTGGCGCGAGATCCCGTTGGCCGTCGCTGTCGTGTGTTGGGACCCGGAATTTCCCGACAAACCTCACCTCCCGTAGCTTTCCCTGTCTTCAAACTGGTCAGGGTAAGTATCTTACAAGCTAACGAAGAAACTCACTTATCCTGCCATGCACAACCATCTTTATTTACTGGTCATGAAAAAGGCCGACACGTTGAAGACATCTCAGGGCCCTCGCTTGCTTTATTTTATCAATTCTTACCTACTACTTAAACTCCTCACCTCACTTCCTTCTTCCTCCTCCTCAATTCTTCACAGATCACACTCACATGGAACAGTTGCTGCCAATTCGTGTTGTGAAAAAGAGAACCAGAGATGGATTATTGGTTGGCTGGCCTCCGATAAAGTCTTCTACCAAGATTATGATCACCGCCTCCGCCTCCGCCACCATTAGTAGTCCTCCCCACCGTGGATTTGTGGGTTGGCCTCCAATTAAGTCTTCAAGGAAGAAAATTTCGGCCGGCGGCAGTTGCGGTCAGCCAAGGAGAGTGAGAGTAGAAATGGAAGGAGTAGAATTAGGAATTAAGAAAGTTGCCGTCTGCCTTCATAATTCCTACCACTCCCTCCTCCTTGCATTGGACTGTATGTTTCTGCCATCATTTCTTCAACTTGCTGGTATTAATTAATTAATTAATTCTTAATTATTTGATCGGATATATATATATATATATATACATCTCTTAAATCTTAATTAATTACTCGTGAATTTCAGATGGTGCTACAAGAAGCAGATCTTTTAGCGACGGCCGGACAGCCAAGTTGGTGTACAAGGAGAGCGAGGAAGGGGAGGATTGGATGTTGGTTTCTAGTGTTCCATGGGAGTAAGAACTAGCTAATCGATTTCAATATTCATCATCACTACCATCGTCTAATGCTTCTTCTTGAATTTTTGCAGAATATTTGTTGGATCAGTGAAACGACTGAAGATAATACCTGCTAGCAATCTAGCATCTGGTATCAATTTATAATTATATCGATCAGAGGATCTTTATTTTACATGTGGTTTAATCAATCAATCAATCAATCAATTATTATTATTATTAATTATCTACTAGCTAGCTGCCTAGCTAGTTAATTAATTAATTTTCTATAAACATTATATATTTTTCTTGTATGTTTTGAAAAATATATGATTTATATATTATATATTACCAATATTCAATATATAGTGTTGTTAAAATGATCAAGTGATTAAGACATGCATGCAACTTTAGCTCAGATTCTTAGATCTGTTGTTGAAGGTCAGTTTTCTTACATATATATACTATAGTATTTAAATCAAGTCGTCTATGTGAAGTTGATGCTTGACCTACACTCTCCATCTCTACATATTTTACACGATTTACAAATATCAGATGACATATATATATTATATATATAAAGTTACAGACTTGGTGAAAATTTAATGAAAATATAAGATATACAAACCCTGAGCTTTCATCAAAAACTTTAATAATTATTTTAACTTGTTAAACTAATCTCTTTGTGTTAGGTGTCGAATAAATTTGTTGAATTAATTACATTATTTAAACTTTAATTAAGTGATAAAAAATTATTGATAAAAAATTGGTAATGTCATATAATTCGAAAAATAATATTAATTAAATTCAATTTTTTTTACTAAACAGAGCTTATATATCACAAGACAAAAGGATGATCTCACCCAACATATATACAGGGGATCTATTGCTCTTTTACAAGGCAAAAGACAATATCTTTAGAGGGATCAATTCTCACCTAACAAATTCTTTTTAAACTCAGAATTAATTATAGAAAATATTATCGAATTTAATCAAACGTGAACCAAGATATACATTAGACCTCTCAGATTTAGATATAGGAAGGGATTTACCGTTTGCAATTACAACTGATCGTCCAACTGGTTCAATGTCTGAATTCTGAATGTTTCTAGTTTCACCTGTTACATGATCAGAGGCCCCCGCATCGGGGTACCAGATAGCATTTGCATGTGATTGATTCGACCTTCCTTCTCTATATCGGTTACCAAACGACATATGGTTCCTACCTTTTGACTGTTGAGTGGGAAAGCGTTGTTCGTTGTGGCGGTTGAAACACTGAATTGCCGAGTGTCCACGTTTTGAGCAAATTTAACAAATCACAATTGTTGTGTCTAAAGGGGTTGCTTGTAATGAATTTGCCATGGCAACCTTTAGATTCAATTGATTTATTCAACCGGATTTCGTAGCCTCGATCATAGAAGCCCAAGAAATGACACAAAACTAATATCTTCTATTCTTGCCGTCTGTGCTGTTACAAAGGATTCGTATGAATTATCCAAGACATTTAGGGCAATCAACGACAGCTCACCGTCGCTGACCTTAACTCCGGCCTCTCTTAGTTCTTCAACTATGACGGTGAGTCGTGCTACATAGTCGTCAGCAGTGAGATCATTCTTTTGAAAAGTTTGTAATTGATTCTTTAATTGAAGAATCTTAGCTTTTGATTTTGTGTTAAAAATTGCAACCAGAGCAGTCCATACATCAAAGGATGTTTTAAGAGCAATAGTTTGACAAAAAACACAAGGAGAAATCGTAGAGTAATAGTAGTTGATCTTGTTGTATAAGAGACAGATTTATTTCAGTTACCTGCCTTTCAATGAAGGAGATGAGTCCGTAACCTCGGAGATGTGCCAGCGTATTGGCTTTCCATGTGAAGTAATTTGTCCGATCAAGACGGATCGTGCTGAGGTGCTTGATTTTGATCAGTGCACAGTTATACTTGTTTAAAAACTAACTAAATACTACTATATATTCCTACTATTAAACATATCTATACCTACTATTCCTCCTATACATGAATTGTCATGTTATCATTTTCCCTATATAACTAACTAAACCCACTACCTATTGATTATTTCAATCATCAAACCCTCCTTCTTAAAAACTACTTCTTCCCTCCTACACCCATTTCAATCCCCAAACCTTCCACTGTTCCTCATACCCTCCTTTCTCTTCCAAACGACATCCCTTTGACTGCCTGTTGTTCTTCATACCTGTTCTTCATCGGCTTCCTCTGAAACACATTTCGACTCCCTTCGGTTTCCAGTCGCACTTCCTGGATGTAGAACGTCTTTTTGATCGGTTAGTCTTACTTCATTTTGTTTCCGAAACTCATCTTTAGTCTCCGGTCGTTATCTCCGATCATGTGTTACTTCCGAAGTATCCCCATTGTTCGTAATCGGTAATTTTTCGATTCATAGATGAGGATGTTATACTAGGTTCTTTTAATCCTCTATCCAGTTTTTGGTTCCTACTATGTTCTGTACATGTTTGATACTAGGTTGTCGTTTTTACTGGTTTCGTGTTACATTTCGTTTTTATTGGTTTCGTTACATGCCGTTTCTTATACATGTTGTTCTTGATGGTTTCGTTTTTACATGTTTCGGTCTTGCGTTCTTAATAATATCGTTTTTTTTCACTTTTCCGTTTAACCCATTTTGTTTTAAACCATTTCGTTTTTACTCATTTCATATTTGTTTTGATTTTGCTGTTTTAATGATTTTGTTTTTACTCACTATTTATTTGTTTTCTTCCTTCGTTTTTTCAGTTTATAGTTATTAGGGCGAGGAACTTAAAGGCTGCTGGTAATTTTATCCCCGCTAAGTCCAAGTCCAGGAAAACTTATTTCGGTATTGAATTTTTTTCCTTGGTAATTTAAAATATCATTGTTGTGTTTTGCTGTATTTTCTTGTCTCGACTGTTTTCAGTGCTTAAGCATTTTAAACTAGTTCAAAACATTAAAAATAATTAAAGCCACAAAATATCCAAAATAATTAAATCCACATATGGGAGGATCAAGTGGAAAAGTAAAACCTATGAGATGGAATGTTTTAATTTTAAAAAGTAAAACCTAATCCCTTTCTTCCAAGGTTCTAATTTAACACGATTAAATTTCTAGTCCCTACTCAAATCTGTAAGAAACAAGTAACTGATCAAGCAACCATTCAGATACCAAATTGTCCTCTTTTTAAACTGCAACTCCTTTCCAACACTTATGAGCTGTAGCTAATCAGTAATCTACAAACAGGTCTCCATAAAGTTTTTTCTGTTTTCCCTTGAGTGAAAAGGTGTTTGAATGTTCATTACAGTACTGACTGTATTAAAATTTTCTTCTTTACCTCCCTGGCATGTTGGCTGTTGCTTTGATACGAAAGTTGAAGATACCAAATTGGGTTTTAAAATGATTTCATTTTCAAATTTTCATTAATATTTTAATGCCAGGAAAATGGATTGTTACATATTCCACCTGGGCAAGCACCAAATCCTCAAGCTCGCATGTTTTCTGATCCAGATATGGCCACAGACATGATGAAGAAAAATCTGTCAATGATTATTCCACAGGTTTGGCATCAGTTATCATTTATCAAATTTCAAAGTTTAATTTACATACAAAAATAATTTGAAAATAAAGTCTTCTTTTCTTTTACAGACACTTACTTTTGCCTGGGTCAATTTCTTCTTCTCAGGTTTTGTGGCAGGCAAGTTATTTCTTTACATATTCAGTTATTCATTAAATTTATCCTTTATATAATACTCAATGGGGTGATGCACATGTGTTTTTATCAAACTACCTTTTCCGTATTCTTAATTTCTTATTATCTTTAATGATTTTTTTATATATATGAAATTTAGTTTTTGTAGCAACACTGAAGTATGTAGCTTGTTAATTGTTATTGCTTCTAAAATTGTTTTAAGTGTGTGTTCAATGCATAATACTACTACACTACTATTTATCGTAAAAATACATCCTGATTTTCATTGCAAAATCTTTTTTTCCATCTAACATAATGAAATATTACACTGCTCTGACTGTTCTGTGATGATTCCATCATGTGTTATTTCTAAGAATGATTAATAATTTTAATTTTAATTTCAACTTCTAATTCTCGTATCTCGCTCTCTTCAGCAAAAATACCATTTCCATTAACTCAAAGGTTCAGATCAATGTTGCAAAATGGCATTGATCTAAGGCACTGTAGATCAGCAGTCAGTCATGGTAATCATGTTTCTAAAATGCATGAAATTATTTCTTGTAATGATGCACCACTCATTCTATTATAATCTAGACCATTCCTTGTTTCTTTCAGGTACTTTTTGAATTTGTTTGGATTGAGGGGTCTGTTCAGCCTCATTTTGGGTGAAGAAAATGGTCTGTAAAATTTTACTAGTATGAATAAAATATGGCTTCTTTTTTATACTAATTTTAAATTTTAATTGCGCTGGTTCAGCTACAGATGACACACAGAGGATGATGCAAATGGGTGGAGGGTTTGGAATGGATTCTTCCAAGGTACTGAAATTTATCTGTACTAGAATGTATTTCCTAGCTCGTCCTTGAAGATGTGAAACATCCTATTTAGTATCAATAAAATTTTCCACTTCATTGTTTTTCTTTTCTCTGCCTGTTTATCACATTAGACACTTTTATCACATTAAAATTTTCCACTTCATTAAGACTTTTATCACATTTTTCTATGTATGTCTTTCAGAGTTTGGGTGCAGAGAAGGATAGTCTCGACATCATTCAGCACGATTGTGTTCTCCCTAAGTTTGAGCAACGTGCAGAGGCTGTACTGCGAAAATTAATAAAGTAATAAACAAAACGCAATTGAGCAGATGATTCATTGATAGAGACGAAGACTCGATTCTTCAGAGATGGTGTTGAATCACAAATGATTATTGATTTTGAATTGGTAGTACATTGGTAGACTTTCTTCTTCCTTTTTTTAACTTCTGTTTGATGTTTTTGTAGACTTGTTATAAAGTTATATGCTGGAACAAATATTGAAAACTTAGTAACTCGTCCTTTATTTTACTATCATAATTCACAATACACGTCTGTTGATTCTGGACATCATCAATTTTAATATCAGAATTTTTGCAGATAAAAATAACAGATGTATACCAATTCATTGTATACCAATTTATTTTGATTGAAACTTGATGTTCACTCGTTTTAATTCAAGTATATATAATTCGCGGTTTCACACATCTTTTCGCGTGTTTGGTTTTAAATTTTAAAATTTCTTCTTCATTGCAGATTTACAGAATATCTATGAACATTCACAGTTGCAGTTTTCCATTACAATGGATATTTTTGTCTCTAAACCCACCACTCCACTAGTCGAGGGAGGAATTTTTTTCTTCCATAAATTTCTCTTAAAAAATAATTCGGAATATATAAATTAATAAATCTGGGGTAAAAATATAAAATGAAACAAATCTCAGACGGCGCTGGTAACTAATAGCAGTGCCGCCGTCTTTTTCTAGACGAAACACCTGAACTGCCATCTTCGAGATTTAATACAAAATATTCCTACCCAAAAAAATTGAAGAAAAAAAATACAGTAATTAAGGGTGAAACGGGGCGGGTCACGGGCGAGACGGTCCCGCCCCAGTATCCGTCCCGGTCTCAAAAAGTGGGCCAATTCGGAAAAGGAACACATGAGAACGAAGACGCAAAAATTTAAATGAAAGACATTGGGCTAATTCGGATGTTTGGGCCGTGTAATGGGCTATTTGTCAACTAACGATGTTATGTTGTAATTGATTAATTAAATATTAGATTAGTTAATCAATTAATTAAATAAGTTAGTTGATAATAAGTCAAGTATTATAAAACTAAATACTTTGTAATTGTAAAATTCAATTCAATGCAATTACATTTGAAGTTAATTCTGATTAACTACTAAACACTCAACCTAAGCCAAGTACCGTTGGCACTCGACAGTTAGGTCGAGAAAATCTAACTTCTGCATCTCTGCCCCTTCTGCTCACGTCGGCCCCTCTTGGAGTTCCGGCGCTTGCTTGGACGACGACGACGATATTGGGAAATAAGAAACCCAACCCTGGATAATTTTTTAACGGACCGAGTCCGAGCCCGACCAGAAGCTCAGCTCGGCTCATTTGACACCCTACATGTGATTGGGTTGTATTTTATATTTACTCAACCCAATCACATCTCTACAATGCTGAGTGGAAAAACCATGCATAGATATATGCCCAGTTTTGCATGAGTAACGGACTATTGAAATAGCTTCCGGTGCGGTTCTCGCCGGTGCGGTTGGGTACGTCGGCGAGAACCTCACCGGAACGGACCGTCAGATGGTACGAACGTTCGTGTGGAGGTTCTGAAACCTAAAAACCTAAAAACTTGGGTTCTCCCCAATCGCTGTGTCTCTTCCTCTTCTCGTCTCTTCACTTAACTTGTGCCTTCACTTGGATCGCCACCTGTCTCCAATCTCCATGCCATGCCATGCAAGTTATTATAAATACTTACCTGGTAATCTTGTAAAGGGGAGGACTAAATATAATTCTACCATAAATTAATTCAGCTACTTGGTGCAACAACGTAACTTAGGTTTAAGAAAAAGCTTATCGATCGATCTTCGATCTCCATTTCTTAAAGCATGCAGTACTCCATGCCCAATCGATCTCCAGCACCTCCGACGCGGCGACGCCATGCTGACCAATATGGTATCAGTGACTGGAAAAAAATCGAAGAGCTATATGTAATAAAAAAATTATAAGGGGTTAAGTGTAATTTTCACAATATATTAATATTTTTTAAGGGTTAATATATAAATTTCACAATATATTAATCTCTTTAGTCTCTCCCTCTTCTCCCCCACTGCCCCACTGCCCCACGTTTCACAAATCTTCAAACCCCTTTCTCTCCCGTTTTCTCCTAAATCCATCTTCTCCGACACTTCGAGAAAAACAAGTTGATAGTATTGCAAATGCATTGGATATGGAAGAGTTAAATACTGGACAAGGAAAAAATCAAAAAACAACTATAGACAACGAAGTTATTTTGAAAATATTTAATGATATGTGTCCTCGTCGTAGGACATTGAAATAATGTAAAGTGTATTTGAAATTTTTATTGTTAATTAAATGAATGTATTTATTTTTAATTTGAATATTAATTAATGTATTGAATATTAATTATGGAATGAATGTATTGATTTTTTATAGGTTTTTATAATCAATTATATGAATAGGTAATGCCAAAATTTGTATAAGTTTTTTAATTAGGACAAAAAAAAAATTTCGCCTTAGGCGAATCTTGACCCCTGTCAGGGAATCCTGGATACGCCACTGTCAAACTTGTGAGACATGTGGTAATTCTCAAATTTAATTCCGTCATTGTGCTCAAAATGTGACACGACCTTCTGAAATTTCTCCATCTCCATCATTTGTGAGTTGTGACGTGGGGACCCTCGACCCGATCGACCAGCTTGGTTGAATTAAATTTTATCAATAAATATTATTATTATTGTAAAATAAATGGCAAATTATCAATATATATACCTATATGGAATATTTATTTATTATTTAGTATATATTATGTTATATTAGGGGTGTAAATGAGTCAGGGTCCTGTGGGGGCTACTTTTAACCCCCATTAAAGATTTTGGACCTGGAAATCCAGATCAGTCAGGCTCGGTTGGATCCGGATATTATAAATGTTTATAATGGGTTAAATATAAATACACCAAAGATTTAGATTAATTAACTCTTATTTAATGAAATATTTAACTTTGTTGTTAGTTTTTAATTGTTAATGTTACAACTTTCAAAATGTTTTAAATATTATTGACTTAAAATGTTATTTTTATTTTATGTTTATTGATTTTACTAAAAAAATCAATAAATATACAAAAATAGTTAATCATTTTTTCAGTTAAAAAAATAATATATTGGATTCGGACTTGGCTCAGACCTGAAATTTTTTTATGGATCTGGGATGGATATGGGTTGAGACACCCTTTTCCTTTTGGACCAAGCCAGGCAGCTACGTCTATTAATTCCAATCGCCAAAATAAATAACTGATAAGGACAACCATGGAAATTTGTTGGAGGACCAACCTAAGTTATAGCTCTAATTGACTTTTTCCAAACAAAATCAAGTTTTTTTTTATAAAGTACATAATACATAATTAAATATTAAAAAAAAAAAAAAAGACTTTGAACATTTCATATTTTCATCTATTTTAATAGTAATCAAATAAAGTTGAAGAATTGAGTTAGGTAGCAATTATTTTTCGTATGTACATGTGAAGTTAAAAACGGGTAGGTGGCAATTACATTTTCCTAAAATTTGATTAAAATCCGACCGTTGATATAATTGATGTATTTGAAGATATACAAAATATTGATGTTATTATTATAGTAAACACATAAAACGAACAACACAAAAGAATAACAACTAAAAGATGATTTTAAACAATACAAACTTGCACAGCGCGAATTTAATTCTATTTTAATAGGAATAGCGGAATAAGGAACCACTAAATAATTTAATCGGTTGTAATTAAGCATAACGAGAGCAGAAGGACATGATCCGACCCATGGCCTCTTTCAGGAGATCCGGGGGAGTTCCGAAGAAGATCCGGATCCAATTCTCCAACCCGATCACAGTTCCCGGTAGAATAAGAACAGATTCTTCCTTCATTAGCTTCGATGCAAATTCCATGTCGTCACCAATCCCTTTTAGGAGAGAGTAGTCAAGTTGGACCTGTGAATCGAATCAATCGAATTTGTTAAATAATTCATACAAGATTCAGATTCCCAGAACTTGTTTGTTTGTTAGTAAGTTATTTCGTTATATATATTTAGGACTAACTAACTGACTGACTAACCATCATGAACATGGAGCCTTGGGGTCTGGAATGGCAGATTAATGCCGGAATCTTTTGGATCATATGAAACAAAGCTTCCTCAGAAGATTCCAGTAGTTTCACGACATTGGAATGGAATTCGTCGTTGGAGTCTGATAACAATCCCGGCAGTGCAGCTTGTATAATCGATGCAGGTCCTGACGTAACATTCATCAGCCTCTCCATCGCCATTCTCACCTGACTAAGTGCACCGTTCCGGTCACTTATCGCCACCCATCCGCACCTCCACCCTGGCACTAACCACCTCTTCGACAGAGCTCCAAGTGTCAGAACTGGGACGATGGAGCACAGGGATGCCATTGGAACGAATTTCGCCTCACGAAAAACCATGTGCCCGTATATCTCGTCTGCAATCAACGGCAAATTCAGCTCCGCCGCTGTCTCCGCAATCTGAAACGATAAAACAACATGTTAAATTCAATGAGGTTGAATATATATATATATATATATAGAGAGAGAGAGAGAGAGAGAGAGGGATAATAAGATAAGAAGCGTGCCTTAGTGAGATGCGAACGGGAGTAGACGGCGCCGCAAGGGTTGTTGGGGTTGATGACGACGATACCGACAGTCTTGCTATCGGTGAGATTCCTGACCTGATCGAGATCAACCTCCCAGTTACTGTTGGGCAACAAATCGTAGTAACGAGGCTCGATGTGGTTGATCTCGCATGTGGCCTCGTAGGGTGGGAATCCGGGACGGGGAAGGAGAACGTTGCAACCTTGGTTAGCTAGAACGGTGAGTATAACCTGGATGGCCTGTGTTCCACCGACGGTCATGAAAACATCCTTCTCGTTGAATTTCTGACTGACTCCCCACGACAAGTAATCCGCCACTGCCCGACGAACGAAAGGGAAACCATGAGCTGGAGGGTAGCCATGGAAGGTACCGGAGTTGACAGATTCCATAATGCATCTGGAAACATCTCGACCCTCCCGGAAAGCAGCGAAGGCAGAAGCATCACCCACACCCAATGAAAGGATCTCCTTATCGGGGTTAGGTGAGGATAAAAGCTTACCCACAAGTCCTCTGATTGAGATTTTCTGTTCCGCAAGAGTGGCGTTGCATTTAATAACAGAACAGCTGTTGTTGTTCTTCACCTTCCCATTGCTCTGGTATCCATTCTTCAGCGAGCTATCTATCTGGGTTGTAGGTGCCATTGCAATTTCAGATATTTGCTACTACAGCTGCACTAAGATGGATGGATGGATGGATGGATGGATGAAGTTATGAGTTATGAAGCAGAGCATCGTGTATTTAAAACTTATGAAGCAAAAAGAGAAGGAAGTAGGTAGGGAAATCAAACTCTCTAAAACTCACCACATGGATTTAGCTTTTTCTTATTTTTGTTTCTGCTTGAAAAATCAACATCATTTCCAAATTGGGGCTGCTTTGGGGGTGTCATTAGAAACTGATTAAGGATTCATTCAACACGTCGGTCATATGAAAGTTGAAATGGGTAGTTGGGAATAAACTTCAAATTGTAAATAAAGCTTATAATTAATTAACTTTGCCTACCTAACCTCTTTCATACCTCTCCACATATTCATTTCTTCTGGAAACTGAATTTCGACCGTATATTTTCTCTTTTGTCCTGGAATGTTATTTGTTTTCAAATTTCATTAAATAAATAATAGATCTACTTCTAATGGGGAAAAAGGCAAAAAAGATCATTGTACAACCAAATCAAACGTTTTATTAATTGGTTTCGGATGCCACGAGGAAAAAGAAAGAAAAAAGACAGACAAAAAGGGGAGTTTGGAATTCACTTACATTGTCTAATTGGCTATTTGCAAATGGATAGGTTCTCTGTTACAAACAGCAAACACCATGTGGTGCCGGATTTCATTCAAATTCGACAGCTGATGAGTAACGAATAAAATCGAGTCCGAATCCAGTAACTTTAAGGTTAGGGTTATGATTTAATAATTACAAGTTAATAAATTATAAAGATTTATAATTATAATTTAGGTAATTATGTTTAAAACTTTAAGTATTTAATGATATATAATATAAATATATAATATATAAATATAATAATATTAATTTATTATATATTTATTCGGATATCCCCCTGACGTAGCCAGGGGTGGCAACGGGCAAGGGAGGACAATTCTTAATTTCTGGTCGGGGAGACGCGCCGGAGACAATGTGCAGTCTTCCGAAGTCCGGAGAGTCCTTTGACAGAGTTCGCCGGCGATCGTCGACTAGGGTTTTCCGCCCAGAAGATTTGGGGGAAAACTGTATTACCGGCCGGATAGAATCGTGAATAGGAGGAGGAAAAAGAGGGGGAAATCGCAATGTTGTTAATCTTGAAACAAGATTAACTTTGTATTATTATTGCATATTAATTAAAGTTTAATCTTTGTTTATTTATACACATTATTAGCTAACTAGTACAATAAACTAATAACTAACTAATCTAATTTAATCGGGTCTCGGGCTGTAGTTGATCCGGATCCGATTTGGTTGTTTAGTTATTAGCTGTAATAATTGCTGCAAGATAGAACAAACTTATCAGTAATAACAATTAAGTCTTTGACTTTAGTTTGTGACATTTATTTAGTAGTCCTCCAACTCGTATCATATTTCTTATGTACCAAGGACTAATTAATTAACTGGGTTATTTCAATTAGATCCATATATTGAATTATTTTAGTTATCGATCTTCTTTTGTAATAACCTTTCAATTCTTTTAATTTCACTTGAATCCAAATAACTATTAATTGAAACACTTGCAGATAACCCCTTCTTAGTTATAAACAAAACAGTTTATTCTGTTTTGTCATAACCTTAAAGTTATCTTTATTTCACTTAAGTCCTGAATTCAGTGTTGTGGTAAAAACTCCTATTTACCCTAGATTTCAATGTATTCTTATAACAATTGTCCCTGAAATTTGGAAAAAAATAAGGACCTATATGTAATAAATTTTTTTATAGTGGGTTAAATGTAATTTTCACAATATATAAATTTCACAATATTTAATATATTCTCTTCCCCTACTTCCAATATTTAATATTTTAATATATTAAAATAAATTTAATATATAAATTTGGTGATAGTTTGATTAATGATTGTTTAATAAAATATATCGAGAAAGATATTTTTAAAAATATAGACAATGAAGTCATTTTAAAAATATTTAATGATATCTGTCATCGTCGTAGGACATTGAAGTATTGTTTAATGTACTTAAAATTTTTATTGTTAATTAATGAATATGTTTATTTTTAATTTGAATATTAATTAATGTATTGAATGAATGTATTGAATTTTTATAGGTTTTTATAATCGATTTTATAAATAGGTCATGCCAAAATTTTATTTTTTAATTAGTACAAAAAAAAATTCCCGCTTTCGGCGAATCTTGCCCCCTGCCGGAGAATCCTGAATATGCAACTGGATATCCGAATCTCTGAATACGGTATTCTTAAACGAATTCGGATTTTAACGACGGATTTTCCGGATATCCGAATCCGACCGAATAAAATCCAGATTTCAATTCAGGTATCCGAATCCGAAATCCGAATCTGAATAGTCATATTTGAATTCGAATGCAGATTTCACTATATCATTTACGACTTAGTAGTGATGTTTCGACAGACGGCTGATAAATTCGCAATGGACGAACATCTAACACAAAAGCATGAAATTGGAATTGATAAATAACAGTATAAGCCATTGTAACACAATTTTCTAATTCAATCAACTACACATCTAATGGTTTCAAATTTCAAAAGGAATCAATGCTTTTACTTCAATCAAATGTCTTGTTTCTGATTTTGGCATTGTGAGATTTGACTTAACTTGAATTGAGTGATTGTGTAAAACGAGTAATACCAAAGATTAACAAAGTAAACAATGTATTTATAACATTTCTAATGACTAACTAGTCTTGTAACTCGATCTAGTTAATACCAAAACAATGGTTAACTACATATAGTCAATAGTGTTTAACACTCCTCCTTAAGTGTTGCTTTTGTATCAAAACAAACATTGTAGCACTTTATTGTTGTTGTAATCATCTTATTCGATCGAGCCTACAGAATAGTAGATTACAATTGTTGAATTTTGGATGAATTTTCTTTCTATTCTTGAATTCTGAGGTTGAAGTGAGTAGATGAACGTAAAGAGTGAAATGAATAACCCATTGATAGTTAACTACTGGCCCGAGTCCATAAAGGATTCAGAAGAAGTAATGAGTAGATGGACGAATGCCAACGTCACGCGAACGTTTACATACCACGATAAAGGTTGTAACAACCTCCATTCCTTTCGCGCTGTGGGGCCTAGACATTATAGAGTCCCCTCGGCTTTGAGAGGCCGGAAGTTCTTGTTCGTGACAGTAGACTACTTCACGAAATGGACTGAGGCGAAGGTCACTAACACGATCATCGAGCGGAACGTGGTGCAGTTCATCTGTCGCTTCGGAGTCCCAATCCAGATAATAATGGACAACCGAACCCAGTTCACGGGCAGAAATTTAAAGAAATTCTACGAGGACAACGGTATCAAGTTGAGTTTTGCCCCCGTGTACCACCCGCAAAGCCAACGGGTAGGTAGAGGTAACGAACAAAACAATAGTCTCGATCCTCAAGAGGAAGGTCAGGGAACACTTGGGCGGACAAAGTTCCTGAGGCAATGTGGGCCTACCGAACAACCATTCGAACCCTCATGAGCTAAACATCTTTCGCCCTCGCATTCAGAATCGAGACAGTGGCACCCGCAGAGCTCATGAAGCCGAGGTAGGAGTTTTATGAAGATGGTATCACAAGAGCCCCCTTTTATATATAGACGATTACGCATGAATCACAAGGCGTAGTAAAGACGGTGGGTGGACAACCAGATCGCGCGAGATCCCATGACCTCCCCCAAAGGGGTGGAGGGAGTACTGTTGATACCATGACCCAATAACCGAACCATGGAGTGCACATGTTCGCGAGCTCGAAGCCTGCTGACCGAAGTGGGCCAGAAGCCAGGAGACTCGGCCCGCAGAGTAGTATAAATACTAAAATTAATACCCATTCTGGACCACATAGATTCATGGAAGGGGGAGTTGAAACCATAGAGAAAGTCCCAAATGTGACTGAGGAGTGCCACTTGTATTAAAGGGGCCCGAAGCGTTACCAGTGAAGAAAGTTTTGAGTGTGAGCACCGGTATTCAACGCACACACCATCAACCTTGCACTGCTGCACACCATATCTTATTTATCATTACCACCGTCCTTCAATACCTCACACACCACATCTCGCTTATCACCATTCTCCATAAACACCACACGGTGGTCGCATAGTTTCAATCATCCATAATATTAAGGTCTCACAGTTTCATCGATCTATAATCATTCATATCTTCGTTCTATTATCATTTCATTGCATACAAAAGTCACCGAATATTTTTTTCGTTAGATTATCGTCACAGTAATTTCTGTAATAGATCTTAGAGTACATTTATAAATAAATATATCTTATTAATAAAATAGATCTCACAGTTATTAATAAAATTTCAGAACATTCAGAATTCGAATCTTATTTTGTACATATTTTATTAAATTTTCATTACAATTTAAATGGTGATGTGTTACATGACTTTGCAATACACCCAACTAATTGTTATGTGATATGTAACCCTTTCCACAATACACCCAGCCAATTGTCCGATTATGCAAAATCCTCTGTACCTATTCTCAAAAACCGATGTCCAGTGAGTTTTAAGTACAGCCATGCATACAGGGATATATGGAGATTGGAGCCATTGAATTGACTATTTGCTTCGGAAAATCCCATACTCATTGAAAATAAACTTTGAATTATTTTATTTACTTTTATTTTAATTACAATTCATAGAGATAAATATAATTTTTCTATTAAATAACCTTATAAATTATAACCCGAACCCAAACCGAATAGGGGTGGGCGTGGGTCGGGTCAAATCCGAACCCAAATATGTCGGGTCCGGGTTTGGGTTGATATTTTCGGTCATGAAATCCGATGCGAACGACCCGAACCCGAGTAATTTTTACCCGATTTTTTTGGGTCGGGTTCGGGTTAAACCCGAACTAGACCCGACTCACCCGAAACCCGAAGAAATATATAAAAAATTCATTAAAATATAAATAATTAATATAATTTCATATAAAACACTTTATAAAAAAATTAATATATATAATTATAAAATTTATATATCTTTTATAAACTTTAATTAGTTAATTTCATATCTTAAAATTTAAACATTAATTTTGTTTCCCTCAACTCTTCCACTTTCATTTTCCCTCTTCGCCGTCGCCGACCCTCTCCTCACGGTCGTCGGCCCTTTCCTCGCCGTCGTCGGACCTCTCCTCATCGTCATCGAATCTCTCCATCTTCACAAACCCTCTATATATTCACAAACTATTTTATTTGATCTTTATAAAATTTAAATATTATTTAAATAACAGGTTTTTTATGCAAAATATTCAATCAATTTATTAAACCCGAACCCGGACCCGACATCAAAACCGAGTTCGGGTCCGGGTTCAATATTTTTTAACCTTCCCGAGGTTTGACCCGAACCCGAACCCGAACCCGATTTGAAAACTCGGGTTCAAGTCCGGGTTTAGGCAAACCCGAGGGAAACCCGACCCATACCCAATCCTAACCCTGAATAAATAAACTATAAATCTAATTTTTTTTTGAAAGAATGCAAAAAATTTAAGTAAAATAAATCGACAAGATAATATATACCTTCCTAATACCCGTTCAAATGACCGATAAGGATTCAAAGTCTTAAAATCCTTAAGGATTTCCACCTAGTCTTCTGACTTTATTTTTTTTGAATTAAAATCACTTGGTAATATATAGATTTTAAAGCAAAAAAAAGAGGTGTTATCACATACGATCCACCCCACACACCCTCCGCATTGTTTCAGCCAATTGACCTTACGATCGTTTGGGTCTTCCCAACCTTTGGGGACTAATTCGATATTTTCCCAACCTCATCGTTCTCGCGTAGTGGGCCTTGAATAATGTGGGGTGAAAAAACTCTGGCGTGTGCTCCTGACATCTTTTTCTTTTTCTAGGGAAAACTCTGTCATCACCTTTCGGTCCACTACATTACAAATGATTAATCATGTCGTTTTTACTTTCAAAGAAAGTCCATCTCCTAAGAGGTAGAACTTCTTATGGATATGACCTTTTAAATCATTCTATTAACAACTTTTTTAACTTATATGCTTGTTGGTGAGTTTGAATTCTATCTTTAGTTGAATTTCAATCCATTATTAGCCTAAATATTACAACTCCTTTTAATACAAAACAATGGTACTGTATAATAAAAACTAATATAAGGTTGTTGCCGACTGGGCCCTTCTAGCCGATACTTCCATTAGTCTTTATTCTTGACACGTCCCTCTGGCCTTATACCTGTTCGGCGCGAATGCCTTTGATATATCTTGCATTATCCTTCTCTTTATCTCTTGTGGACTTGTGCGTCTGTCTTCATGCACTATTTTATTTCTCTCGGTTCAGATCCCCCATACTGCCCTTGCCGTGTATGCCAATGTCAGACCCCAACATGACGTGTTCTTTGTTCTGGCGTGAGCCTCTTCCATTACCTGTTCTAAAGAGAGTCTTACGTATGTAATCAAACCTGGTTTTGCATTTAATATAATAGGACCATAAATCTATGGAAAATTTGCATACGAAGAACACATAGTCTTGCGATTTCCATGGTCTTTCACATAAAATGCAATCGGTATTTCGCCCTCTCGTTCTTCTAGCCCAGTCAGCCCTCGTGGATATCTTAACTCATCTAGCCCTCCATAGTGTTATGCTAAATTTGCTAATGCTAGTGGTTCATACCCCCTCCCAAAGGTGGTCGATCTCTTCTTTATTCCTTATGGATTCTCAGGCGTTTTTATATGTTGGTGAGGTGTCACTCCCGGTTCAAGTACAGTTGTAGTTGAGCCCATATTTTAGAATATTATCTATCTTGTATTTATTATCTATTATTTCAGCCCATAGGGCGGAATTTAATCTTGGATGTTTGTCTATATCTCTAAAAGCTCTTCCCCTCACATACCTCTCTCTCATCCATGAAGCCTAGATAGAGTCATGAGCCGACCAAATCCTTCCCAACCTGGTTATCCTAGTTGTCTCTGCTGATTTTAAAAAGCATCTCATCCCTAGGCCCCCCTCTTTCTTGGGCAGTGTCATTTGAACTCAAGTAAAGTCTTGCTTCCCGTTTCATATGTATCTATATGAAATGGATTGCAGGTCTTTAAGTGTTTCTACTGGTAATTACTGGACATATTCCAGAAGTTAAATATGTTCATTATTCCCCAATGGAACAGGTGCACCCTTTCCGCATGAGACAACAGTCTTGTCTTCCACCCTTCTACCATCCCATTAACCCGATCTATCAAAGGAGTGCAATCTTTCTGATATAAAACCCTGTGTGAGAGAGGTAACCCTAGGTACTTGGTTGAAAAAGTCCTCCCACTGAACCTTAGATGGGTCAACAGTTCTTCTTTGCCCTTACGGTTGAGTTTGAGAAAAAGATCTCACTCTTTGCCTCGATTACCCTTAGTCCTGTCTTTGACTCAAGTATCCTAAACACCTCGTCTATGGATTTGAAGATTCCTTATTGTCTTTGCAGAAGATTAGAAGGTTATCTACGTAGACCAAGTGGGAGATCCCCATAACGTCGTGTTTCTTAAAGGTGCTTATCTCTTTCCTCCCCACCCTCTCGTTAATGAAAATTGTTAAATTCTACATTAGTAGTGTGAAGATGCAGGGGGAGAGGGGATCCCCTTGCCTTATTTCCCTCTAAGGTAGGATCTGTGGGGTTGACGACCCATTCACTAATTAATTATTAGGCTATCCTTGTAGAGTTGTATCATGGAAGTATAAGAAGTAACAATGTTTTGAATAAAATAACATCTATTTAAAATTTTCTTGATGAATTACAAATTCAGGATTAAACTCTCTCATCACTTATAATTATGAATTTATGAACAAACTAAAAACATTGAAATTAACTTCCATTTTATCTAAGAGAAAATTGAAGCATGTACAATCCAATTAAAGTTCATTTGAAATAAAACAACAACAAACACTAAGGGTTCAAGAATAGAAAATAACATACTTTTAGGTGGGTCCTGGACAATGCTATCAAACTCTAGAAATTCACCTGATGCGAGCCAGCAGATTAAGCAAGTAAATAAGTTTTGTTGCAGTTTAGATTTGACATCAAAATTTCTTAAAAATCAGAGTATATATTTGAAGCAATATTTGGAAACAATTACATAATCAATATACCAGAGTTAACAAGAAGCGACGCGTACAGTATGTATAAGGAAGCATTTTTTGCTGAATAAAATCTTTAGCGAGAAATCTTGGAGCTGCTTTTTATTGATAAAACAATGATACTTATGATAACTGGTGTCATAATTATTACCAGAGCACGCAATAAATCAGGTTTGGTTATATCAGGGAAAACAACACTTCCATATTTTATGACAATAGCAGCCCCAATTGAACCAACCAATAATTTGAAAAGATACTTGATATCATCCTGTTTCAATCAGAACTAGAATGTAAGAAATTCACGAAACATCAAAAGAACAGGATCTACACTAACAATAGTTATATGATATAATCTATGCAACAAATACATTATGAGTTGGCTCATCAGTAATTGTTTGTCATTTGGGCAATATTTCTCAATTTTCATTCGATTTAGATGGAATTCACAGATGAAAGTGTATAATGAAAAGACAGATGTAGTTTCTGCTGTGGTGGGTATTCCTTAACATAGTGTGAAATCTCCTACTCCAAGAAGTAATCGATCGATCGAATAGTAGTAAAGTCAATGGCTTAAGCCAATTAAGGAATCTTATTAGTGTTTCTCCCTCAATTCATCCCAAATACAAGTATACAACCAATTCTCACAGTCAAATCGAAAGACGAAATCATGAATGTAAATTGATGTCAAAATCAGCGCTTTTTAATCTCCCTCCATGTACTATTTTACCAAAAGAACAACTGAAACAAACTTAAATCTTCATGTGGCATTACTAAAAGAATAATGGTTTAAAGAGAGATGATTACCTTATTCAAAAGAGAACCATTAGACTGAACAGTTTTCTGTTCTGTTTGGGAATCAGATTGTTGAGAAAAGAAGATGATGACCGCACGTTGCTCCCTTCTGCAGTTCCCGCTCGTTTCCAATCGCAATCCCCGCTTACTCTCGGAGAACGATGATGGCGGTGGATTTTTCCTGATGCTTCCACATCTCCAAAACGTAAAATGCCAAGAGGAAAACGCAATAGGCAGCACGGTGATCGTCGCGATCGCCATCGCCTTAGAGATGAGATCGCTAGCTACTGTTTGGTCAGTCTGGTGAGTGGTGTCGCTAGTAGAGTGGTAGGTGATCCACTGATCCTGATTCCTGAACATAAAATATACGGGTCGGATCCGGATTGTTGTTATTTTATTGAGTCATGAATCGTGATAAATGATAACGGATCACGACCCATACCGAGTTCTGATTTTTTAGGAAAATTTTGTCCGCTTCTGTTTTTTAGGGTTTATCTTAGGGGGAGGGGGAGAAAAATAGAAAATTACGAAACAGTGATATCTGGAAACATGACATGACATCGATTGTTGCTCTTTTGCTGTATATGTTTGTTTACTGTTGTTTCTGAAAGTTGCATGATCATATGTCGCTGATTGGTGGTAATGGTAACTCAAAATTTTACCTTACGGGATTAACAGTTGTGTACGTAAATCGATTACGCATGCATTAAGATTTAACAAGTATGGAATGGAGTGATGGAGATCGATGGAATCATATGCGTGTTGGGTTTCGTCGGTATAACAGTGAGTAAAGTAAACACAGTAGAACTCTTCTATCTGTTCTTCCCAGCTTCCAGTTTCCTGCTTCCTGCTGTAATTAATTATTAATGGAGTAGCTTTGAAATGTGATCGATCAGGTTTTGCTAGCTGTTCCCCTCGTCTCCAACATGATATTGTCTGATCCGTAAATTCAGGTCTTCCTGGAAAGATGAGAACACATCTGACAACGTCCATTTGAAGTCGACTTGCATGCACAAATTAGGAGGCGTCATTGGGTACTCAGAATAAACCCTAATAAATATATAATGATCATAAATTGATAATCAACATTGGAGACTGTGGTTTTACATTGAAGACCCCAAATTAAGTATATTCAATTCCGGCCACATGAGATATATATCATGGTTTGGAACCCAATATTCTTCTCGGGATTGGGTTTCTTAAAGACCCTTCTTCCCCACTTCTTTTCTTACCATGCCATTCCTCCCTTCCTCCACAACCTTGGTCTCTACTAATTTCTTCTATAAATACCCTAAACTATCATATATCTCCTCCATCTCCTTCTCATCAAACACCAAACCCTAGCTACGAGTCTACGACCTACCATCTAGATCTGCCTCTTTAGTCTTTCCTCAAGCAAACAAGATCGATGGTTCTCTCTGTAATCTTCCACAGCTTTCTTGAACTGCAAGCTTATTGTCGGCACTCGGCACTCATGCAAGCAAGAAGTTTATAGGCAGCAAAACCAGTTGCAGTTCAAAGAAGCTGTGGGAAACTACAGGGAGTGACCAAACTAGCGAAGATCTCAGAGTAAATTATCATCACTGGTTAGCTACAGATCTGAAGACTTGTTGCTTTGTGTTCTGATTAAATTTTCATTGTTGATTTTTCTCTCCTTTCTTCATCTTTGACTCAAGATCTATCATCTATCTATCTATAAATAAATAAATAAGAAAACATCAGGTACAGAAACTTGGCTGTTTGCTTGTGTCAGAAAAACATAGATTGTGCAGTTTGATGATATGGGTATTGGGTAGTAAGTTTTGAGATATGTCAGTGTGTTTCCCTTCTTTTTTTCTTCTTCTTTCCCAACCTTCACATTGCCAGTCTGGTAACGTATGCATTTGTCAAACCCAGTTCCCTTTCCCATCCATCCATGTCTGCTATAGTTCTATAGCCAGATGCCCAGACCCTCCTGTACTGCTACTACCAACCAGTGCTCCTACAAATTAATTTCAATCTAGATCGCTAATCACATCCTAAACCCTTTGTTTCTAGGGTTAATATTAAACCTTTTTTTATTGATTTGTTCTATTATTTTCAGTTTCTCAGAGTCCAGTTTAAATAGAAGGGTGGATGGATGGTGATGATGCACGTGTGGCGGCTATCTTTCTGCTACTTCTTTTAGAACAAATCGATGTACAAGTACAAAAGTGAAATACTGAAATCTGTAACCTAGCTTTCTAATTTGGACTTTCATGCATTGATTGTGAATGAAGGAATTAATGAATTAATGCTTGATTATGGGAAATAATTAATCAAATGATAATATTTGATTAGAGTAAAAAAAAAAATTAATTTTAAGATTATGGGAAATCAGTTTAATTAGGTTTTACTCTAAGAATGATGATTAATCTCATCTACTCAATAATTAGGGTTTACATTGATTTAATCTCGTCTACTCAATATTCTTAGATTATTCAAGATAAATATTTATATTATGAAATTAAAGATCGATGGCAGTCAAACGGATTCCTGTTCGATCAACACACCCGATACCCAAATCAGATTGCCAGTTCCTATTCAATTTAGGATTATGATCAAAACAAGGGTGTGGCATCGCAAGGATGGCTGACTTCCACCCATGAACAAGGCCGGGAATAGTCTGGATCGATCCATTCAGCCCTATGAAAATTTTCTGGTCTGGCCCGGATCCAGGCCCAATAGGGACTTTTGAGATATAATAAAAATATTAAAAACATATGAATCGATTAAAACTTAAAGTAATACATATACATTTAGTGATAATTATAAAAAATATTGTCGGTCTGGACTGGTTCGGCTGACTCGAACCCATTTACAATATGACCTTTACAAATGACTCGATCATGGCATTGAGCTCAGATAAACGAATATAAAAAACATTAGTTCATGTTCCATTTTTTTATAAGTTAATTACTTCTAGATATATGATATACCAGACTAACCAGAATCGCATATATATAATATTATCATCAGTTATATATATATCGCAGTGAAAATTTAATTAAAATACGTACACAACGAGATTCAAATCATGAGACTTTCAAAAATCTTAATAATTATTGTGGTCAATTAAGTTAATCTCTCTCGGCGATCATAGTTCTGATAATTTTTTTGGAAGAGCAAAAAAAAACAATAGTTAGTTATAGTGATTAGTAGTTAATTAGTTGAGTTGACAATTAGTAATGAGCAATATTGGACTTGAGTCAAAAATAATGAAATCCATCGAGTTGATCAAATATTCTTATAAGACGAATTGCACTATAAGAAAACAGGGTTACATCCACGGCCGGATCAGTGGTCTTTTGATCAAATCCATGGCTAAATCAATTTAGCTACGGGAACGATCGTGGGCGTAGGTCTGGTGGCTAATGTTTTTTAGCCACGGAATTGATTTTCCGTGATTTAATTTAGCTACACATGTGCCGGGTTAAATTTAAAAAAAAAATAGCCACGAAAAAATCAGTGGCTAATTTATTTATTTTTTGTGGCTAATTTTTTTAAACAGTAAAAAAAGTGAAGGGTTACAACACACTCAGTGGTTATTTTATTTATTAGCTGTGACCCGTGGTTAATTTTTTTAAACATTAAGAAAAATGAAAGGCCACGACAAACTCAGTGATTATTTTATTTATTGGCGGTGATTAATTTTTTTAAACAGTAAAAAAAGTGAAACGTCACGGCACACTCGGTGGCTATTTTATTTATTGGCCGTGACTAATTTTTTAAAAGAGTAAGAAAAGTAAGGGTCGCAGCAAACTCAATGGTTATTTTATTTATTGGTCGTGACTAATTTTTTAAAACAGTAAAAAAAGTGAACGGTCATGGCAAACTCAGTGGCTATTTTTATTTTTGGCTGTGACTAATTTTTTAAAACAGTAAGAAAAGTGAAGAGTCGTGACAAAATCAGTGGTTATTTTATTTATTGGCGGTGGTTAATTTTTTAAAACAGTAAGAAAATTAAATGACCACGGCAAACTCAGTGGTTATTTTATTTTTTGGTCGTGGCTAATTTTTTAAAACAGTAAGAAAAGTGAAGAGTCACGACAAAATCAGTGGCTATTTAATTTATTTATTGGCGGTGGTTAATTTTTTAAAACAGTAAGAAAATTAAATGGTCACGGCAAACTCAGTGATTATTTTATTTTTGGTCGTGACTAATTTTTTAAAACAGTAAGAAAAATGAAGGGTTGCGGTAAAATCATCAGTAGGTAATCTTCCAATGATTGTGACTAATTATTTTTTAATTTATTAAAAAAATTTTAAATGGTAAAAGATGCTCATATTGTAAGGTTTTATACATTCATATAATCTGAAATTAAAATTCATTTACATATTCAATTAAAAGGTGAAAGTTAATTTTAATTAGAAGGTGAGAGTCTGTGGTGTATGTAAAATCATATTTCTCCATGCATATGATTAAATTCTCTTTTAAATAATTTTAGATTAATTCTTAAGCCAAATACATTTAATTAAGGTAACCCTAAATTAAAAAATCAATTGTAATATAGAAAACTCTAACATTCAAATCAAATCAACACAAGTTTTTTAATCGAATTACTATAATTAAATGTGATAAAACTCTAAAGGGTAGTTAAAATAAATCAAGGCAACATATATATATATAGGAAGGATTTAGAAGTAATAAACATTAATCGATGAATTAACTCTAGTGAATGAAATATAATGTTGCGTGTGTTCGATGTTACCCGCAATCCTGAGACTTGCAAATACCAACTCTATTCCACCAATACAATTAATCATGAGAAACGTACCATAATATTTTTCGATGAATTAACTCTAGGGTCAAGGTACGTTAAGATCAAAATCCGTTACTATAAATCCGTCATACTAAGCTGTTTTTTTTTGTAGTGTTTAAACTACACTAAATCCAAAAATCATATGTAGCTTTTAATTAAATTAATCAAATTGATTCTTTTTACCATGCTACTCTAATAAAAAATATTATCTAAAACCTTGTCTTAGATTTAGTATAAGTTAAAGCAATACCAAATTTAATCTGATTCCTTTTACTATGCTATGCAAGTGGGAACCTTATCTATCTTTATGTATTAAAATTGATTAATATCCAACCATATTTAACTCTAATGTGTGGGATGAATTAAATCAATACTATATATATATATGGATGAACAATGACTTCAACTAGTTGCCAACTACATGACATCAAAGCATATATGCTTAACCATTTTGAAGCTCAAACTTTTATAAATAGAGGGTAAGCTCGACCAAGGGAAATTAAGTAACACTTCATTTGAGAAAGAGATCGACCATACTTCTCAAGAGCTCTTGCAATCACTTTGCTTCCTAGCTTTCATTAATTGTTGCTTCCACTCATCATCAAAGGAGAATTGAAATCGTGTGCTCAAAAGAAGGAGATCGAGTTTTAACCATCACTTGTTCCAAGTGCGTCATCCTCCTAGATCTTCATCCATTCTCCAAGTTAGTGAGTAGAGTTTTCTTAAACCCCCTCTCTGCAAACCCAATGTATCATCCCAAAACAAAACATTTTGGTGTAAACTTTAACTTTGTAAAGGAATTAAGAGCTAGTCTAAAGCAAAGAGTTGCAAACTAAATACATATCAACAACAGAATAACTTGATGATATACTAACCAAACCATTGAGAGCTAGCTTCATATTTTTCTAAAATTAGGGATAGATATATTAATTTTTTCATAGAAAATAAAAGTCTACATGGACAATTAAGAATCATGATAAATACCATGTAAAAGAACTCAAATAGTTGGTTTCTTAATTCCTATATATATTCTTCAGAGTCTGTATAGGTCAGGGTCTGTAGAACTAGGAATGTGAGATAAACATAAACATAATGTCTATAATATGTATGTATGCAGTTTAGTGTTAGACTTAGATAATAATATAGTATAGATAGATAAATTAGCTTAGGAATAGATTAGCTCAAAATAAAACTAAAAAAAAAAAATCATCACTTTTAAAATCTGAATTTATCAATTCATAATTTGTTCAATCAACCTTTTTAAAGTCTGAACTGTAACCTGCATTTGTTTATTTCTGGATTTACAATTTTATATGTTGTATAATATATATATCTACAGGAAGAAGATAAACCAAGAACTATTGAACTGTGTGTGTATAATTCATTGCAGGAACAGGTTCTGGAGATGTAACAAGTCTGAATTGAATTTTTATCTCAGAATTTTTATTCTTTTGGTTTTAGTTGGCTTAACAGGAGGGTTTTCCCAATTAACTCTCAAGCTCTGGAGTTAAAGTCAAATTATGGAGAGCTTGTGTTGGCTGCTGTCTAATGGTGTTTGTTCATTTGCTTCATAACTGATCGAGCTCATAAAGAAATTCTGTTTGTTTAATACAAATCCTCATCTACTATGAATATGTGAAAATAAATCATAGGATATCAAATTTGAGGGGTAAATGTATAAATATACCTTATATTTCTTAGGGTAAAATGGTAAATGTAAAACGTAAGTGTTTTGGTGTAACTTTTGGACTTCAGAGTAGGGGTGAGATTCAAGGTCCCCGGTCGAAATCCCCGGTCATTTCCGGGTAGGGGATGGGGATTGAAATCTTCGTCTCGGATAATCCCCGTATTTGAGGAAAATTGTATATAAACCTTATAAAAAAAATTATATTGTATAATTTATATAAATAATCTTATATAATATATTAAATAAATAAATTAAATCTATATCCTAATTAAAAAATTAAAAGTTAAATCTATATTCTAAAAACCGTAAACATAAAAAGTAAAAACTCAATCGACAATCGTTCAATGATTCAATCCTAAATAATCTAATCTTCAACTCCAAATATTCAAATAGCCACCGTCGACCATTTAATTCTTATTCTTGTTTCGATAATTTTTGTTCATTAATTAAATTATTATCTATTTATATTTGGATTATTTAATTATTTAGACTATTTACATTTAAATCAATAATTTAATTACATGAGTAAATAATAACATAATAACATTAGTATGTAGTAAATGACTATTCAAAATAAATTAAAAATAAAATAAAAAATTAATATTTTGACCGGGTACGAATACGGGTAGCGTTGCAACTCGAGCCTACCGAACCGAATACCTAAGTATTTGGTCCGGTTCGTTTAAATAAACAAGTTTACTCTTAGGTTTAGGTTCAGTTCGTTTAATAACCGAACCGAACTTATCCGAACCCGAACCGAATACCCGAACTCGAACCGTGTAAATATATAATAAAAAATTATATAATATAAATTTATAATATAAAATAATAAAATATAATAAAAATATTAAGCGAACCGAACCGTTAGTCGAAACTCAAACAAAGTTTGGGTTCAATTCGTTTAATAATTAAAACGAACCAAATAGTTCGTCGAATACTAAACTTTTATTGCAACGCTAGGTACGGGGACGATTTTTGAGACTGGAGATTTTCCCGTTCTCGTCCTTTCAACAAAAGTTTAGGTTCGGTTTGTTTAATTAAACGAATCCAAACCGAATCCGAAACGAACCGAATAGAGAAACTTTTGTTGCAAGGGGAACGATTTTTGGGACCAGGATTTCCACGATCAACCTAATCCCCGTCCACGCTTCCCTCCTCTCATGTAATAATTTAGAGACTAAAATGAAAAATATAAATTGGCGATACTGTCGGTTGTCTCATGTCTGGCAGTTTCCTCTTTTTATTTTAATTTCTCTTTCTTCGAATGAGTCTATCTCCTTTTCTCGCCTCTTCGTGTAACCTTCTTTTTCTGTTTTCGGTCTCCGGCACGCGGCAGGTACGATTTTTCCGCCTCTTCTCCCCTTTCTCTTCTTCTCATCGGAATCCACCGTTTACTAACAGATTTGTATGCTTCTGTCCGTCAATCTCTCATCGATCGTCGCAATTATGTGAATTTATCGTCTTTCTCTTCTTTTTTTCTTTTACGATTTGGTTCTTCTTTCTTCTGCAAACATTGGGCGATTTTCTTTCGCGTAGAATGATTTTCGTCGGGTTAGGTTTCCTTCTTTTTGTCCCCTCTCCCCTTTTGTGTATATAGTGATTTTTTTAGGGCGATATGATTTGGTAGGGTTGACGGTAGTTGGAGCTTCAACTCTTCTTCGCATTTTCTTGAATTACTTTATTTAATATCTTTTTCTTACTTCAATTTTTTTGTTTTAAACTTTTAATTATAGAGATTGGATATGTTTGTTTAGCTAATTTAGCAGAGGGGAAAAGAAAGCTGCTCATTAGGATGTTTGAACGTTGATAAAGACTATTTCGATGGAACCATCTTAACATATATTCAAGAAGGCAAGAAGGTATTCAGTTGTTGACTATGGATTACCATTCTCGGTGTCAAAGATTTTTTTTTTTTTACTTTCTTTTTTATTCTCATACTTGGTTTGCATGGTAGTGAACTAGTAGTATCTGATGGGTTGAACTACTTATTAGGCTACATAAGTTTGCCAACGTTGATAAAGTCAATGTCGAAGAAAAACCTTCTTTCGTCAAGGGAACTTGTCCAAATTCTTTTCAAGAAGGTATTGATTTGCATCAAAGAATGCTCTTTTACTTAGCTAGAGTGGCCTTTTATTTCGAAATGGGGAAATGCTTAATTGTTCCATATCAATGCAGAATAAAGATTTGGAAAATGAGCAGATAAAATTAGCAAAATCGAAAGTTGCTTCGGATCCAACAATATGGCTTCAAATGCGAGAAAATTACGAAAACATAATTCTTGAGGACTATATTTTTTCTGAAAAGCATGACGTGGAATTAGCATTGTGGCAGTTGCATTACAGGAAAATCCAGGAGTTTCGTGCACATATACATACCGCATCTGCAGGATCAGGATCGGCATCGTCTCAGAGTGTGAAAGCTACGAATCGATCTGATAGGGTGAAAATTCAACGCACTGTCTTCAAAAGCTTTCTTTCAGAGGCCGTTGGATTTTATCTCGATTTATTGCAAAAAATCAGGTCAAAATATTGTTTGCCTATGGGATACAGTTCTGAATATCATGAAAGTCAGGTTATCTCAGGAAATGGGGGGGAAGAGACACCTCGGTTGAAAAATGGTTTATTATCTTATCATCGGTGTTTGGTATATTTGGGTGACCTTGCTCGTTACAAAGGTCTATATGGAGAAGGGAACCCTACTCTCTGTGACCATTCAACTGCATCAAATTACTACTTACGGGCCATAAATATTTGGCCATCAAGTGGGAATCCTCATCACCAGGTATGACAGGTTTGGATGTTACTTTTTAAATTCTTTTTTGGTAAGATCACTCTCACCTTTACTGCTATTTTATTATACATGAGCACGTGACTGGTAATTGTTTTTTCCAGCTTGCTATACTTGCATCCTATACTGATAATGAAGTTATTGCACTCTATCGATACTTTCGGAGCTTGTCGGTTGACAAACCTTTCTTAACAGCAAGGGATAACTTGATAGTGGCATTCGAAAAGGTAATTTTATAGTTTTTCTAAATTTTATTGCTTGCTTCTTCAGATTGCCAATTATGATTTGACGTGCCATCATAATATTTGACTTCATTTAAAGGAGATAGCTTTATTGGATAAGATCGTAAGTTTAATCTCCATTGGATGCCTACCCAGTAGTCATTACAAATATACCCAGTGCTATATTCACCAAAGTGACCTCGGCTATGTCAAAAAAATTCTCATAAGTTTGATCTTTTGCCCTTTTCACATAAGGAAAACATACTGTCATGTTTTCTTCTGTGTTTTTTTGCTTGTTTTTTTATGATGCTGCCATTAGTTTTCTCTAATTTGGATGGTTGGCCGTATTTTGGTCATCTAGACAATTTTTATGATATTTCTATTTATAATCCAAGGTTCCGGATGCGCCTCTGCGCGATGCGCCGCCACCTGGAGCATCTGAGCATATGCGCTCAGATGCGCCAGTGGCATTTTCGTAAATATTTATAAAACTATAGGAAATTAATATTTTTTTATATATCTAAATTATATTAATTAAATTTTTTAGTTAAAAATATATTGGATAGAAAAATTATTATAATACATATATTTATTAATTATTATAGCACCCTATAATAAATTGTAACACCAAGGTTTAAAAATCGGTTAACCATTTAGGGGTATTTTCGTAATAATATAGCTCTATAAATGGCTAGGGTTTCTTTAAACTTATAAAAGATAGGCTTTTATAAAAAGAAAATAATAAATAACCCAAGAGGCTTTTAAAAAATAATAACGTAATGGGCTGGGCCTTCTTTAATACATCTACAACATAAAAAATACTTTATAATAATAATTTATTTAACCACACTTTTTTAGTCCCACATCGATAGAATTCAAAAAACACAAAGAAGGTTGGTCTATAAATAAAGATTCATTTTGTCTAAAACAAATATGAAGTCTAAAGAGTGGGAGGAGCTTATATTAAAAATAATATAGCTCTTTTCATGGACCAATGTATAAATTTTTATGCTAAAAATTTATAAGGTCTTAAAATAAAAAAAAATTTGGCCTTTTTTTTAAAATAAAAACAAAACACTGTTTTAAGTTATTTAAATAACTTAAAACAGGCCTGGATCCGGGTCGAATTTTACCCGGATCCGACCCGGATCCGGCTAAGGGAGATGCGCCTGGCCATTAATGTTTGTATTGTAAATATTATTTTTGGTAAAATAATTTTTTTTCAATATAAAATCAAGGATATTGCCGTGATTAAAAGTGGAGATAAAATAATATAAACTAAGTAAATGAGCCAAGGCTCATCGACTCTTTCCTTTATGGCTTGAATTCTAGTGAGTGAGTAACTAGTAGTGCTGATTCGGGAGGTTGGTTTCCCATAATTACAAGGTAGCAATTTCCATGTGACAATAACAAATCTTTTTGAAATCCTCATATTTGAAGGAGATGTTGATGTCCTTAATAATTTCCTTAAGGAGGATCTCTGGAGGTCTGAGTGTGCTGCTTGAGATTTCTGTTCCTCTTGGACTTGATGTGCCAAGCAAGGCATTTTATAGGGCATTCCAAAGTAGGCCCTAAAGAGGAGAGTACTGATTAGGTTTCTGGCAAGCTTCGATCAGATCACTAGCCTAATGCTAGGGCTTGCTAGGGAGAGGGTGGGAAAGTTTGTCAATTTCCCGTGAGTTGCATAGGAGACATGCTCTTTAATTTTATTCCCTATTCCTTATTAGCTTATGTGATTTGCGAGGTGTCCCTATTTAATTCTCCATAGAATTATCAAGAATTTGTTGGCCATATGTGATCATATTCCAGTTGCAATCTTTAGTCCTTGTGGCTCCTAGCTTATACTGTAAGTCTGTAATTAATGTGTATTGGAATAATTGATAAGAGATTTACTTAGAGTGGTATACTATACACAGGATTTAATAATATTTTTTCTCACTTTCATTTACTTTCTTCACTTACCTGTTTGAGCTTTAACGTTTTCTTCACTCTTCTCAAAATCAGAATTTTCTATATGTTTTGTCTGCTTGGCTTGATTGTTTTCTTCACTTATTCTTGTTTTTATAAATGCTATATTAATTATTACCCCGCACAATTATTTTCATGTTGATTAGTCTTACTTTTATGAACCAGAATCGGCAGAGTTTGTCCAAACTTGGCAATTCAAAAGTTCCTTTTGTCCAGTCAGTGTCAACACAAATAAATGGGAAAGAAAATGTTATGAATAGAGGAGAAAATAATGTTGTATTGAAAGATACATCTTCTGGAACTCTAGCAAATAATAATTCTTCGGATATTTTTAAAGTCTTTTCCAGTCTGTTTGTCCGACTGAATGGGATCCTTTATACGCGCACAAGGTAATTTTTTAATTCAGCAAGCAATAGGTTTTTTAATTTATTATTTATTCAATGCAGTAATATCTCTCTCTATAACAGTTTGGAAACTTTTGGAGACATTTTTTCTTTGATAGTCAGTGATCTGAATGAACTTCTCTCTTCTGGAATCGAGGAGCAATTAAATTTTGGTTCAGATGTTTCTGAAAATGGTGTCTTTATCTTGCGTCTTATTACTATCCTGATTTTCACTGTCCATAATGTTAATAAGGAACCTGAAGAATGTTCTTATGCTGAGATTTTGCAGCGATCTGTTTTGGTTCAGAGTGCATTTGTTGCTGCCTTTGAATTTGTAGGACACATTGTCAATAGATGTACACAACTGCATGATGTTTCTTCAAGTTACATGTTACCTGGTATTATGGTGTTCATGGAGTGGCTGGCTTGTAATCCAGATATCACTTTGAGTAGTCATGAAGATGAAAAAATATCTAGTGCCCGATCATTTTTTTGGAACCGCTCGGTCAATTTCTTGAATAAACTTTTACTCTGTGGACTTGTGTCCATTGATGGGGACAAAGATGAAGCATGCTTCTCTAATATGGCCAGTTATGAAGATGAAACTGAGAACAGGCTTGCACTGTGGGAAGATTTTGAACTAAGGGGATTTTCTCCTTTAGCTACAGCACATCTGATCTTGGATTTTTCTTGTAACTATTCCATTGGAACTGATAGGAGTAAGAATGCAAAAAAAACTCGCATTCAAAGGATTTTTGCTGCTGGAAGATCTATACTGGACATTATTAAAGTTGATAATCAAGGCATTTATTTTAATTCAAATCAGAAAAAATTTCTCTTAGGTTCAGAATATCCAAAATCTGAATTTGATTCTCAGAATGTCTCAGATATTTCCAATTCTAGTATTTTAAAACATGAAGTTCTGGTTGACAACAATATTAACTCTGGTTCTATTCCATTAAATTCCTTGTCACTTGTGGAAAATGCAGATGATGAAGAAGAGGAGATTGTTTTCAAGCCCGTGGTTGTTGAAAGGTACTCTGTGACTGCAAATTCAGTTTCTTTTGACACCAACCTTCCTGCTCCAAGCTTTACTGATGATAGGTTCAAAAGATATGTTGATCCACGTTCAACTTCAATGATACCTCCACAAATTGCTTTAAATCCCCATTCACTAGTCCACACACATGTTATGGGAAATGTCCCTCTTTCTAATTCACTGGCCAACTCTTATGTTTCTGATAGCATCTCTCCTATACAACATGGTAATGCAAGTTCTTCAAAGTGGGTTTTAGAGCAAGGGACCTATCCTTCAGATGGGAAATTAAGGAACACCAATATTATTGCCAACGAGCATGCTAGTAAATCTAGTTCACTTGATGTTTTCCCTCAGCAATCATCTTCTTCTTTTCCAATTTCATTATCTGGCAATACCAGTATGAGTGGCATGGCACCTTTTCAATTAACTTCACATAATATAAATCCTGTACCGCCGCATGAGAAACTCTATGCTGATATGAATTTGCCAGCACAAATACCACCAACTTCTAGAAAAAATCCAGTGGCACGGCCTCTTAGGCATTCAGGTCCACCACCTGGTTTCAGCCAAGTCCAATCCCAAAAGCCAGAGATTCCTAGCTCCAGTTTTTTGGGCCCGAAGAATCAAAATCCTTTAGGGGATGATTATTGCTGGCTTGATGGATATCAGCCACCATCAACTGCAATATACAATCCTGTAAACCAGACATCACAAATACCTCCATATCCCATTCCCAATGATAAATTGATTAGTACCACAGGTTTTCATTTTCCTAGTAAGCAAATTCCTAATTTTCAGCCTGAACGGGTTAATCAAAAAGAATATACAGGAAATCAACTTCTTGAAAATCTGAAACTTTACTCTGAGCAGCAATTCCAGGCAAATCAACTGGATGGTCCACTTTTGGAACAGTTCCAAACACAATCATCACTATTTCCAAATCGTTTTTCTTGAAATGGATAAAGGGTATGATTTTTTTTGATAATTTCCACGATATCTTCATTTGTCTTATATTTAATTTTTTTTTGTATGAAGCTAATTTGTTCACAAAATATTTAAGATTTTTTACATGTTTGAAGGTTAAGATCTGTCTAGTGTGGGATTGCTTCATCATGCTTTGAATGTAGCCTCCACCATTGCGGCTCTATCTTCATTGAATCTATTTTACACTGTGGATGGTATAGTTTGGGTGCTATGAGTATCCAACACTGAATCTGGTCCGTCTATTCTTTCCTTTATTTTTCTATCTGATATATATATTTCGTGAATAAATAATTATTAATTAATCAAAGTATATGTAAAGGCTATAATTAAAAAAATTGTTATCGATATATTTTTCTATAATTCATGGTTAAATGCTTAAAGCATATCATATATGGTAGGTATCATAGTATGTGTTATAGAGAGCTGAAGTACATGTAGTTTTTTAAAGTATATAGAAGAAGAAGAAGAAAATTTTAATGAATAGTGTGATCATTGGTTACGAACAAGAATTGGTTACTGTTAGTCTGTTATGGTTTTTGAATTTAGTATTTTGAATCTAGTAAGATAAAATGTAACATGGAATTTGAATATCCCCAAAATGTGAATTTCAGACGCTAGTAACTAATTATATACATTAACTCCATCTATTTATTTATTTGGTTTTTCAAATATCATAATTGTTTTGGTGATTATCTGACTCTTATTCCCAGGGTGTCTTCCTTTGAGAATGTAATTGTGGAGATGATAGAGTTCCTTCGTTGAATGCCTCAAAGAGGGTCATTGACCCCCTTCCTGTTTTGGATATTTGAGAAGTTTTGGATATCTTGAAGGATTATTTTGAAAGGGTTTGAATCTAATAACCCATGAAGAATATTACGCTCCTTTGACCTTTGTAGATGTGATTACTATTACAGTCTGACAGGAGCTTTGTGCTGTTTCTTGAAATGTCGAGCAAACTAAATTCACGAGAAGTTCCATGCGATGACTAAGTAATTAAGTTGATCTTTTGAAGAATGAAGTTTTTGCACGTGATGCAAAAGTGAGTAATATTACATTATTACTTTCATCAGGAGTTAAACCTATTTAGTAATAATGATAACTAGATTTCATTCAGTATCGAATTTTTATTTCGTATTACACACTTGTTGTATTAAACTGTACTGGTAAAGGTTGTACTTTTTTAAAAGATAAATATTGGTTTGGTGACTTGGGTATTAAATCAGTTGGTAAAAGTGGGGAGAAATAGATATAACAAACCTCTTGAATATCTCATGTCATGATTCTATAAAGTCATTTCAGAATATCTTATCTCATTGCAGTTTTGTATATTTAAAGTCATTTGCAAAATTCAAATGAGAACCGTTTATATGAGCTTCTATTTATGAGAACTTGATCATCTAGCAATAAAGAAATTTGCAACCACATGGGTGTGTAATTGTCTAAATTAATAAGCTACCCTTACATCGTAGTTGATGACCATGCCATGCATCATGCACGCACTCCAAGGTTATATTGCATTTTAACTCTAATATTATCTATCACTCGTTCTTCTGTGATTTTATTAGGGTGTTAGGATAAATGTGTTCCATCGTATGATAAGGGTAGGAATGCTTACATGGCAGGCACATGCTGTATGCTAGGAGAATTGGTTTATAAAAGTGACGGACGAATGTTATGTTGGGTATTTGGATGTGACGGAGAGTTCACAAATCGATGTTGTACATTGGAGGGTTTAGAGAGTTGTAACATTTTTTTAGGAACATAATCAAGTTTGGTTAGCCCATCAAAAAGAAAGTAGTTTGGTTAGTCTTTTTCACTCACTTATAGCGATCAGTATTTCGTTGTGACCCAAGAATGCAAAAGTACATCGACATGCTCCCTCCGCTCAGACAGGAAAGGAAATCCTTGCAGAGCTTGCACTCCTTGTAATCCTCGTTTCCCAGTTCCAAGGGGTGACCACAGAAAGGAAGATCAAGAATCTGCCTGAAATGGAAAAAGGGGGTCTTCATAAATTTGTGGCGGACGTTTTCATTGAATGTTATATACTCTAGTCATTGCATTTGTGTTGGAAAGCAAGCAGTTGTCTGAATTTTTCTTAATACATGATTTGACATTTAAAATAAGACAAAACAAAAATTGAAATTTGTTGTGGTGGCTGGTCTTAAAACGTCGATCTTCCTGTACGTTGTTGTGCATCATAATTAAAAGAGAGGTTGTTAGGGGAATTGATAGCCATAATTATAACTCCCAGTCAGATCTACATAATAATCAGCCTCAGATGGGACATGAAAAGATGTTTGCATGCAGATCGAAAAAAAAACCCTCCAGGAGAGGCCGGCCGGTATGCACAAATTAACTCCTCCTCAGCAGGATAATTAATAATGTTGTGTTGTTGAGGAGGAGATTGAGCAGGAACCGATCATCCTGAGCATGTGCATCATCAGCATCACCATGCTCACACTCAACAAACTTCCTTCTCCTTTGATAAGTTTTGCACTCCCGAAGAAAAATAATTAAAGGTACGCAAAACAAGCAGAAAGATAAATGAAATCGATGTAATTACACTTACCATCCAATTGCCCGTTAGGATACGGGGAAGGAGAGATTGTAGAGCGACTGAACTTTAAGTTCAGTTTCTCTGCTGCAGCCGAATCATTGTCGGTTTGTTAGGCAGACGTCCCTGCAAAACAAATTACCAAAAAAAAAATGAAGTGAATGGTGCAATAGTTAATGAACACGATGGTGCAATATTTGAAGGGGGTAAAAATCATACCTACAACGTCTTCCTTCGGAAGGCTCATTGAGAAAGTATTTCCTAAAATATTTCCTCGCGAAAGGCGAAAGCTACACATTTACTTACAAAAAAAATTAAAATATCAACAAGAATAAAACAAAAAATGTCAGTAAAGACATTCTTCCCAACAAAGACAACCTTAATTAAAACAGTAAGAATAAAAAAACACGTATCTATAAACAGTAAAATAAATAAAAACACATCGGACAAAATCTAAAAATAAAAACAAGAGTGCAAAAGAAGTGACACTATTAATCTCAAATAGTGGTTCTCATCTGAATCCAGCCCTTTCTTAATAATCTTAAAACATGACCGGTGCCTTTACATCTTTGTTCCCTACTCTCCTTCCGTTGGGGAGAGTTCAATTAGTTGTTAGTTAAAAAAAATCCAAAACATGTCAAAAAAGAAGAGAAGATTAAATCGGTCATCGCATTTAGGTTTTTAAAAAAGAGAGCCTATTTTAGTGTTTTTTTGCGTTTCTTCTTTGCATGGCTTTTACTTGATTCATGTTTTCTTCGATTAGATTTGCCCTTTACTTTCTTCCCTTCTCTATCAGAATCATTTCCACTGTCTGATTCATCCTCTGTATCGGTACCTTGTTCTATGACACAAGTCTTCTTGCTACGCTTTGTTTTTCTACCCATTTTGGCACTTGTTACCTCTCCAGAGATCTTTGCTGACTGACTTCTACTTAACTTTTGCAATTCTGGAACAAAGGCAGAGGTCTGAAGAGGTAGTGGCAAGGATAAACAAATCAACAGAAGAAGGAAAATAGAAACTGTAGAAGATATGTTTTACAAGACCTACCCTGCCACCTGCTGTGATGAATTCAATCTTCCTACCTGAAAGATGGAGATTAGCTTTAGTAACAAAAAATGAACAGCATAAATTGCAGAAAATTTCCCAATCATGCGGAAAACACTAAAAGATCTATTTTCCATACTAAACTAAATTTTTCTTAAGTAGATTATTCATTATTCTTCTGTTTTTAAAGAAGATGAATAAGAATTGCATGATGGAAATGATGGCCACAGGATATAGACAAACCATCGACATATGCCTTCCCAGTTTTCTTTTCACGGGAATGAAATATCCAATCATTAGGAAACTGATTACTGTCCGCACCTACCTCCAGTGCATTCTCAATGACCTGTACAGTAATACCACCTGTTACTTGGAGTTAAGGATAGCAAAAAAATCTCACCATTGACTTTTCCTGGTTTTTTGCCCCATCGAAAATGAAATAACCATTCAATGGGAAAACGGTTACTATCAGCATCTACGTCAACTGAATACTGAACTACCTGGAATGTTACATCATGCATTAAGCATAGAATCTGTCCTAAATAATACATATAAAAAAAGAACTCGTAAATTTCATGGTACTGTAATTCTCACTTCTTTAATGCATCTGTGCAGTGATTCACAGCTCTCCTTAGACATGTTAGCTGCAATTTGCAGAGGATGAACCCTTGCCTAGATGTATCAAAATGTAGATAGTTTAGACTTCAGAATTTGCAGACTATTAATGTATGACGATCTGATTATTTTGAACACTTACATTCTCTAATACAAGATAATAGAATATAATGTAAATAAGTTGAAACAAAACAGTAATTTCGTTTCCTATCATGAGAATTATAGGTAATAACTAAGCATCAACATTATAAGTATAAACTTATTTGTTATTTTCTAATAGCGAAATGCACACATTAAACCCGCCAAAAACATCTGAATCACAGACCACAACTCATTAGTCATGAAACGTTTAAAGTGAACAATTATAACTAAAACAGCCTTAAATTTATAAATAATACCATGACATCGTTTAGTGTCTGACATTAAATGAATATGATGGATGAAAAGCATTTGATACACTGGTGTAAATATTTCTACACTAGATGTAAATATTAAATTATAAATAATACCTGATACAAAACTTCATCTGCAAGCCAGTTTCCAATGCCAGATATATAGCTCTGCAAAGAAAACAGATCTATTTAAATAACTTTATCTACAGAATACAGTCTACACTAAGCCAACAAGCTGACAACTGCGAAGCTATTAACTATTCTACTTTGATATTTTCTGTAATCATTACACACTTATTGAATACCAAATTCTATTATTCTTATTAAGTTCGAAGATGTGTAACAGTTCATTCATCACATTTGACAAGTTGAAGTGCAGTTTGAATATCTAAAGCAGTTCTATTTTACATCCTAACCCCAATTTCTTCTTCACCCTTTTTTCTCTTTTTTCTCTTTCACATGTTAAAAACTCAACCCCGACCAAAAAGTGATTCTCGTCTCAATTCTCAACCTTATTTTACATCCCAACCCTAATTTCTTCTTCGCTGTCTCCTCCTCCTTCTCCTCCACCAGTTTAAACTCCACCTCAAGTTCTAACCAAAAAGTGAAACTCAACAAAATTCCCAACCTTATTCTACAACCCAACTTCACTTTCCTCCCTTCTCCATTTTTCTACTATTAGTGATATAACAATGGACTATTATGTAATTAGTTAATTACTTTTTAACTTCTTTGTAATTAGCTAGGATATAATCCTAGAATGTTCCTATGGATTAGATCTAAATCACCCAAGTGTATATAAACTGATCTAATACATTTTGGGAGGGATCGAACACTTGTTCTCCCCCATTTCCCAATTGCACTCAGAACATAACTGATAACACGCATATCTACCTTTTCAATTTCTGATCTAAAATCAGAAAATGAACCACCCACTCCATAATCCATGCGTCACTATGCAGCCGCACACAATCCTGATTTTTTTAATCATATTAAATTAGAATATTTTTTTAAAAGAAAATATAAAATGCATGTATTACATTATTAAATATTAAAATTAAGGCCAAAAGACTATATTACATACATTAAATATGGACTTTGGAAATTTTCCAAAGCTATATGGCCAAAAATTAGATATGAGCCTGTTTTAGAATTAAAATTATATTAGAGGCCTGTTAAATTAAATTAGAATTATACATGGGCTAAAAAATCGTTTTGGGCCTGTTTTGGCCGCACAATGCGATCAGTCGATTATGTGTCTATTTTGGCCGCATAATTTGGGAATTGATTAGTCGAGGCCGCATTATGCGACTTTGACTTCTGGTCGCACTATGCGGTATGAGGCCATATAGTGGGATTAATGGTAATTGGAGCTTTGACCTCAAACAGTTATGATTGTGTTTGTGTTGATGGCACTGGAAGTAAAGAAGATGCTAATGTCATTTTGTATTTCCCTCTCCCAAGTCTCACCATTTTCCAGAGGGCAAAATTCAGAAGGACATATAAATTGTTAGAACCAAATAGTGATAAAGAATTTGTTTTTTAGTATATGCAAATGAAACTATCATTAGGATATTGAAATGTAATATTCTAAAGATGCGGATTGTAAACCTGATCAAGCAATAGTGATTTGATCCCAGTTTTCTTTTTGGATAGGGAATCAGCAAATTCATCAACATTCACTAGCTGCAGTAAAGCATCAGGTCCTAACTGGGAAATTGGTGGCACAGATTCCGGCTACGACAAAAAATTGATAAGCAGGAGATAAGTAAATCACTTCAAACTCAAAACAAAATAACTAAAAAAACGCTAAAAATCAGAGGAGAACATACGTCGTGTAGCAAGCGAACTCTCGCAAAACGCCTTTTATCTGTAAATGATAACTCCAGACCATCATCTAACTACAATCAGCAGAAAGATGGCATTATCAAAAACAAAACCAAGAAGAGAGCGATGATTGTGTAATTGTGATTAAATCAGTATATCTTACTTCCAAAAACAGTTTAGAGTACTTGGACGGCCACTCGTCTTCTTCCTTCACTGCCGACCTTCCCATCCCCAAAAAACAACCATGTCAAAGTGTGAAACGAGTAATACCACCTAGAGAGAAGAAAGAAACAACAACCACTATACCTTTTGTACTTGGTGACGGCGACTCCCTTGATGTAAACAGCACCGGCCATCCCAAACTGAAAGGAAGGGAAAGGAGGAGAATCTAGACGAAGCCACATGTTCTTTCCCTTTCGAAGAGCTGCAACGATAGTCTTTCCGATGATAGACGACTCGAATTCTATACGAGAGATTCCTTCAATAACTTTGCCATCATCCGCCACAACTGCTCTCTTGATCCTCTTTCCGACGCAATGCTCCTCTATCGCTCGCCGAGCCGCTTCTACCTCCGGAAGCTCCGGCATCGATAAACCCTGGATCGACAAAAGACAGAAGAAAAAATTAAAAATAGTAAAAATTTCGTATCAAAGCCCTAAGATCTTGGATAATATCAGATCCATCATTTCATTTTCGTACTTTCCAATCAATTTGTTAACTTTTTTATAACAATCGTTATCAATTTCAAAATTTAATTAACTATTTTTATATAGAAATTAAATTATATTTATGGGAGGAGATCAAGAGTTCAAGACTCAGGAGATATATTTATTAGACCTAATACATGTCTTTTTATTTTTATTTTTTTTACAATGGTACTTTTTATATTAAAAGAAAATTAAAAGACATTACAGAATGTTATATATAAAATAACTTTAAAATTATCTTGTCAATCTTAAATCTAACTTTGCCATAATTGCACGGGGTCATCATCAATGATCATGATAAAAGCATCCTAAGATTGATATGCGTTAATTTCTTCTCTTGTCCTGTGTGATTTTTTGAACCGATCATTCTTCAATCCCAACTCAGTCATGTTTGTGATTTGTTTAAATAGCACATCCCGCGTAACTTGTTTACCTGTCATTCTCCTCCCATTTCGTTTTCTCCATAAGCTCTAACTGGCGACCGCTAAAAGAGTCCAATGGATACCCAAAATTGGCGACTTGATTGTAAGTTTGTCTATAGTCAAATTCATCGATTCAAAGTCATTGATATCATTCACCACAACTATGTTATTCAACACTGCCAAACAATTCTGTAGCATACTCCTTGTGAAACTGCATGTGTAAAAAATATGATTCGCCGATTCGGGTTGTTACCCACAAAGAGCACAGATCGCGTCTATCTACATACCTTGGGCCCTCAGCCTGTCTGCGGTCGGTATCACTGACCACCTCATGCGCCACAAGAAATTACAAACCTTAAGGATTTTACAAGCCCAAATTCCTCTTGCCAAGATATCCTTAGGTTTCTTCGGCATAATTGTGTCATGTACATTACCGAAAATTATCTTCTTGCCACTTTCTCGCCACCTTACCGAATATCCATTCTCGCAATCCATGCACTCCTCAATCTTGTCTTTTTTTTTAAGTATTGCCTTCCATACGAAAGAGTCATTATGCTTTAGGTTTAATTGTTGCATTGACATGTTTTTAATATATCTTTTTTGCACTCAAGAAACCCATATCCCTTCACGTGACCATGCCCTCCCTGCTCTTTCTAGGATATGTCATTGTCTTCCAAGCCACTCCCCTTTTAGCACCCCAAATGAACCTGTAAGAGATGGATCTGATTTTTGATATAATAGCTTTTGGTATGATGGTGCTTTGTAGGATGTAGTAAAGCTTTCCGAAAAAAATCTATTGAACCAATTGTATTCGACCTGCATACGATAGTTTTGTCCCTTCCCATCTTATTAAGATCTCCTGCAACGAATTTATCAATGGTAAACAGTCTGCCTTCCTTACCGATTTACCCGTAACCGGAACGCCAAGATAATTAAATGGTAGTCCGATAATTGGAAGACCTATGATCTCTAACATATCATGAACATTCTCTACACTCTTCGAAAACAGGATCCCACTCTTATTCATGTTCAACTGAAGACCTGAGAATTTCGAGAAGCAATCTAGTATACTCTTCACATATTTTAGAGATTTTTCTGATGTCTTATAAAAGAGAATAAAATCATCCGCTTACGCAAGATTCGTTTCCACTTCCCGTACCACCAATTTTGTGTACACAAAGATCTTTCCTTTCCCGTGCCTTCTTCAATAATCTGGACAACATCTCCGCCACTGCAATGAACAGAAGAGGCGACATTGGATCACCTTGTCGGAGACCGCGCTTCTAATGAAACATGATAGTCGGGGAAACCTCCATCCGCTAGCGCACTAAAGGACGCCGAACTGATGCATGCATGAACCAACTTCCTGAATTGAACATCATACCCCATCGTTTCCAACGCGACGTCAATAACGTCCCACCGAATTGAGCCCACCTTCCTATACTCTTGCAATTGAAGCCCATGAGAAATTCGTGCGCTAATCCTATATTGTCGCTTATCCTCCTTCCTTTAATGAAGCCCGTTTGATTTGGAGAGATAAATTGAGGTAAAGTTACAATCTGCCTACTTGTAAGGATCTTAGAAATAATCTTGTAAGAAACTCCCACTCCCGAAATTGGTCTATAATCTTTCAATCTTGTTGACCCTCTCCCTTTGGGAATCATTATTATGAAAGTATTATTTAATGACGGGATGATCCTATTATTACGGAAGAATTGCAGAACTGCTTGAATGAAATTTTGCTTGACAACCTCCCAATGTGCCTTGTAGAATTCTGATCCGATACCATCGGGGCCGGGAGACTTGTTTGGTGCAATGGAGAATAGTGTATTTTTAATTTCGGTTTCATTAGGAGGGACCCTCATCCATGCATTCCATTCTCGAGTTATCCGATAAGAAAATTCAAGCTCTAAAGTAGAACGCTCTCTATTCTCACAATCATATAGTTCTATGAAATATCCCACCAATCTTGCCTTCATATCATCTAGGTTTGTTACTTGATTACCTACCTCATCGATTGTTCTCATCACTAATCTTTTGTGCACCTACTTCTAATAGCACGTCCGAAAAATGCGGTCCCCTGATCTCCTTGTTGTAACCAATCAATGTGAGCCTTTTGCCACAGATCCATCTCTTGTCTTGTCTGAAATTCCACCAGTTCTTCTTTCAACTTTTTTACATTCAGACTGTAATTTCAGATTTTCAGGATTAAGATAAAAATTTCGTATCAACTTATCCAACTTGTCCGACACTTCCTTCGATTTTCGCCTCGAGTCGCTATTATTTTTTGCCCAGGCTTTGACTGCAGTTTTCACTCTCTTAAGTTTCTCTTGAAGTATATACATCGCCGAACCTTGAATATCTGTGCACCAAGTTTGTATAAAAATAGTGTTGAATTCTGGACACCTAAGTCAACTGTTAAAAATCTGAACGACCTCCTTCCACCCACAAACTCAACCAGATCTAGAATAAGCGCTGAGTGATCACTCGACGTTCCATGATGCATTCTTGGTTTTACATTCGGCCATTTGCAAATCCATGCATCCGTGCCAAAAATCCTCGATTGTGTATGCCTCTCCGAAAATCCATTAGCCCACGTGAAAAAATCGCCCACCGGATCTAACTCTACTAGTCTGTCAACTGATATGTTAAAAGCATCGGCACTGGCCTGATCGAAATTTCCCACTCCGTTTCTATCTTCCGGAAGTCGAATTTCATTAAAATCACCTCCAATCACCCATTCATGCCGCTCATATAAACCTCTAAGAGTTGTGATGCCTCTTCATAACTCCTGCCTATCACTTGGTCTGTTCGCTCCGTAAACCATTATTAGATAAAATTTGTATCCTCCAGTATTCTCCAACATCACATGAATAAATTGTTTTTGTAGTTCCAATGGATGTAGAGTCCATTAGCTTCTTTTCACTCCAACCCATATAGAATCTCTATTGTTGGCATCATCCTCATCAATAATGGAAATAATAGACCAATCACATGCCGTAGTATTTAGGGGTTAGGGTTAGGGTTAAGATCTCTTTGCTTTTCAATTTTCAATTTGGTTTCACACAAACCAAAAATTTCAATCTTTTTTTTCAAGAGTAGATTTCTCAATTTTAATTGCCTACTACCTGATCCTAGCCCCATGATATTCCACCAAAGGAGAGACATCACTAAGGGATGCGATTCTCTTGTGGAGGTGAAGTTTAAAATGTGGTCCGCACAGAGCTACCGACCCCGTGCTGAAATCTGTTTCGTCTTAACTCGACGAAACGATTAGAAAGTTGCTGCCCTGGTCTCTGTGAAACTAAAGCTCTAAGCCACGGAAATTGCGACTGAGCCTCGTCTTCTTCCTGATTTTCCAGCCCCTCCATAATCTTTTCTCTCCTCTTTTTTCTCACAGCGGGATCTCATGACCATCCCTAAATTGATGTGTTAGAAGCCACTGAAGCATTGAGATCTGGTAGGATGCTAAATATTTTATCCCGTACCAAAATAACTTCCTTAGAGATCGCGTTGCTTTCAATGTTTTGCTCATTTAATTTCTGAACAGTCATATTGTCTTCCTGGTATGAATGTTCAACTTGATTATTAATCCCGTCTGGAATTTCAACTTGAGATGCAATTTCATTAATTGGACTATTGGCATCTTTCGCAATTGGATTATTTATCAAATTAGCCACTTCAGTTGTTTGTCCCAAATCCATATTTCCTTGACCTTTATTAGCACTATTTTCTGTCAGCCCATTAACAATATTATTTTCATTATGATCCAGCCCAATATCACCAATACCAGTGTCGATGCCCACTACCTTCTGTGCCAAACCCTCTGCAGGATGTAATACCTGATTTTCTGCCTCCGTCATCCCCTTCTCTGCCAACATCTCATCCTGCCTAGCCAAGGCTTTATCCCCAAATTGATTTGTCTTTATCGGTTCTAGCCTTCTGTAGGTCTGAAAACTTGTTTCTTTCTCGTCTGTATCATTCCATGTCCTGCTCTGCCGGTACCTCGACGTGGATCTTGAGAATTTGAATTTTTTGTATCCATGTTTCCGCTTTCGGATCCCACCTCCGGCGACCCACAAACCCTCTTTCACCCTTATCTTCCTGGATATATGATCCTCCCACGGAGTAGTGTGTTTTTTGGCCTCATTACATTCGAAAAACTTGTGTCCAAAACCCCGACAATTAGAACAGAAAGGCATTCGTTTATTATATTCCACTTTTGCCTTTGTTAGCCTTGTATCTCCCAACCTAACTCTGCATAAGATTTCTCTCGGGTAGTTAAAATGCTCTCCAATTGCCACACTTGCTTCTAGTATCGGTTCCGTCCTACTCTTACAGTTGATGAGTTGCGCCTCTATGGGGAACCCCATAGAGCTACATATAGCTTTGCAATCGCCTCTGGACTCCAGAGAGAGTATATATGAAATATTGTTAGTTAAAACACTACAAAAAAAAGGACCTTGTATGACGGTCTTATTTCTTGTAGTGAAGCAAACCTTTGTGGAATTGAATCCAGAGCGTCTTCAAAGGTATCAATATGTGTATGCCACCTCCTTATTAACACCTCATCATCTTCGAACCAATCCCACTCCTTGTTCGCTATTACCTTGAAATCATCTTCACACTTAAAGCTGACTGTATAAGAGTTTTTTCCCACTTGCTTGATGAAGTATGAATGTTTGGGCTTCCAAAAGAGTTTAATTCCCTCAACTACCTTCTTTACTGAATTTGGCCCCTCTATAATCTTTGTCAGAATAGTTGTCTCAGCCATCAATGTCGTTCTTCCAATCGTACTGCCTGGAATGTGCACCACGCCTCCTTGAAATATTCTAAAGTTCGTCTTTTATCCTATATACTCCATGGTGCATCTTCTGTAAACATTATTACTCTTTTGTTTGATCTTGGATAAATTAGGTCAAATCGATTTTTTTTCTCCAGATTCAATCAAACCGTAGCAGAATCGCGTTACAGATTGGCAGCAACAAGAATCGAATATTGCAGCAGATTTTTATTTAAAAAAAAAAAATACTGATATGCCAAATCACAGCAAATTTAAACAGGTGAAATCCCAAAACACAACAGTAGGCGCACAATCCCATATCTCAAAAAACGCAGCAGTAGACGATTTGAACACGTTTGTTGATCTTGAATCGAATCCTCTTGTTTGTCGGTGCAAAACAGGAAAAAAAAACCACAATGTCTATTTCTACTTACTATATAATATATTATCGATTAAATAATTATGAAAAATTACATTAAAAAAAAAATGAAAATTTACATTTAAAAAAAAAATAATGAAAATTACATACATAACAAAACAAACCGACTAAAATCGATCCTTAACAATTTTAATGGTCATTTACCAATTGAACCAATATCATAAATCTAATTTATTAATATCTATCTTAATATAGAAGTTACATTAATGGTTATTAGTTAAGAACTTAAGTGTTAAACTGAAGATTGAATTATTTGAGTATCTCATTTTTTTTAATACCTCACTATTTTTATTAATTTTTACTATTTTCAATTTTCACGGTAAATGGTGAAAACTGACAATGGTCGTCCAATAATAAAAAAGAATGGTTAATTAACTCTTTGTTTAATAAAAAAATTAATAATCAATCATGCACATTAATAATCACAAAGCACACCCAGCCTGATCACGCCAATTTAACAAGACCAAAGCAGCGCCGTAGTGAGCCAACGCGCCGAAAATAACGAACAAATGAAATATCTGGTGACTATGTCCGACGAGATCGAACCCACCTGGTTTCCACCTCTCCGGAACCCTCGTCACATAGAATATAGTCCCGGTCACGTAAGAAACAGCCATGGCCGACTCGTAAGCCAGCGTTAACGATCTTTGTGGTTGGTTCCAGTTCACTATAGTACCATGAATCGCCGGCAAGAAACCAGAAAACCCCATCGCCAAGAATAGCATTGCCCGGAACCCTCTGCACGGACCTTTGGAGAGATGCGGTGCCAGAAGCGTCAACACCGTGAAACAACCCATCACCGTGATTGCGGCTTTCCAAAAATAAATCAAACCCCAAAACATCATTAATCTATATATACATCATCCCAACTTCTACAGTCTACTTTCTAGTTAAATCAGCTTACCAAGGTAGAGGAATTGCCAGTGGGGCTGACAGAGGAAGATGTAGAAGATGGGAGGGAAGAAGGAGGTGACGATCATCACTGCTATTCCGGCGTAGTCCATACGTAGAAGAGCGAGACTCAGACGATGGGAGTGACAACAAAAGAGGTGGCATATACTACTGGATAGAAAACAAAACATGGAACCAAACATGAATACGAAGAATGGCCATCTTGGAGCCTTGGCGTCGGCGGTTGGGAGTAGTACGTCGGAAATCAGTTGTATCTGGAATCAAAAGTCAGTGACGAAAATGTCCACAACAGAGATTTATTTATTTATTTATTTAAATGATGAACAATTGAACATACATAGAAGATTCCCTCGGGTTTTGAAGCATTCTCCGACCCCGCAAATGAATTGGACCTGTAATAAATTAAGATTAAACTCAAAACCGGTCACCGAAGATCTAATTACGTCGATGATCGTACCAATAGAAATTCTGGAGAAGATCTGTGACGACGGGGACGTCATCTCTGAGATGCATCAGAGTAAGTCCGACGAACAAGCACAACCCAATCAAGTGGCTGAAAGTTAAACTTTATAAATAAATAAATAAATAAATAAATAAAAACTCCATTTTCATCACAATATTCTACTTACGTCCAGACGTCCAACGTCTCGTTGTGCCACCGGAAAAGACTGAAAAAGGCATGCTTTATCGGCCATTCCGACCGGTAATGTCCCCGGATAAACTCGTTCTCCTTCATGTACTCCGGCAGCTCATCGTACGTTTTAAGCTTGACGTCAACCACCTTTGTCTTTCCCTCCGACCCACCTTCGCCGGACTTGGCCACCACCATCTTGGAGGAGGAGGAAGGAGAGGGGAGAAAGATTGATTTTTTTTTGGGGGGGGAGAATCTGGAGGGGTTGGTTGTCACATTTAGTGCACCTGAGGTTTCCCAACTGCCAATTTTATAGTACACTCCGTCAATTAATTACTGGAAATGATAAAAACAAAAACATGCAAAATTGCTGTAATTTTTTTTGTTTAAGTAAATTCACTATGCGGTGACAGTAAATATATTATATGATTATGATACATCAAAAATTAACAAAAATAAAATTATTTCTTGCTTAATTTTAAAAGAAAAGGGATTTGACTTTTGCTGTTGGGTAGGTTTGAGTTGATCAAGTAGGTGGCTTGCTTGCCATTTGGTGGTCAAAATCATGACAGAAATGCAGCTGCAGTTATACATCGCGATCCATTATGATTTATGTCTTGTTTATGTTTCAAGATAATGGATACCAGAAATTCAACAAGTGGGTCATTATATATTTTTATTAAATTTTCAATGTAACCTCGATAATATATTATATGGTTCTGTTATACACTTATTTTGGATTCAAATATAATTAACATTTTATTTATCTATATTTTATCTATCGAGAATTAACCTAACATCATCTACTAATGCCTATTTCATTAATTATATTTAATGAAAGGTTTGATTGTTCGCGGTCATGGTTAATGCGTTGTCTTTAAAAAAATTATTATTTTTATTTTCTTTCCTTTCCTACTTTGCACAACATTAAATGCAATTTCGCCACCTAATTAATTTAACTTACACTTCATCAATCAATTAAAATCCACGTAAATACACGAAATTAAAAATATTCATTGTTCCAGAAGAATATAATTATAATATATCAATTGATAGAAACGCTTAACCGTCGTTGAGAGCTCGACGGAAACGAATCAACTCCGACGAGCAAAGTCAAGAAGATGTTGAAGAATGAATTGTGAAAACTTGAGTTGATTTAGAATTAGTATATATGTTTATTTATACAAGTATTTGTAACTAACTACTATTGATTATTAGTAACTAATTATTACTAATTGATTAACTAACATAGTTAACTAGTCTAACATTTAGTTAGCTAGTCTAACATCAATAATTAAATGTAAATTCATATGATTAATTAATTGAAGTTGGAAGATTATATAAAAATCAAACATAATTCAATTCGATCATGTTTATAATGTGTGTAAATTGTAATGATCATGATTAATCACAAATGATAATTAGGATTGAACAGTAAAGTATAAATAAATAATAATAAATCTTGTCTATTTATTTTTATTTAAAATTTTCATTTTAATTTTATCCGTTAATTATATTTCTTAAAAGATTTTATCTGTTAATTATATTTCTTGAAATCGTACATTTTGAGCTCGACGTCAACTACTTTTAGGTGACGTCGAGTTCAAAACCGTTAATTATATTTCTTAAAAGGGCACTAGTTTTTTTGCTAGGATGATCATGAGTCGTTGTTCTAAAAATTCAGTTATGAGAACTCTCGCAACGAATGATTCCCAAGTCACTAATCTTCAAAAAATGAAGACCAGGTTGGTCACTCATTTTACGAATCTGTTTCATTGTGAAGAAAGTGACAAAACATCCACTATTTTCAATTTTTCCGAACAATTTACGGTAATAATGAACGCAAAACTGAGGGCATTTCCTAATGAGGAAGTGATCAGAAAAACTCTGTTTGAAATGCATCCAAATAAAGCCCCGGGACCCGACGGTATAAGAGCTGAATTTTATAAATACCATTAGCAAATGGTGAAACATGATCTCATTCAAATGGTTCTGCATTTCTTTCGATCAAAATATATTATTCCATCTTTAAACAACACTTTCATAACCATGATTCCAAAAGGTCGCGGTTCTACTAATTTAGGTGACTATCGACCGATTTCATGTATTGAGACTTCATACAAATTGATAGCAAAAATTCTACCAGCTAGGCTAAGTGAGATTCTCTCAAAGTTATTTCAGTCAACCAAACTGGATTTTTGAAAGGTAGGAGGATCAGTGATAACATAAGGCTTGCTCATGAGTTTAGCTTGGGATTCAACAGGAAGAATACGAGTAACAAGGCTATTATATTTTTAGATTTCAGAAAGGCGCGCATTTGACTCGGTACGATGGGATGCAATTCTAGTAACCCTGAAATCCATGGGGTTTGATATTCACTTTCAGAAACTTATACATGCTTGTATCGACACAACTTCCTTCACCACACTAGAAAAAGGCTCGTCAACAATGCAAACAAGGAGATTCTTTGTCTCCTCTTCTATTTATCACAGTCACAAAGCTTTTATCGCGTTTTCTGGATCAGGCGGTTTCGAATAAAAAATTAGAGGTTTATATAATGGGAGGAGCAGCAGTGGAATCCAACCTTGCATATGTCGATGACTTTATTATTTTATGCAAGGCCATGGATAAATCAATAAAAACGATCAAAGAGATTTTGAATAACTTCTGCCACTTCTCCGGTCTCGATCTGAATTCTACTAAGAGTAGCATTATCTTCTCAGTGGGGGTCCCTAATAAACTAGAACTGGCCGACATACTTGGGCTCCCAATCAATCATCTCCCTTTCACATACTTGGGGGCCCCCATTACAGGTCGATCATTGAGATCATCAGACTGTGATTCGATCATCAACTCTCTACAAAGCATTCTTAAAAGATGGAAAGGCAAAAAATTGTCATATGCGAGTAGAGCCCAATTGGTTCAATGGGTTTTCTGAGAAAAACTCCATTATATATTACAAAGCTCGGTGGTACCAAAGTTTATCATCAACAAAATTCGTTCAATCTCACACACTTTCATTTGAGGCAAGCAACGCGAAATTGCGTGGAAATCTATGACATATCCAAGATCAGAGGGTGGCTTGGGTATAGCGGACTATAAACAATTACAAGTTGCCGCAATTATCGAGAGAACAGGACGAGCGTGGAGCCACGACGGTATATGGGCGAAATGGATACAAAAAATGTACATTAAAAATCGCTCACTCGACCAAATAGAATCTAAATAATGCGATTCTGTGATTTGAAAGTCATCTCTAAAATACAAGGAAGAAACAGAAAAATGCATGGAACGCGGGGTCGATGGGAGGCTAATTAAGTGGGTCGACAGTGACAACAATCTCTCACCAAGGAATGTTCATGAAATAATTAGACCGAGAGGCCATCGAGATCCTTTATCACGGGGTATATGGGCTTCTAAGATCCCTAAGGTTTGGAATTTCCTTTGGCAGATAAGGTGGGGAAATTGCCAACACTCGATAGACTCGTAATTAAGGGACTACAGTCGGACAGGATATGTTACCTCTGTAGAAGAGAAACTGAATCAATCAATTATATTTTCTACTCATGTTGTTACACCAGAAATATAATCAGGAACTGTCTATTGGCTTTGGAAGGATTAATTCAGCAAAACAGGTGCATCGACTTCAGTTCTATGAGTGCTGAAATCGATAAATTAAAAGTCAACTCTCCCATCTAGGGAATTCATTGGACACTTCTATCAGTAGCTAGTTGAAGCATATTGAAGGAACGCAATACAAAAAAAGCTATTGACATTCATCTAAGTGAAAATATATAATTATGAAACAGATTATCCGTACTACAGAATGGGGATTCAAAGAATACCGTTATAAAAAATCACACAAATGCAGAAATGAGGCAATAGGTTATCAACACTGGAATGTTTTTCCTATGCTAAACATGAAGGAACATGAAACGAGCGGAGGAAATCTCGGTTAATCAAAGTGTGTTTTAAATCTACTACAATACCTTATATTTGGCTTAAACTTATGCTTTTTTTTTTATCTTTGTAAAAAAAATTTAATTGCTTTTAATATATGATTAAGTACCTTATAAAAAAAAATATTTCTTAAAAGGTCTTTAAGCTAATTTTGAAATTTTTATTGGGTTTATACTGCGATATGGTAATATCTCATCTATTTATAAACAGGTAAAAATAGTTTGTTGATTAGGAAGAGTACGCAACCGTTTTCCTGTTTCCAATCCCACCACGTGATCTTACCAGTTACCACCCCCATGTCGTCGACGTCCATACGACGAACGACTCTTCAAATGGATCGTTGAGATCAAAGCATTGTTAATTGGGATTGTAGTATCTTCACGTCTACATCCTCCACGACAAAAATGTTCTGTTGTGGAGATGCCGAAGAGGAGGTTCTCGGCCCACCAGCCAACCAGGCGGCTGCGCCTCCCAATCGGAAGAATTTCGGTAAGATCTGCTGATCGATCGGTGTTTGATTGAATTTTGATTAGCCCTGTGTCTGAATGAATTGCTTTAGGTAGTGATCAATCAATGTCAAAGGGCCCAGCCCCTAGACCTGGAGCTCCGGCAAAGATCTTACCTATCGATATGCCTGCCATTCCACTTGCTGACCTCAATAAATTGACGGGAAACTTTGGGCAGAAAGCTCTTGCTGGGGAAGGATCCTATGGTCAGGTCTATAAAGCAACATTGAGCACAGGCGAGGAAGCTGCGATTAAGAAATTGGATCTCAACGTCTCCCAAGATTCAGATGCTGAATTTTCTTCTCAGGTCTATGATTAATTTGTGTCAGCACATCAAATGTAGGATGAATATATAATCAAATAACATTCTTCTTTCTGTGCTTCAGTTGTCATCAGTTTCAAGACTTAAAAATGAGTATTATGTCCAGTTACTTGGGTATTGTTTGGAAGCCAATACTCGAATATTGGTTTATGAATTTGCAACCAAGGGTTCTCTTCATGACATTTTACATGGTTATATATTTAAGATAGAGATTACTTTATTAATAATACCTTTTGTTATAGTATAAACTGTATATTAATAATACACATTTTTTGAATATGAATAGGAAGAAAAGGAGTACAAGGGGCAGAACCAGGACCAGTCCTAAGTTGGGGCCAAAGAACCAAAATTGCATATGGTGGAGCAAGAGGCCTTGAGTTTCTCCATGAGAAGAACCAACCACCAATTGTCCATCGTGATGTAAGATCAAGTAATGTTCTTCTTTTCGACGACTTCACTGCAAAAATGGGTGATTTTAACTTAACAAATCAGGCCCCTGACACCGCTGCTCGTTTGCATTCTACTCGTGTGTTGGGCACATTTGGATATCATGCACCTGAGTAAGATGCCATATTTTATGTAATTCTAGTGATTCATGTGTATCTCTTGCTTTCATATGGATGTTTTAATCTCTTTCCATAGGTATGCCATGACAGGGCAATTAACACAGAAAAGTGATGTATATAGTTTTGGAGTTGTCCTTCTAGAGCTCTTGACAGGAAGGAAACCAGTTGACCACACTATGCCCAAAGGCCAACATAGTCTTGTCACATGGGTAATTAAAACTTGTCTTTTAATTTAGGTGTATTTAAAAATGATAAATGTCATTGCGTCAAAATACCATATTTTTTTTCTGATAAGTTACATAATACATAAGTAAATAGAAATCAAGATACATACACTAGTCTCAAACTTTGAATTTCTAACCACTTTAATAATGACGGTAACCAACTAAGTTAATTGAACAAGTGAGATATCATATTTGTTTGCCTGAATATATTTTTTACCATATATGTAGGCAACTCCAAGATTAAGTGAAGATAAAGTAAAGCAATGTGTGGATCCAAAACTAAACAACGACTATCCTGCAAAGGCAGTTGCAAAGGTAACTTAATCAATAAACAATTTCTAATATTTTGACATTCTAATGTATAATATTGTTCAGATGGCGGCAGTGGCAGCTCTATGTGTACAATATGAAGCTGATTTCCGACCTAACATGACAATCGTCGTCAAGGCACTCCAACCCTTACTATCTAAACCAGGACCGGAATCTCAAGCATGAGATCCATTTGTGTTGTACACATAGATCTTAGACCCCCTTCTATTTGATTCGACTTTTGGAGAAGCTAGCTTTCGAGGAAGTTAACTACTCTATACAGAAGTCCACCCATCCTAACAATCAAAATTGAAACTGATTTTTGAAAAATTAAAAATGTAGTTAATTCTTGGGTTTTCAAAACCAGGAGTTCATTTAAATCATATTGTCCCATCTGTAATTCTATCCAGAATCTAATTCTTGTGTTTCCTGACTTAACATTTTATTGTGATTCATATTTGTTCATATAAGATAGACAACACATTTAAAATATCTACCTCCAGTTAAAATATATTATATAATATATTACTGGTCAAATCGTAATTGTTTGAAAACATAAACTTAAGTACTTAATTAGAAGATAACTTATGTCTATTACATTGCTAATGACATTAGAAAGGAAACTAATGTATCTATTATGCGATAAGTAAAGTACGATGTCGAAAGTAAATAGACAAATACGAGGACGGCGATATGCATGCATTGATGAGCAGGTACATATCACCGTTAAGTCTGAAGTGCATTATGTTGATGATGGTTGTGAGTGCATCCATCTTCTTCATTGATGATCGACGTGAATGGTCGGTTGATGATTGTTTGACGACGGAATTCAAGGTCTTCATGGTAGGAAGATTTGATTGGGTCGGTATTGTTGATGACTTTGTTATCTTTCTGGGTGTGAGTCTTTGAGTATATATGCATTGTGTGCAATGGATATATGTCAGTGTAATGTAGAGATTGATGTGGTTGGATGGCGTGTGGGTATGTTTGAAAGGTGAACACGAAGTCTGGATAATAGGTTTGATATTTGACATCCCCCCTCAAAACGAGCGTGGTGGAATGTCAGAGTTTTGTGTGAGTTTAATTGTTATGTGATGGTTGTTGAGTGGTCGGGTTGATGAATATCGAGGAGGTGTAATTTTGGGAATAAGTAATTGATGGTTGTTGTTTAGTAAAGGTATCAGCTAGGCTTTCTTAGGTTGGAACATAGCTGCCTATCTCTATGTGCGTTGGTGAGAGTCTGGGTTTCTGACTATAGAAGCTGCAGAAAAGCTATCTGTAAAAAGGTGTGGGGTTTGTCTTGGAGAGTCGGTCTTGTCGTTTCTTATTTCCTCCAGGAGCGCAGTCAACTGGGTAACCTCGCACGACGTCGTGGATAGCACACGGTATTCTGCCTCGGCGAACGATTTTGAGATGGTGTGCTGCTTTTTTGCTTGCCAACTTATCAAATTCTTTCCAAGGTAAACGCAGTATCCGGTGATGGATCACTGTGTTGACGGACAAGCGGCCCAATCCGAATCCGAGTATGCTGCTATTGCTTCAGTCGAGGATGAAGAAAAGTATAACCCTGCTCCAGGTGAATTTTTTATATACCTTATCGTTCTTTGAACTGCTTGCATGTCTCTATTTGTGGGTTTTGACATGTTCTGGCTCAGTGAGTTGACGACGAATGTGATGTCTGGTCGAGTAACAGTGAGGTACACAAGTTTCTCGACGATGCTTCGGTAGATTTGTAGATCCTTCAGTAGTGTTTCAGGCCTGAAATGTGGATTGGTTATTTTCATTTTTATCATTGTTTTTGTGTTCATTAACAATGCATGGTGTGTGGCGATACAAGCATGTTTTTTGTGTTCTTTTCAGGGGGGAATACTTGTGAGACATGCCTGATTTCGTCAGTCACTCCCAGCAACGCCCTTCAACAAGGACTAGGGTTCCGTCGTTTTATGTCGGACCCCCGGAGGGCTCCACGGTTGCGGAACAAAGGTCGTCGTCAAGTCCTCAAGTTAACCCCGCGAGTTGCCGATTCCAGTGGTGAATCGTCAAGTCGAGACCGAGCTAGTCAACATTGGTAGGCTTCCAACCTCGTCCCGTGTGACTCGCCGACTCCCTACCTGAGTCACCGATTCCGGAGCGTTACTTGTTGTTGACCCACGCCATTATGACATCTTTAACTGATGCCATTATGGCTGGGCGCGATGCCCGCCGCGGATCACCACGACCTCGAGGACTCTATAAAAGGGGTCTAAAGGGGTCAGTCCAAGGCAGATTACAAGTTCCATTCAAACCAGAGCACTCCCACACCTAAGTCGCCTACTCCCCTCCTACAGGATTTGACGTAGAGCGCGCGTCGTGGACCCCAAAACCTCTGGTATCATCTCGCACCTCCGCGAGCCCCTGATAAAAGATTTTGTGCTTCATCAGCTGGCGCCGTCTGTGGGACTATCGAATCACCGATATCCCGTAATAATCGCGAAATTTTCTTCGCAAAGTCCGGCTCGATCTCCCTAGAGAGATCGCTGACTTTGTCATAAGGAATCGTCGATTCAGATCAGGAATCACCTATTCCCATCCGAAGCTTTGGTTGGATTTCTATTACAGAAACCACCAACTTTACTAGGAATCGACGATTCAGGGAATCATCTGCTAGCTAAGAGTGTTGTCCACGACTTGGTTCAAAAACCCACAAGTCGAATGGCTGATTCCACCTAGGGAGTCGCCGATTCACTTAGCTTTTTGAGCAAGCTCGGTCAAGTCATCCTCGCCAATCATCAATTAATGACGGTTTTTGTTGACTAGAGACGGATTCTGACCGTCGCTAAAAGTCAGTAATCTGGTAATGTTATATTATAAGCACACGTTATAAGTTAAAATATATAAATATAAATGACCAGATGACTAGATAGTAATTTTAACTTAAAGTAACTTCAGGCAATGACCAGATAACTGGATGAGAGATCTGTAAAAAAGTAGTCAACCTCAGTCTATGACTAGATAAATGGATGAGGGATCTCTTTAGTTCTTTTATCTTATTAGGATATTAAAAATTTAAAACGAAAATAAAAAGAACACAAATAGATTTATACTGGTTCAGTCCAAACTGACCTGTGTCCAGTCTCGTGATATACCCTCACGAAATTCACTTACCTAAAGGTATTGACAAACCTATCAGAGCTTTTACAGGCTATAATGCATGCTCAAGAACCTACCAGAGCTTTTACAGGCTAACACGCTCAAGAACCTCTCAAGTTTTCAAAATAAACTTACAACTTTCTCAAGTCTTTTCAGGCAGATTTAGCACCTAAGAGTTTTACCAGGAAACTTTATAAAACCAACTTTGAATCTTTGTAGTTAAATTTAACCTGGAAAACCCTATAAAACCAACTTTGAATCTTTGCAGGTAGATTCAACCTAATAGTTTTATCAGAAAACTCTATAAAATTAAACCAACTTAAAACTTTATGGTTAAGCTTAATATATAACCCTCTTTTACACTTTGGTGATATTAAGACAACCCTTTCAACCAAAGTAGAACACACACGAAAATGATGGAGAAAATTTAGGCTTACAATATTTTAACCTTGCAATGAACACTCAAGAAGATTAGAAGAAGAAGTGTAGAGCTTGATGACACCTTAAGCAAGAACACTTGGACACAACTAGAAAACGTTTGAAGCTTGAAGCTTTGGAAAGTTGGTATCTCAAACTCAGAAGCAATACCTAAAATTCGAATTTGAATTCAACAAAATTATTAAAATAATCCAAATTCAAATAAATTTTATTTAAATACCCTCTGCAATTTAATTTTACAAAAATAATCCTAAAATATATCCGACGAGAAAGTGAAGATTCTGTTTATGTGAGATCTCCGAAGAGGAAGTGAAGGTGTTGGTTTGCTGGAGAGGAAGAAATAAGAAGATAAAAGTTAAAACAAATTAATGCGACGACATCTAAAATTGAGGGTTCTTAATTACTTCTTAAAAGTTAAAAGTAAAAACAATAAACTCATGTAAGCCTATAATATTTTAAAATGATTATTAATATATGGTAATTTTCAGGTGCGTCGTCGTACGTCGTGCGTCAAAATGCGCCGTGGTTATCCTGTCTTTTGATTTTTAATTCAACACATATACGAAAAAAAATGTACAACAAAAGACACTAACTTATATATGACATTAGAATTTTTTAACACATTTTAACGCATTGAAATTCGACGCACATAAAACCTACCCTATTAATATAATATAAATAATTGAATAATAATTATTTATAAAAATCAAATTCAAATAAATACCATATACAAATTTACTTAAAAGTTCATGTATAAATTAATAGGATAAACTTTTTGTGCTATAATAATCTGAACTATTAATTTTTCTATTTATTTTATATTCTCAGAAACTTGGCAAGTTGTTTCTATTGAAACCAAGGATCCCTCCCATAACAATTAATTTAGGATCAAAGGTTCACTGCTTATAATCTCACATGATCCAACGGTTGAGCTTTTTTTTAAAAAGCAAAGAAGTTGATTGTTTTTTAAAATCAGTTTTCGCTCGATCGTGGTGTTGCATGCAGCATGTTATATGCATGTCAGCATCACTCTCCAACATCTATAGATTTTTTTTAATCCTTGCATTTATTGGACGGCTGGGATTCAATTTCAGAATCGTCAACAATTACTTTCTTTCTATTTTAAGTTTACAGAAGTCAAAACGGACAATTTGGTCGTGGCAAAAATCCAAGGAAAAATTTAGTCGTAGGAAACGATACATGATTTCAAAATTTGTCTATTGATTCCATTAATTGCTGAAAAAGAAGGATGGGTTTTTTCATGGGGATGATCATGGGAATGGCGGCTGGAGTTGGCCTGGTTTTTTGTTTTGCACGATGGGAGATTTCCAGATCGAAAGAGCGCATGAAATTGGTGAGTTTTTTTTTAAATGTTGTAAAAAAAATTCCCTCCCTTCCTCCCTTACCTACAATTAATTGGTTTATCAACTCAGGCTGACACCATTGCCGCGTTTGCTAGGATGGGACTTGAAGATTCTAGAAAAATCCTACCAAAAAAATTGTACCCCTCATGGATTGTCTTCTCTGAGAGGCAGAAGTTGAGTTTCTACCCTTCATTGCCTCTTCCCAACTTTACTATGATTCTCTCAGAAATTCACACAGTTTCTTTTGTTTTCAATTTTGCAGTTGGATTGGCTCAATCAACATCTTATGAAAATCTGGCCTTATGTTAATCAGGTATTTGAATTCCATCCTCTATCACACACATGCTATCATACACACATATATATATAACAATAATAAAACTACAGGCTGCATCAGAGTTAATAAAAGCATCTGTTGAACCAACTCTTGAAGAGTACAGACCAGCCATTTTAAAATCTATGAAATTTTCAAAGTTAACTCTGGGCACTGTTGCACCTCATTTCTCAGGTAAGTTTCTCATCAAAAGATATATACAAACTAATTTTCTTTAAAGTTGTATGATTTTCTAGGAATTTGGATTTTGGACGACGATGATAGTGAAAGCATCACAATGGAGTTTGAAGTGCAGTGGGATGGAAATCCCAACATCGAACTTGATATTCGTACAAAACTGGGTGTTTCTCTACCCGTACAGGTGATTTATTTACTTACTGAATTTCTTCCTTTTGCCATTTAAAGTTGGATGATCAACCATAGTTTTATATATTAGGTGAGGGACATTGCCTTCACAGGAGTATTTCGTTTAATTTTTAAGCCATTGGTGGAAGAACTCCCCTGTTTTGGCGCAGTTACATTTTCTATGAGAGAAAAGGTTTGGATTTCTGCATTTTCTTTTTAGTATAATCTACCAATTATGTTGGATGGAGATATTTGAAGGTTTTTACATGTTCTACTAAATGCAGAAAATGCTAAATTATACCTTAAAGGTTGTAAAAGGAGACGTTTCGGCAATTCCTGGAATCAAAGATGCTATTGATGTTCGAAACCAAAATACTTTTATGAATCATTTTGTTGTATGATGCATGAAAGGTATCCTAATTTCAATGTGGTTTTGCAGACAACAATTAATAGTGCTCTTGAAGATTCTTTAATTTGGCCAGTCAGAATAATTATCCCCATCATTCCTGGCGACTATAGGTGCTTGTTCTTCTTGTTAATAATACCAATTTTGATGATTGAATGCCAACCTTTGCAAGTTTTACGAATTTTTTTCAAATTTTTGTTCAAGTAATCTTGAGCTGAAACCTGTTGGAACATTAGAGGTGAAGCTAATCCAAGCAAAAAACCTAACAAATAAAGATTTAGTTGGAAAATCTGATCCTTTTGTAAAGTTGTATGTACGGCCAACACAAGACAAGATCAAGAGAAGCAAAACAAAAGTATCGTGCATACTATTTTTCTTCTTCTTCAAGATAGATACCAAGATCTATAATAAAGAAAAGGGTCATTTTGCTTTTTGCAGAACAATGACTTGAACCCTATCTGGAATGAACATTTTGAATTTATTGTCGAAGATGTCTCGACACAAAAAATTTCAATGGATGTTTATGATGATGAAGGTGTTCAAGCATCTGAATTGATTGGATGTGCTCAATTAGAATTGAAGAAGCTTGAACCTGGAAAAATGAAGGATATGTGGTTGAAGCTTGTGAAGGATTCTGGTATTCGGAGAGATACAAAAGACAGGGGTGAGGTCTGTCTTTTTAGTTATATATGCTAATGAAAATTCTTTTAATTTCCTTTTCCAATATCATTATTTTGAACTAACCTGTATTTTTTTTCTAGGTGCAAGTTGAGCTTTTGTACTGTCCTTTTGGTATGGAAAATGAGATTGCCAATCCATTTTCTAATCAAGATTCTTCAATGACATCTTTAGAGAAGGTTTATCAAAGTGTAGGAAATGCAATGGAAGCTCCTAACACAGATCTAATTGGCATAAATAAGAAACAAGATGTCATCGTCCGAGGAGTACTTTCAGTTACTGTTATATCAGGAGAAGATTTGCCATCCATGGATCTCAGAGGGAAAGCCGATCCATATGTTGTGCTAAAAATGAAGAAAAGCGATTCGAAAAACAAAACAAGGGTGATTTCTTTGGTTTTAATGTTTTATTTGTCGTTTTAGGATTAAAATTGCCACATTTGTGCAGGTTGTGAATAAAAGTGTAAACCCAATTTGGAATCAAAGTTTTGACTTTGTCGTGGAAGACGGTCGACATGATTTGCTTATGTTGGAACTCTATGATCATGATACATTTGGAAGGGTAATAGCAACATTGAAGTATCGAACACATCTTAATTATAGAATTGTGGTTTTTATTTTGTATTGTTCCAATTTTATTCTCTCTTAGAATTTCATGGGTAGATACATCATGACACTTACAAGGGTTATAATGGAAACTGAATTTGAGGATACTTACCCTTTAGAGGATGCCAAAAGTGGAAGGCTAACCTTGCGACTCAAATGGACAGGAAAACCAATATATCGTGAACAGTAATTTCGCAGCTTGAAATCATTTTGATACTGACAGAAGAGGAGGAGAATGAGAAGTCTCCATTCAGTCTAGTTTATTCTTGGCTTCTTACAGATTGTTATGGAGACTACATTCAGTATTTCAGTCTTTTTCTTGCAGAATGTTATTTCAGGTACATATCTATATCCACAGAAGTTGTAAAGATACTAAAATTTTCTTCTTCATTTTGAATTCTTTAATTCCATCACTTAAATTTCCATGACTATGCTTAAAAGAAATAAAAAATTATCATTACAGAAGAAAAATCAATTGTATTTTGTTATTATTAAATCCGTGATCCGTTTATGTCCTATCTATCCATCTAATTTTTGTCTCTAAATTTGAGAAAATGTGTTTTTCCAATCTCTATCGTTATATTGGTTTATAATACCCAATTCGTCATATCAATTTTTTTCATTCATTCATTCATGATGCTCTCTGTCATATCTATCTATACATGTAATTTTTTTTTGTCTGGAATTTCGAAACAGAAAATTAACGATTCGGATGTTATATCTCATTTAGTAACACCCAATTCGTCACATCTTAATTTTTTTCATTCATGAATGATTCTCCTCTATTTTATCTATCCATCTAATTTTTGTCTCGAGATTGGAAAAACACATTTTCTCAGCATTTTGATCGCATTGCCATTTCATTAATGAAAAAAAAAATAGCACAACATAAAATCAATTAGTAGGAAAGGAATGACCTCTTATTTAGGCGATTTCTATATATTATGTATTGCAACTTTCAAAAGCAAAAATTCCCTCAATTTAAAAAAAAAAAAAAAAATGTATAGCCGAGATTCAACCAGAGGAGGAGGAAAGGAACACTTCTAAGTAGAGATTCGGACGATTACTCCATATCAATTACATCGTTATTGATCGAACATTATAACCATATCTTCTAAGTCCCTTGAGTGTTGAAGACTTCTTGTCTTCCTTATTCCTTAATAAGAAAAATAAGAAACAAACTCAGAAGTCCAAATCCTTGTCTATTGGTTTTGGATTACCCACATCTGGTTGGGCCCCACCACTACCATCCCTCTTCCTCCTCCCACCCTTTCCCTCCTCTTCCTTCTAGCCTTCTAGGGCTTCTGCTCTCTCTTCTTTTTTTTGTTAACCCTAATGTCCACCACCTGCCCACCGCCGCCCTGCTCGCACCTTCAATCTTACCGATCTTCCATCATATCTACGGCACAGGCCGCCCGTCCATTCCGATCCTTCTATCACTGCCTCCGTATCGTCCCTCCCGGTGGTCGCGCGGAAATCCGGCGAGATCCGGATGAGACTCCTCGATGCGGCACGTGCGGCGCGTGTGGGCCCCGTCTTTTCGCTTGTCTTACCTGCGCTGCTGTCTCATGCCGTATCCACTTCCCTAACCACTCCCAACTCCTCCTTGTTTCTCCCAACACAGCCGTGTCTCCGTTTTCCGCCAACCACCACATCGCCATCGACATCGATCGGGCTGAGCTTTTCTGTGGATCTTGCGGCGATCAGGTCTACGATGCTGATTTCGACGCTGCGGTCGTTATTGCGCAGAAAAAGGCGTCGAGTGGCTCGTCCTTCGGTACGGGAGGCGAGATTGAGGGAATCGGAGTCGGTAAGAAAAGGAGGAGAGTCGTGGAGTACAAACCTTGGGTGCCCGACGATGATGAAAAGACGGTGGTTGGAAGAGGGGCCAGAGTGATCGAGGAACGAATGCCTCCTTGGGGATTGAGGGGTTTGAATAATTTGGGAAGCACTTGTTTTATGAATTCGGTGTTGCAAGCTTTGCTGCACACTCCTCCGATGAGGAATTACTTTTTGAGCGATAGACATAACCAGTTCCTTTGTAAACAAGGGAAAGGTAAAATTAATAGTAACAATCCTGGCGCTGTTAAAAAAGCCAGCGATCCAAATCGCCACCAGAGGAATAATAATAATAATAATAATGCAAATGGGAAATACGGAGGATCTCCAGCCACTGTGTGTTTGGCTTGTGATCTTGATACAATGTTCTCCGCCGTCTTCTCAGGTGATCGGACTCCATATAGCCCTGCCAGGTTTCTGTACAGGTTAGCTCGTTCTGCTCTACTCTGCTCTCCTCGTTTGGCATGCTCATCATTTTTGGATAGACTCTTTTGGGTTTTCAAAAAAATAATATTATTGTTGAAGTGACTTTTTAGTTTCCCTTCTCATTTCTTTCCATATTGGGAAACATGACTGGTCTTTATGAATGATGATGTAGGTTGTTGGGAAAAGGCTATTGTTTTATTGTTGTTGGGAAACATGACTGTTTATTTATGGTATTTATGTTGTCACATGATGTCAGTTTTTCTATCCTAGATGTCAACAATTTTTTGATCCCTGTTGGGTTTCCTGCAGTTGGTGGCGACATGCCTCAAATCTGGCTAGTTATGAGCAACAAGATGCTCATGAGTTTTTCATTTCCATCCTTGATGCCATCCATGAAAAGGTTGAGCAAGATGAAAGAAAACCTCATGTCCATGGTAGTACCCTTTGTTGTTAATTTTTAAGATTGCTGCTATCTGATCTAATTTCATTTTTTCTCCACACTGTTTATTTTATTTTATCATCATATCATTTTTTATTCTTCTCTTTAATGATTGTGCTCAACTCTTTAGGCTTTAATGATTGGCAATTAACCATCTATTGTATGTTGCTTGAAATATATTTTTTTATGTAGCTTATGTCTTTTTCTTTCTTTCTTTTCAATTCCAAGTTTCTGGGCAAGTACAATTAATCTGCCAATAATATTATTTCATGGTGTGTGGTCCTTGTATATATTTTTTTCTGATAAATTTCAATTATCTTTTGAGGCAGGCAATGGAGACTGTTGTATTGCTCATAGAGTTTTCTCGGGTATACTGAGATCTGATGTAACATGTACTATCTGTGGTTTCACATCTACTACGTATGATCCCTGCATAGACATTTCATTGGACTTGGATTCCTCACAAACTCCAACGAAATCGTCTACCGTGAAATCTGGTTCTTGTAATGTTGGGTCAGATTCGGTATTTCCAGGTTTATCTACACTCAATCGTCGTTTGGAACACTTCACTAGACCTGAAAGATTAGGTTCTGACCAGAAGCTGTTCTGTCAACAATGTAAAGTGAGGCAAGAATCTTTGAAACAGATGTCAATAAGAAAGCTACCTTTGGTTACATGTTTTCACATCAAGCGATTTGAGCATTCATCAAGTCGAAAAATGTCGAAGAAAATTGACCGTTATCTTCAATTTCCATTATCTTTGGACATGAGACCTTACCTCTCATCTTCCATCTTAAGGAGTAGATTTGGAAATCGCATCTTTACTTATGATGGTGATGAGGGGGATACATCTACAGAACGAGCTTCAGAGTTTGAATTGTTTGCAGTGATTACCCACAGTGGCAAATTAGATGCCGGGCATTATATAACATTTTTGCGTCTTAATAATCAATGGTATAGATGTGATGATGCATGGATTACTCTGGTTAGTGAAAATATTGTAAGAGCTTCGCAGGCATACATGTTGTTCTATGTGCAAAAGATCCTTTTTTACAAAGCAAGTGAGAATGATGTTTCCTCTTGATGTTCTCTTCATCACATGCATCACATGGATAGTGTGGAAAATGATTGTGAAATAGGAAAAAAGAAAAATCTGTCACCATCATCCGTCCATCCATCATCTATTTGAGGGCTAGTTTCATGCTCTCATTGCTCCAAAGTGGCATAAGCTAGAAGTGGGATTGAATTGGTTTGCTGGAATTTCAAGTGAATAGACACCAGTGAACAGAACTCTTGGGATGAATTTGTTCAAGTGTGATTTCCTGTCGGGGAAGGTCTCCGCATTAAAATTTCATGGAAGTGTTTTTTTGGACCAACACACGTCAATGTTGTTGGTATAGACGGTAGTGGTTTGACATGGGATTTAGTTTATTTCTTTCTATACATTGAATTATTGGTACTAGATATTAGCCAACAGATGGATGCTTGAGCTCAAACCATCTTTTTGAGGAGATTTTTTTTAAAATTAAACTAGACAGGGTAAAGGGAGCTAAGAGTTTTTGTGGCACACCTTTTTGCCTATAAAAAATGGTTCTTTGAATGAAAAGTATAATTTGATTTAATAATAATAATCTATAGTTGGCCTGTCTTCATTTGGGAATTGTGATAGAGGTAGCTTTGGGAGCATTTATGTTCATTTCTATTTGATTTAATGGAGAGTACAATTGAATATAAGTCATCTAGAATATCTCAGAATTAACCACAAAGTAGTTTGGCTGATTTATATGAAAATGTTGTTAAAAATGTTCTTCTTGACATGAAAATTGATCTTTTTTAAATTTTGTCTTTCTCGAATATTTCAAAAAAACAAGGTTTCTTATGTGTCAGATACAAGGATTTTATCTCTTCTACTATACATACATACTAACTATAGAGTATAGGTAGAAGCCTTTAGATTAATGATGAGTCATAATGACGTTGAGGGTACAATCACACCTTATAATATAGCCAGGTCAAGGCAATGTTGCTGAATCATCCCGAAAACAACTAACTCCCACGCAAGACAAGCCACGTCAGTTGGGTTGCGGCACTCTACACCTCGAGCATGATCAAGCAACACTTCAAGTGTATATATATGGTTTAATGTTAATCCGTAAGGTTATATAAAGGAAGGAAGGTTTCATTAGGATGGACATAATTTGACCAAACAACCGGTGAACCTGATGTGAATATTTGCAAGGATACAAGCGAGATCAAATGAATCGACAGAAAACTCGTAGAGCATCGTTTGGACATCAACTCAAAGACGATATACTAGTTAAACAAATGTTTAGAAGATTAAGATCTGAAAGAAAGGTGACAGTTGAAAAAGAAATTAAGAAATGATTAAAAACAAGGTTTATCAGTGAAGTAAAAAAGTATCGAAGTCAGTTGACCAATTTGGTGATGGTAAGAAAAGCACCGGAGGATGGAGGATGCGCGTATATTTCACAAGTTTGAACACAGCTTGCCCTAAAGACAGTTACCCACTCCCAACAATTGATAACTTAATTGATAAAAGTGCAGGACACAAATTGCTAAGTTTCATAGATGCATTTTCTGTTTATAATCAAATTCCGTTATGTAAAAAGGACGAAAAGAAGACTGTGTTTATATCATAGTTGGGCACTTTTTGTTTCACAATGATGCCTTTCGGGCTGAAAAATGTGAGGGGCACATTCCAAAGGCTTATGGATAAAGTATTCAAAGACTACATTGGGAGAAATGTACATGGAATCTTACGTAGAGACATATTAGTAAAATTACACAAATAGGTAAACCATTTAGCAGATCTAAGGGAAACATTTGAGAATCTTGTCAAAGTGGGATTATGCTTGAATGTGGAAAAATGCACTTTTGGCATTGCAGAAGGGAAATTCCTAGGGTGCATTATAACCAAAGAGGGGGTTAAACCTCGTCCTGAAGAGGTACAAGCGGTGTTGGATATAAATAGAACCGCTAAAAACAATCAATGATGTGCAAAAATTGAATGACAATATAACGGCTTTGAGTAGATTCCTACCAAGGAGTGCAGATATGTGTCGCCCATTCTTCGATTTATTGAACAATAGGCAAAAGAAGAGACTCGTGAATGCTCGATGGCATTCAGCAAGCTCAAAATTAAAGATAATTGTACAGATACCAACATTACAATCTCCGGTAAAGGGTGGACCCCTAATTTTATGCGTTACAAGTTACGAGTGTGCAGTAAGCGTAGTGTTGATAACAGATGAAGCGAAGCAAAAATCCAGATTCTTCCACTCTAAAAGATTACAAGAAGTAGAAACGAGATATAGTACAAAAGAGAAACTTTCCTTCGCAGTAGTCCTTGCCGCCAGAAGATTGCGGCATACTTTCAAGCACACCCTATAGTTATACCCACAAATTACCCAGTGCTCAGACACTCCATAAATCAAGCATCTCAGGACGATTATGGAAGTGGGTCATCGAATTAAGTGAATATGAATTGAAGTTTATTTCAACCACAAACGAAAAATGCAATTCCTGAGAGATTTTATTGTAGGATTAACTCCAAAAGACAAATATAGTAGCAAAAAGGTTTGGAGGATTTTCGTGGACGAATAATATCTAAAAATGGTTCGAGTATTGAAATATTGGTTGTTGGACCAAACAGGAAGAGAGTAAAACATGCAAGTAAGCTAATCTTTGAAGCACAACAGAGTACGAAGCACTCCTATTGGGATAAAGGGTGACAGAAACACATGACAAATTTTGGAGAATTCCAAAGGAGGGGAGATGGATCCGCATCGAAACGATAGCCATCCCAACCATTTATCAAGTAAACTTAAATTGTATATCTTGCGATGACAAAGATTGAAGAATCTCGATAATCAGGGAATATATTATGAACAAAAAAGTGTCAGGTGACCTTATGGAGAGAAGGAAATTACAAAATACAACTCACTTTGTGATGGTAGAAAAACAATTGTACAAAAGAGATCCAGTGGAAGGTGCTCCCTTTAAGGTTTGTGTTTTGACAGAGGAAGAAGCATGATCGCGAAAAGTATTCATAAAGGTGCAAAGAACTTATGTTTACAAATTAAAAGGCAAGAGTATTACTAACCTACCATGTTCAAGGACGTAGAGAACATTGCTAAAAAATGTGAAGAATGACAGAAGTACGACAACATCCAAAGATGTCCATTAACCAAAATCTCCATCATTTCGACACCCGTCCCTTTTGCGTGGATAGTCAAGTAAACATGAGTTAACAATACCTGGAAGTAGAGGAGGGACCAATGTGGAAGGAGTAATGTTGAATGCAGGAATTTATAAAAAGTGTAGTAGTTGAGGTGGAAGTCAGAGACAAAAGGGTTCGTGTCAAGTTTGACAAGAATGTTTCGGAAAAGGTCACCAAGTGGGTATTCAGAACTGGGTAAGTTGCACTTGATTGATTCATTTTATTAATGACTTATATAGTCAATATATATAATGTTTACATCAATAAATGCTAACAACTATGCTTAACACCCCCACAAACTTAGTGGGAGTAAAGCGATAAGTTTGGATTTTGTTAATATATCTGTTACCTGATCCTTGGTGCTGATATGTTTGACCATGAATGAGCCGACTTCGACTTGCTCTCTAACAAAGTGATAGCTAATCGCAATATGTTTCGATTTCGCATGAAATATTGAATTCTTTACAAGATAATTGGCCCATATATTATCGCACATTATCATGAATGGAAGTTTAATTTATACCTTTAATTCTTTAATCACTGAATATGTCCAATTCAAAATTGTCGTCGCATCAGCTAGGCTTCGATATTCCGCTTCAGCTGAAGACTTTGCCACAAAGGATTGTTTCTTCGATTGCCAAGTGATAGTTATCCCCTAAGATAGTAATGGCAAGGAGTCGATCGATAGTTGACATATGGAACGATTTTTTTGACACCTGGCGGATGTTCACGTCAAGGATAGATGACTCTAGTATCATGTGTAAATCTTCCGAATCTATCATAGAGTCTAAAATAGGGAATATGAAAGATTACATACCTGAAAGGTGAGAGAGAAGGGTGCAATGTGCCTAAACAAGATCGAGAGGAAGAGTAGTAGAGCCAAAACAAATTTAAAAAACCACCGGAAGCAGCGGCGAATCCAGATTTTTTTCTTTTTCCGAGGGGCTAATTTTAAATCATTTAACCAAATTCAATTTTTTTTTTAATCCAATTGTTTTAAACGAGCTGCCATATTTTGGTACAGATACATAATATCATCATTACAACCACGCAACATTGTGATGACTATTATCTCTCCCAACGTGTTGTTTCAAATATTCTGATTTATTCCATTTAGAAAAACTTCTAGCTGCAAAACATGATCAATCCAAAAGGAAAAACAACAACAATGATTAAAAAAAATCAATTAAGTTGAGAAAATTAATAAACAAATTTTACTTACAAGTAAAAGTAGTTTCATTTGTTTTCAGAATTAAATAACATAAACAGAAAACGACGTCTTTTGAAATGCTATATTCAATTCATGATTCATATTTGTCAAACCACAATACACAAAATCTTTTAAATTGAATTTTAATCCTCTTCAATGGAAATTCATGTTGGCGTGGATGTTAAAGTTTCTTTTGCAAATAATATCTTTTTATTTGATTTCTGTCATTTGGATGGTAATCATTTATCTTCTTTCGCAATTTCGGATCAGAAGGTAATTTACTGACATCGAGTGACTCTCTAGATGGTTTTGGATTGGATGATAGAGTTGAAATTGGTTGATTTATTCTAGGTTTTTTTATCACAAATTTATCCATTGATTATCTATATATATAAAAAGAATCTAAATTAATAACAAATTTAACAATAAAAAATACCTTTATTTTTTTCTTTATATAAAGCTATGGTTACGAACTTATGTGAAATGAAGAAAAAGAAGTCAAAAATTAAATGAATGGTGTGGAGATGGAGGAGGAGAAAGAAATAACGAAATTTCTAAATCCATAGATATAAATGGACAGTTATGAAAAATTAAGGTAAATATAATAATAAATTAATTATTAATATAATAATAAATTAATTATTAATAGGATAATGATTTATAAACAAAATATTTTAAAAATATTCAGTAATATTTAATAAATATTTTATATTATTATATTATATTATATTATAAAAATAAAATAAAATATATTATTATATTAATATATTTTAAACGGTGGAGTACTATATGATTTTTTTTTTGGCGAACCCCCTACATCCGCCGAAGGGAAAGCGGATCGGAGGAATCGCGAAACAAGGAACTACGAAGTAATGACAACGATCAATCAAACCTTTGGGAAAAGGGAGAGGTAGGGGTAAGGAGAGATTACTGTAGAGTATAGGTAGAAGACTTTAAATTAATGTTGGGTCATAATTGTGACGCTGAGGGAAGAGAGTCGTACATTACAATACAACCAGATCACGCTAGACAATGCTGCTGGTCAGTCATCCTGAAAATGCCCAACTCCTACGTAAGACAAGCCACGTTAGTTGGGTTGCAGAACTCTACACCACAAGTAAGATCAAGCAACGTTTCAAATGCATATGGTTTAATGTTTATCCATAAGACTATATAAAGGAAGGTTTCATTAGGATGGACGGAATTCAATTAAATACTAACTTTCCATGTGTACTCCAACTGGATCATGATATAAGCTGAAATATCAGAAATTATTCATAAAAGTAATGCACTCATTATAAAATTTATCTTACTCTCAATCTACAACAGTTTGAGATCGTTAATTAATGATTTCAAATATAAATCTATTTCCTTTTTTGGACCTTGGGTTCAAGAATTAACATGGTCAAAAACATAAATTGTTTTGTGATACACATCCAGAGAGAAAGGTTGTACGGTGTGAGGATTTTACACTTGGGCCAACGGTAACAATTTAGGCAGCACTCGCACTAAACTCGATCGTATGTTCGGAAATGCGGCATGGCTGGCACGATGGCCTCAGGTTCGACCGAGACTATTACGGGGACAAACAAGCGACCACGCGGCGATGCTCATCGAACTAATTGCGCTAGGGAAAAATTCACGTCCTATGAAGTTCTACAATAGCTGGATAGAGGTGGATGGCTTTAAGAAATTTTTTGAAGATGCATGGAAAGCATGCAGTTCAGCCAACAATGTCTCTCCTATTTACAGACTGAACCAAAAGATCAAATTTGTAAAAATCGCTATTAGGGAATGGGCTTTTCTTCATGGTGACTCACCGCTGAGCTATTGAATAAAGCAGTACAGAAATTAAAAGAAGATAATATAAATCCCGGTAATTATCGAGGAGTGTGATAACCTTAAAACGCAATTAACAGAGCTGCAAAAGCGAGAATTGAAGGATTGGTGACAACAATCACATATCAGTTGGGCAACCATGGGTGACCAACCTACATCTTTTTTTGCAAGCTTTTTTAAAACACATCATGCCAAAAATAGTACGCTTAGAACCTTGGATTCCAATGGCAGGCAAGTAACATCTATCCAAAAAATGAAAGAAAGAACAGTAAATTATTTTAAAGAGTTATTTTATGCTGCGGACAGACCAAAGCCGATACTGGATCTCAATGTAACCTTCTTAGAATTAATCCCACAAGCCACTTTGGCACGGCTCCAAGCAATCCCGGCATTTGAAGAAATTAAAGAAGTCTTGTGGTCGATGGGGAGGGCCAAGGCACCTGGCCCCGACGGCATTACCGTTGAAATATATATTTCGGTATGGGAAACAATCAAAAGTGACATAAGAGATGCAGTTGTGTATTTTTTCCAAAAGAGACGCATGGTTAAAGTAATAAATCGTACTCAATTAACATTGATTTCGAAAAAATCTGCTCCCACCAGGATCTAAGACTATCGTCCTATATCGTGTATTGGTGTGCCATATAAAATTATCTCAAAAATTCTGTCGAACGGATTGGCTTTGACTCTTCCCGATATCATAATAGAAACATAGACAACCTTCGTTAGGGGAAGGCGAATTTTAGATAATATATCCTTGGTGCAAGAGTTTACAAGATGCTATAATAACAAAGCAACGTCGAAGAGATGTCTCGTCTCGATCGATTTTAGAAAAGCCTTCGATAGGCTCAGATGGGATGCAATTGATCAATATTGGATTTATATGGTTTTGATAATATTTTCAGGGATCTGATCCAGGGATGCCTTAAATCTATGTCATTCGTAGCACTCGTGGAAGGGTCACCAACGAAATTTTTTGGAGCTTCTAGAGGAGTGCGACAAGGTGATCCGTTGGCGCCTCTATTGTTCAACTTAGTGTTGGAGTATCTATCACGTCTAACCAATACATATGTGGAATACGGAGACATTGAATTGTATATACTATTGGTGGTGTCAAACTCTTACCGCTTTTGGCATTCGTAGACGATGTAACCTTCTTCATGAGAGCATCAACAAAATCAGTAACGGCAAAACACATACTCAACGAATTCTGCAATTTTTCTGGACTAGATATCAATAGGGATAAGAGCTACATTATTTTCTCAAGGAAGGTGAATGCTGGTTCAGATCTGGGATTCCCTATTGCTGAATTTCCAATTCAACACTTGGGAATACCAATTACAGGCAAATCAATTTCAAATCGGGATTGTACCCATATTATTTCAGATCTCGAATTTCTTTTGGCCAGATGGAGTAAAAGAGGTTTATCATATATGAGTCGATTACAATTCATTGCTTGGGTTTTCTACGGGAAGTTGGGCTATATATTCCAAAGTAGCTTCTTACCGACATGCACGATTCAATCAATCCGATCGATGGCTTACAGATTCGTTTGGGGCACACAGAGGGAAATTGCATGGGAAAATATGACATATCCGAGAACGGAAGGAGGGTTGGGAGTTAAGGATTTCGAATTAGCACAAACAGCGACAGTTATCGATAGAATTGGCAGACTATGGTTTGAAGGTAATGGTGTACGGTCATCTTGGATGAAGAAACGATACATTAGGGGAAGAAGTTTAAATAGTGTGAAACCACGATATAATGATTCGCTAAGCTGATGGAAGATTATGAAAATCCGAGATACATCCAACAAATGCATGGATTGCCGAGCTAGTGGCGACTTTCATTGGAAAGGTGCAGGATCTGGTATATCGATGACAAACATTCAAAAGACAATCAGACCAAGGAGAAATCCAGATTTATATGCAGATGGGATTTGGGCTTTGGGGATCCCAAAAACAAACTTGTTGCTCTGGAGATTACGATGGGGCAAGCTCCCTACTTACGATCGATTATTAAGCGGGGGAATGCAGCTAGATGACAAATGCTTACTGTGCATGTCGGAACCGGAAACCATGAATCACGACTTATACTTCACTTGCAATTATTCGACTTGGTTGTTGAAACAGGTGGCACAAGCAGCCGGCTACGTCATCCCGTTAACGTACAATGAATCCTTCCACTCAATTGCTGGAGCCCTGAAAGCCATCACTAAACATTCTCTCGCATGGGGCATTTGCTGGTCGGCATTGGCTACTCTCGCACGGTCCATATGGAAAGAGAGAAATGCAAGAACAAAAAAGAACAAATTCACCAGTAAGGAAGTTGTCATTAAACAAGTTCTACAACTTGCAAGCACCGGATTAAAACATGACAAATACAAGAAGAAGCACAATTCCCATGCAGAGATGCACGCGGTAACAAGTTGGCGAGCAACGATAACAAGTCTAAGCAACGATCCTATGGGATCTGCATGATTTGTGTGTTTTAATCTTAACATTTTAACACTTTAATTTTAATCATATCCAAGTAATTTACAAAAAAAAAAAAACTATTACATAATATTTTGAATTTCATTTTTATTTTATATTTGAAGGTAAAAGTCTCTATTTGGACTTGAACCCTGTCCGGACCGAATTTTTTATAGGTATGGGAGTGAGTCCAAATATTTTCCTTTTAAACGCGATCCAAACCCGGATCAATTTCATGGATTTGAGTCCCCCATCCATTTACACTCCTAATCATATCATATATGAAAACGACAAGCTATGGATTTTTTTAATCCATTGGTATATTCTTGAGGGAAATAGAATCTAAGCTCTGAGACAAATATAGGTGAGGTTGGGTACACCGACTGGCCACTGCCAGTCTGCCATCCGTAAAATTATAAATTATAAAAAAATTCAAGATTCCACAAAGATGCCTCATGTGCAAGATTAAATATATTCCACTTTTCCATGAAATGGATGTATGCTGATTATTGCGGAATCTCGATGAAATATAATATCTTAGCCTTTCATGTCGTATTTATTAATTGTATTATTATTATTATAGAAAACGATTCATAATATTACATGAAATATACTCAAGGTTGTAAATTTAAATCTAATGTTTATTTTAAAATAATTAAATATAAACAGAATATGTATCGATCTTATTATTTTAAATGATTATCTCATTTGTATCTTATTATTAATAACAAAGAAACTAAAAGAATCACACTTATCCCAATACCTTATGATTAAAAAAATAAAAAACGATTCTTGTTACCATTCATCTTACAGTTTTAACCATTAAATTTAAATCAGACCAATATCAAAATAAAAATCACAGTATTTCCCGAGGGGGAGGAAGAAAAAAGAATCAAGTCATTGAGGATAGAGCGATGTTTACTAAAATACCCTAGAATCTCTATCTTATTACTATTTGTGCCGTAGCTTCCAAATTCTCTCTCCAACTGCTATATATAGATGTAGTACGAGCAGCTGCCGCTCTGCAACAGACGGTTAGAGGGAGCGATATAAAGCCACTGAGAAAAAGTGAGGAGAAGAAACCCTAGGTAGTTTGTCATTGAGGGTGAGTGAGATGGTAGATGTGATGCTTTCCGATATGTTAACCGTGATCCTCATTCCGTTGGCGGCGATCATAGGGATTGGATTCTCGCTTTTTCAGTGGTACCTTGTATCGAAGGTTTCGCTTACCTCGTCGGCGATGGGAAATGGATTGTCGGATCGTTTAATTGAGGACGAGGAATGCTTGAGTGACCACGGTGTGGTCGCTAGATGTGCCGAAATCCAGAATGCTATTTCTGAAGGTATAAATACATAGAGATCGATTTGCTTTTTTTTTTTTGTTGTTGTTTCCTATTTCCAAGTGATCGGATCTGGGAACTTTCTTGCTAGGTAGATCTATTTATTTTTCCAGATTTCTCAACTATTATATTTTTAATAACATGGATCGTCTCTTCCGATTTTCTGGCTAGTTATTTTTTTCGTTATATTTATTGAATTCTGACTGTTCTGGAATTTATATATACTCATAACTCACAAGTTGTTCCTCTGTTTTTGTCCTAGTTGACAAGCTGGATAACTTCAATCATATTAAATCATATATATAAAGCAAGGATCTAAATATTTATGTATACATTTTTTTAGTTTTTTCATTTCTTTATCGTTTTCTTTAGTCTTTCCTTCCTTCCTGCCTGCTTAGTTATGAATTTTCCATGATTTTTAAGTAAAGTATTAGTTTACATATCTGCAAATCCTTGATACGTTTACTTGATTTTTAACAGGTGCTACTTCTTTCCTGTTTACGGAATACAAATATGTTGGATTATTCATGAGTGCTTTTGCGGTTTTGATCTTCCTCTTCCTTGGTTCAGTTGAAGGTTTTAGCATAAAAGAACAACCATGCACTTATAGCAAGGATAAGTTATGCAAGCCTGCTCTTGCAAATGCTTTTTTTAGCACCGTATTATTCCTACTTGGTGCTGGCACCTCTCTGTTTTCTGGATACCTTGGGATGAAAATTGCTACTTATGCTAATGCCAGAACAACCTTAGAGGCTAGGAAGGGTGTTGGCAAGGCTTTTATTACCGCATTCAGGTCTGGTGCAGTCATGGGTTTTCTTCTGGCTGCTAATGGCCTTTTGGTTCTCTACATTACAATACTTCTTTTGAAGTTATACTATGGAGATGATTGGGAAGGACTGTTTGAGGCTATTACTGGTTATGGTCTTGGTGGATCATCTATGGCGCTCTTTGGAAGAGTTGCTGGTGGTATTTATACTAAAGCTGCTGATGTTGGTGCAGATCTTGTTGGTAAAGTGGAGAAGAATATTCCCGAGGATGACCCAAGAAATCCTGCTGTAAGATCTCTGTTTCTTCTGTGAGTTTTCTAGCAGTTTTTACTCCAATTTCTTATGTTTATGAAAAAAAACTTGCAGGTGATTGCTGATAATGTTGGAGACAACGTTGGAGATATTGCAGGGATGGGTTCTGATCTTTTTGGCTCATATGCAGAATCTTCTTGTGCTGCTCTTGTTGTTGCTTCAATTTCCTCCTTTGGAATTAACCATGAACTGACTGCAATGTGTTATCCTTTGCTCATCAGTTCTATGGGTATTATCGTTTGTTTGCTTACAACTTTATTTGCAACGGATATCTTTGAAATAAAGTTGATAAAGGAGATTGAGCCTGCATTGAAGAATCAACTTATCATCTCCACAGTTCTTATGACTTTTGGTATTGCAATTGTTAGTTGGATTGCCCTTCCACCATCTTTCACAATATTCAGCTTTGGAGTTCAGAAGGACGTGACAAACTGGTCAGTTAATATAATCTTTAACATTTTTTTATTTTACATATCATGACATAGAGGTCCTTTAACAGGCAGTTGTTCTTTTGTGTTGCTGTCGGTTTGTGGGCCGGTCTGATCATTGGGTTTGTGACTGAATACTACACAAGTAATGCATATAGCCCTGTGAGGGATGTTGCTGATGCCTGCAAAACTGGAGCCGCAACCAATGTTATTTTTGGACTTGCATTGGGTTACAAGTCTGTCATCATTCCAATTTTTGCTATTGCTTTGAGCATTTTTGTTAGTTTTAGCCTTGCTGCCATGTATGGTGTTGCTATGGCTGCACTTGGAATGCTAAGCACCATTGCCACTGGTTTGGCAATTGACGCGTATGGCCCTATCAGTGACAATGCTGGTGGCATTGCTGAGATGGCTGGTATGAGTCATCATATTTGTGAACGAACCGATGCTCTTGATGCTGCAGGAAACACTACTGCTGCTATTGGGAAGGTAGTAGAAACATTAGCTAAATTCCTTCTTTCTGACATGGACGTTAAATTTGCATTGTCGTTTTTACAGGGATTTGCTATTGGTTCAGCAGCACTAGTATCACTTGCACTTTTCGGTGCTTTTGTTAGCCGTGCCAACATCACAACAGTTGATGTTCTTACCCCAACTGTTTTCATTGGATTGCTTGTTGGTGCCATGCTCCCATACTGGTTCTCTGCAATGACCATGAAGAGTGTGGGAAGTGCAGCACTCAAGATGGTTGAGGAAGTTCGCCGGCAGTTCAACACATTGCCTGGTCTCATGGAAGGCACGGTGAAGCCTGACTATACAACTTGCGTGAAAATCTCCACAGATGCATCCATTAAGGAAATGATTCCTCCAGGTGCATTGGTTATGTTAACACCTCTTATCGTCGGTTTCTTCTTTGGTGTTGAAACTCTATCTGGTGTCTTGGTCGGTGCCCTTGTGTCTGGTGTTCAGGTACACAACTAACTAAACTGCACAATGGTAACAACTAAGAATCAATCAAATTTTTTTTATCTATGGTGAGTGGTGCCTAACTATTTCTTTTTCCACACAGATTGCCATTTCTGCATCAAACACCGGTGGAGCTTGGGATAATGCCAAGAAATACATAGAGGTAAACAAGCTCTATAACATATATTCCATATTCTTATTTGAAAAGATGCTTATTCAGGTAATTTGATATTTTTGTGTAATTATGTTAGGCTGGTGCATCGGACCATGCAAGATTACTAGGACCCAAGGGTTCTGACTCACACAAGGCTGCTGTGATTGGAGATACCATCGGGGACCCGTTGAAGGATACCTCAGGCCCATCTTTGAACATCCTTATTAAACTGATGGCAGTAGAATCCCTGGTGTTTGCTCCTTTCTTTGCTACACATGGAGGCTTTCTTTTCAAGTTATTTTAAACCGTTTTTAATTTAAAACCCACATTAGGTTTATTTCAGCATCTTATATTTTGTTTGAATCCTCCTCAATCCATTCATGTGCAACCCTATTTGATTATGCAGAGGAATCTTATTGATATTAGAAAAATTGCTTAATTGATTTTTATACTTATATCACTCTAAATCAAGAAATTTTGCCTAAAATATTTTTTCTTTGTAACTTTGCTACTGAGGGTAAGTTGCTTCTAGTCAATTTTCTCTTAGAATTAATAGATAGTGGTATTATGTCATGTCCGGGGTCGGATGGGTTCAACGCTAAGTTCTTTTAGGAATCATGGGAAGTCATAGCCTCAGATCTTGCGCATGTTATTCAATTCATCTTTGCGGGGAAAAACCTTCTATTGGAGGTCAACCACACCTTTGTGACGTTGATACCAAAGAAGGCAAATGCATCGAATCTGACGGATTTCAGACCGATATCGTGTGTCAACACCACCTACAAGGTGTTATCGAAAATCATCACAACAAGATTGTTGTCGGTAGTACAGAGAATAGTTGCCCTGAACCAGACTGCCTTTTTGAAAGGACGTCTGATAGGGGATAATTATGCTTTAGCGATTGAGATGATAACTGGGTTTGGACAGGCCGCATCGGCAGCCCGAGCATGCATTAAGTTTGACATTTCAAAGGCCTATGATACAGTGGCTTGAAAGGCACTGAGGCCGGGTACACTAAAGGACTTTGGATTCAGTGGGGAGTGGGTTAAACTAGTAATGAGAATAGTAAATTCAACATCTTTTTCAGTTTTAGTTAATGGAGCCCCCACGAGAGTCTTCCGTGGTGGTAGAAGGCTGAGATAAGGGGACCCACTATCTCCCTATCTCTTCACTCTACTCATGGAAAATTTCTCGGAAACCATCGAGGAGAGTATAGATAGGAAGGAAATACAGCGATACGTGATCCAATGAGCACTATTTGTGTCACATCTCATTTATGCTGACGACCTAATGGTCTTCTGTAAGGCCACAAGGAAGTCGCTTTTATCTCTGATGAATGTATTTGATGTGTTTGCTACATGTATATGACTAAAAGTGAACAGGGTGAAGAGCGAAGTGTTCTTTTCACATGGGACCTCCGAGATTTCGCAACTGGCAGGAATACTGGGAATGCCGATAGGACAATTTCCCACGAGATACCTTGGTCTCCCACTGAGCCCAACGATCCTCAGACCGAGGGATTGTTGTAGATTGGTAGAGGTGGCCACTTCCATGGTGGCAAGATGGAAGGCCCACCTTCTGTCATATGTAGGGAGACTACAGTTATTTCATTGGGACATAGTCGGTAATCTTATATTTTGATGTTTGACCTGTAGGTTACTGAGTGAGGTGCTGGGATCATTGCAGAGTCTGATATACAAATTCTTATGGAACGGGAAGAAGGAGGTCAGTTGGGACCAAATGGCGTTACCAAAGGCTGAGGATTGAATTGGTTTCGGACGATTCGAGGATACAATTACGACATCAGTAATGAAGAGAGTGTGGAGGATTTGGAATGCAGAGGATTCTATTTGGGTCAGATGGATGCTTGAGAGGTATGTCAGAGGAAGGGCACTTGCAGACATCCAAAGATGCAGTAGAGTTGACTCACCGGCATGGTTAGAGATTGTGGACAAGAGGCAGAAGATAAGAAGGGGCATGACTTGTGGGGAGGATTACATATGCACATGGACAGGGAGTGGCACATGCTTCACATTTCAGAACGTGTGGGATACGATCAGAGGGAGGAGACCAATGAAAGACAAAGCAGCAGGGATATGGGCATCGGGCGTCAACAAGTATGCTATGACGATGTGGAGGGTCAGCCTTCGGAGGATTATGACGCAGGATAAACTGATTGGGTGAGGGTACCCTCAACCTAAGCAGTGCTGGTTGTGCACGACAGAGCCGAAGAGCTTCGACCATATATACTTTAGATGCAGTTATTCCAGAGATGTATGGAGGCAGATCTGTAGGCATATAGGGGACTTCTTGACACCAATAAATGTAGGGATCGAATCATATATGGACTGGACAGACACGAGAACACGACAATTACCTATATGGGGCATGTGTTGGATTATACTTAGGTCAACTATATATGGGCAATTTGGGGTGAGCGTAACCGGAGGAAGTATGAAAGCAGATCTTTACTGGCATCAGAGATGGCACGACGTATAACTGTGGATGTGCGTATTGTTTATGATAGATCTAGATTTAAATCTAAAAACTCAACTATGGAGGACATATTATTTGTTGTATGGGATAGAGGGGGTACCCAAAATAATCCCCCAACGGATGTTACTTAGTAGTGGGTCCAAATCCCAAATTGGGTATGGTAAGATATCTGAGGAGGGGTCGAGGAGTCGGGTTGGGGTCCGTTCCTTAGGAACGGAACTCTTTTGGGGTGGACGAGTGGTGGTGGCTACCTTACGTTTACCCCACGTCTGACTAGTCGACTTAGTTGATTGCTGGCGATTTCGACTCTTGCCTTCTTTCAGGGAGGAGGGGAAGGAGGATGTTTTCAACGGACTATGGTCGTGTGGGAGTGTCGAGCCCTCGGGTGGACACAAGCACATGACGGGCGGAAGCATATCCCAATCTTTTTGAAGAGTTTCTGAAACCGAGATAAATGGGAGGGGTGTGTGGAAACCTGAGGCTAGACATATGAGTTTTTTTTAAAGGGAGTGTGTGAGTTGTCTTTATTTTTATTACGATTTGTGTTAATTGTAGCCTTCGGATGTGCCTCTATATAGGGCCAGGTTCAGTGGAGCTCACTGCCACGTGGTGTACCATTTTTCTGGGTATATATTTATCGCGATTTTTATTCCAAAAAAAGGTATTATCTTGTGTTTTTGGACAGTAGAATAATACCTGATTAGGATGTCAAACGAGCTGAGCCGATTTTTTTGCTTATTGAATCAGACTCAGGCTCGGCTCGTTAAGGAGTTATTCAGGCTCGTGTTCGGCTCATTAAAGATTTGCCAGGCTCGGGCTCGAACTTAACCTGCAATTTCAAAACAAATAATTTAGAAAAGTGGGGTATCGATCCCACAACCTTTCGCATACTAAGTGAGTATTCTACTTATCTGAGCTACATCCTCATTCTCTTCAAATATATTATTTTATTTTTTTTATACTCTTCTTACCGAGCCCATCGAGCTTAACAAGCCGAGCCGAGCTTGGAATGACCCTATCTGCTTCGATCAAGTATAAGGTGTCAACTTAAGCTTAACGAGCCGAGCCACGAGGTTGGTATCGACGAGGAGTACACTATCCATAAGATCTTGGTGGAAAATGGCATCATAGTGGATATATTATTCCTCCAGTGCTTCGAAAGAATGGGTATGAGAAAAGACCAGTTGCAGGTGTCAAAGGATCGAGTCCATCTACAACTTCACTAACACAGTAACATTGCAACCCTCAGAGAAAGAAGGGGAAGGATCAGTTGTGCTTTTATTGATCGGAAGTTTCTTCCGATGATGAGTTGCATTTGTACCTTGTATTGTGTTGGTGATTGACCCGTTATTGTTTCCCTGATTTGGTCCGATTATTTCTGATTTGGGTGACCCGTTAATGTTTCCCTGGTTTGGTTCGATTACTGCTGATCCGGGTGGTTCGATTACTGGGATTTTGGGGAACCCGAATCTGTGTGACGTACGAGGTCTTTCCTGATATTGAGACAACCCGATTTCTTGCGATTTGAGGGGTTCGATTTGCTGTGATTTGGGTCACCTGATTTCCTGGGATATGGGTGATTTCATGACTGAGGCAGAGTGAGTTTGATGCTCTGTTTCTCCTTCTATCACGTTATAGTCTTTCATCCAGATGGGTGGTCGGCACACTCTGGACCTAATGACTATTGGTGTCCTCGATTGCGTTCAAATCTTGGTCGCAGGTAGTACGATCATTGGGGATTGCCTCCTCTGTGATTTCCATATAGTGGTCAGGGTCTTTCTGACTTGTCGTTGATTGGATCGATGTAGATCGTGGTTGATTCTCTGGTTGCACGTGGTAGAGTGGTAAGCTTGTGTTGCGTCTTGGTGGAGATGGAAGCAGGGCCGGTGACAGTTGTTGGAAGTGTGATGCCACCGGTTCTGTGGTATTGCTCATTGTCGTACCACTACTGAATGGAAAACTGTTCTCATCAAAAATAACATGTCTTGAGATTGTTACTTTTCCATTGCACAGATCTTTGCATTTATACCCTTTGTGAGCGGATGAATAACCGATGAACACACATCTGGTTGTTGTAGTCTGCAGTTTGTTCCTTTGAGTGCTCGGTATGATTGGGAAGCACAGACAACCAAATGTGCGGAGAATGGTGTAGTCGGAGAGACGTTGAAAAAGAATTTCATACTGGGATTTATTGAAGGTGGTATGTGAGGGGAGTCTATTAATTATAAACGCTGCGCTAGCATATACGTCGACCCAAAAATGCAGTGGCAGAGCTGCTTGATGAACAAAGCATCTTTCAATATCCCCAATGTGCCCGTGTTTGCGCTCAGCAATCCCGTTTTGCTGAAGTGTATGTGGGCAAGAAAATCTTTGTTGAATACCGAGATCGGAAAAGAACTGACGTAGGGTGTGACCGACGAACTCGCCGCCTCTATCACACTGATTTTTTTATATTTTAAAGGATAATAATCGTTCAACCGATTTACAAAATGAAATGAAATTGGAAACGAAATCAGACTTGAAAGCTAATGGAATGAACCAAGTGAACCTCGAGTAGTCATCGACTATACACAAGTAGTACCGGAACCCTTCTCTAGAGGTGACCGGAGCCGGTCCCCATAGGTCTAGGTGAAGAATCTCGAGGGGTTCCTTTGCTATGTAAGTCCGACGAGGGAATGGAGGTCGCTTGGCCTTGTTCATGGCGCACACTTGACAGAAGGGAAGTGTGGACAGTCGACGATCAACTGAGAGACGTGCTGAATTTAAAACAGAGGATAAAACTGGTTGTGCCGGATGGCTCAACCGGCGATGCTATATCACCGGAGTCACCTTCGTACAAGCCATGGCATGTTGAACTGGACTTGCTCTTGGGTCGTTTAGGTGATATAGCCCTTGACCACTATTGCCATGCATGATTGTATTCCTCGTCCCCTTGGCCTTCACGTCGAACCCAATTTCATCAAAGAAAATAACACAATTCAGATCGCGTGATAAAGATTGAATTGATAGAAGATTTTTGTGGAGGTCGGGAACGTATAGTAAGTTGGGGATCGAAATCGGGCCTAGAGAAGTTGGAAGTGAGACAATACCCTGTCTCAAGATTGGGAGTTGAGACCAATTTCCTACCATTACTATGTCCTTACCTTGGTAGGGCTGGGAAGCGGTGAAGGAGTTCAAGGATGGCGTCATGTGGTTGGAGGCACCGCTAAGGCACCAAGAGCTTTCAGAAGACTCAGATGGTGCACTACTGTTCAGGGAGTGAGTGCTGCAGTTGTCGCCGGTGAGGTGAGTGTTGTAAGCAAAGTTTCTCTTGTTGTTACAATTGTGCGCAGTGTGACCAGCGCAGTTGCATATCTGATCGCCAATTGATGCTGGAATGGGTAACAGCGAAGGTGGGAAATGCTCCGGGTGGCGATAGTTGGGAGGAGGAGGATTATAGACCGGTGCTCGTGGGTAGTAGGATCGGCCGCGTCCGCTCGTGTTAAATCTCCCACCTCGAAAGCGCCCTCGGTAATTGTTTTGATGGTAGTTGCTATGCTGTTGTTGGTTTGCTGGTGGTGTCTGCTACACGGTTGTTTGACCAGTTTGTTGTGCTGCGAAGGCGATTGGATTTGCCGCAAATACCCATGTCCTCCTTAGTAGATCTTCTTCATGAAGAAGATGACTCACAAGCTCATCGAATGAAGTGGTAGGATTGAAATTCAAATGTGTGAGGAAGCTTCGGTAGGAGTCGTCGAGTCCGTCGACCACGTATCCTATAATCTCCTCTTCGCCTATGGTGGAACCGGCTGCGTGAAGTGCATCTATTGTTGTCCGGACATCCACTAGATATTCAGACATGGTGGTGTCGGGCTTCTTCTTGGTTTCTCGAAGTTTTGTCCAGAGGACCTTGAGATGGATGCTGCAAAGTGGTGACAAAAACCGCTCCAGTAGGAGCCGCCTCCTTCGACGTGATGCAATGGAGAATCATTGCTTAAACGGATGGTGAGACAGTGGATCGTATCCATGTTAGGACTAGTTGGTCCGACTTAACCCATTTGTTGTACTCTGGGTTGGTTACTCCGGCGAGTGTCTCTGCCATTTGGTCGGGTTCATCAATCATGTGTGATAGGTCGTGTAGCTTTAGGATACTCCTAAGAAGTGTGACTTCCAGCATATATAGTCGACCTTGTTCATCGGGTTTCTAAAGAGAGAGTTTATGTTGTATGCTGTGGGAAGACGGTGAGGATTGGAGTTACTTCCGTCAGTGAGATAGAGGTTGGTGTTGTCCACATTTTCTTGATGGGTTGGTGAGGACGGTGGTGGGGGGTTCGTTGTGGTGGTTTTCGCTTGAGGTTATTTTGGAAAGTCTTGAAGGAAATTGGCGAGCATATTCTCAGAGATAGAATTTAGGGATGAGGAACGGTGAAGCTCTGATACCATATTGAGAAGCTGATAGTGGAGAGGAAGAGATTAAGTTGCAGGTTTTAGAAAGAGGAGAAGAGTTTGGAGATGGAGATCGAATTACAGAGTAATGTGTGAATATGATTTATATTTGTTATACATTTTCTATTTATATATTCTACAATTTGTGTATAAACCCTCGTACTTTAATGTTTCTTCTGATATAATCCTATACCTGAAATAAAGATTAAATGGAGAATTACCAAACTGGAAAACGAAGACGAAATCACTGAGTAAAACAAAACTTATAAACAGGAAATAATTTTCTGATGATTTTCCATTCGCTCCCACACTCTTTAGTAGCATTCCCTGAATCAGTTATCCGTTGTAACCTATTTGGATCCCTCGATTTTGGGTGTCGGATCCAGGTATGGTTTTTAATGCGGAAGATACGTAAGATTTAGTGGAGAAACAAAGAAGGTGAAACTGTTTCAGCTCATAATCTTGGTTTAACACCAGTTTTATTAGTTTTCTTAATACCACCGCTAGGGCATAAACTTTATTATTTATATTATTTATTACATCATAGGAAATTGCTAATTAAACCCTAACAATTAACTGTCGAATTAGGTTTTAAAAGGATCAAATAATGTAATCGGCCAATCGGGCTGACGGTTGGTCGTTGGTGACCTCTCTCTGATCATCCTCTTCCGTTTCTTCACCAACGATCAGCTTCAGCATCCTGTACAATCTCAATTTGGTAAGCGTCATTATTTTTTCCCAAATTCAAACCTTCTACTGTTTTCACACCAATGAAACTAATCAAGTGGAGGGGAAGTATTATATATTATAGTGAAACTTTTATTTATGTAGTGTAACCAAAATCAGTCAGAATAGTCTTCACAATTACAATTTCCAAACTCCATTCCCAAAATTTACAGATATCGATTTATCATCTTGAATCCTGATCGCCAATGCCCGGTTGAAGAATTTTTTTTCCTTGATTAGTAGAAATCAAGGAGCCGTCCCTGATTAGTTTAAATTTTCTGACTTGTTGCTGTATTTTTATAAGTCTCCAAATCTCCGATCAAACTTATTGGATTTTTAATATTTTTTTACTATTTTTAATTTATATTTCCTGTTTTATATTATTTTTACTTTTTAATTTTAAAAAAATGTTAAAATTTTAATTAAAAAATTGTCATTGGTTCTCTTTCCTCATTTGTGGTAAATGTGTCTTCTCTGGCAAGACCTTATTGGGTGTTTTTAGATTGAATTATTATAGTGATTATGGTAAGACTAGAATTTGGATGTAAAATTTTGAGATGTGATTGACGTACTTTACTTTGTCTTTGTTTGTCAAAACTGTAAAAGAAATAGATAAAACAATAAAAAAAACACAGGTAAAACAGGAAGAAAATTACCTTTTCTAATTAATGCAGTAATAGATAGTATTATCACATTTCCACAAGTGCAAAACAAAATCAAAACATACAGCAGTAGGTAGTGATCATATTTCCACAAGTGCAAAACAAAATCAAAACACCAATTAGAAAACTTCAGAGTAGAACAAAATATTACAAAAAGGAGTTCTCACAACAAAACAATCAGCTCTTTGTTTGCTCCCGATTCTAATAACAATCCTAGAAAATGCCAATAAAAGTTTAAACAATAGAGAATAATGAAACAGCTACCCGAGGTTAAACACTACAAATTCTAACTTGGAAGCTTATTTCCGCTTTTTAGCTGGAGGCTGAGGAATATCTTCATTTTCTTCATCCTCATCATCCTCATCTTCATCGTCGTCGTCGTCATCATCATCGTCGTCGTCGTCATCGTCGTCATCTTCACTTCCACTTTCTCCATTTGCGTCAGGACCATCGGCAGCATCTTCTTCTTCATTCTCATCACCTGTATATTCTTCCTCATCCCCGTCATCATCTTGGTCATCAGCATCATCATCATCATCTTCATCGTCGTCATCGTCATCATCTGAGTCGTCTTTATTCTCCAAGATGGTTTGAGATTTTGTTTTTCTTGCAGTGATTATAGCAAATCTCCTGAGAAATAATAGACCACCCATTCAACTGTTAGATAGATACGCCTGATTACTTCTAATAAGAGAAAATTTACTTGAACGAGAGAAAACTAACCTTTCGTTGTCATCAACGAGACTGGATTTAGAGACAATCTGAAACAAAGCATTAAACAATCTTTTATTTAAATTTGTCAGCAAAAAAAGAGATCCGTCGTACCACCAAGAATTTAAAAAGAAAAATGAGGACAAGCATAATTCGGTTCTTGATGTTTATGGAAAAAAATCACTTAAGACATGAAGGAAAACACTGTTAAAAAAGAAAATAGCACAACGGCAGCAGAATAAAATTCAAAGAAGAAAATGGTGGTAATAACTTACAACTAGAACTAAAAACAGAAACTTGCAAATAAAACTAAAACTAAAAACATGCAAAGTGCTAACCATAACGCTAAAAATAATATCGAAGCACAAATTAACTAATGCCTCTGATTTTTTTGTGACAGTTGTCAAGAAAAACACAAGACTTCATTAAAGAAACAACCATAGACTACAAGTGTAATGATAATAAAATATGAATAAACCTAAGCAACCTTTAACCAAGCACCTTTATAAGAACCAAAAAGAAAAACTGACTGGTTAAAACATACAAAAAAATACTTTACAAGAAAGCCACAAGAATACACAAACAAAAAATCACACTGCTTAAAAGATCCTCCACAGGAAATCAGAAAAATGAAAAATAAAAAATAAATTGAAGAAAAAACCCTCAACCCTAGTTTAAAAAAAGTCAAAGAATTTTTTTGATGTATTCGTGTATACAAGAAAACTACTTCTGAAAAAAATCCTAGATCTTGATACATCACAAAAGAAAACAACGATAAGATTTAGTTTATTTCTTCCAAAAAGACAACAAACAACACATTTAGAACCCTCCAAAAAATAAATAAATAAAGAGATTGATAAATCATACCCCAAGAAGAATCTGAAAGAGGAACTTCTGTGTAGCAAACAGAATATCGAAGACAATCCTTTGAACCATAGAGAGCAGTACAACCTCCGGAACGGCATTGCGAACGCTGTAAACAACCTTCATATCTACTGCGAAAAAAAAACAAGATCGAATCTTTTTTTCTTTAAAAGAGACCGGAGACTATAGCAACACCGTCGGAAAGTGGCAGAGGGGGAGGAAGACAAAAATGAGTGGAAAATAAGAAATCGTACCGGTTTGATAAATCTCCTAAGTAGGAGAGATCTGCTAGATCTACCGTTGTTTCCAAGGGATTATGAAGTCTCACTGTAAGATTAGGGTTTTATTTCCCCCTTTTCCCTCCTTTTCTTGATGAAGAGGCTGTTCTAGGGTTTTCTTGATGACAAACGATTTTAGGATTACTTCTTACAAATACACGTGCACGCTCACGTGCTTCTTTTCTTCTTTTTGTTTAGTACGTAATTACTAATTAGTAGTTAGTTACTAAGTTAGTAACTTACCTTTTAAATTTATATAGTTATTTTACAGGGCCAAAGTAGCCCACATCATCCCCACACAATATCCATCTCAGGACCGTAGTAGCCCATATCAATAATTTATATTTTAGGTTTTAGTATGGGATATCTATTTTCGTGGAGTCAGTGATCGTCTAATCCGGTAAACTCCTATATATTGTAACAATATTGCTAACCAAGTGATTTCACATGTTGTATAAACTAAAGCTTGATGTTCAGCTTCGGCTGATGATCTTGAGATTGTTTGTTGCTTCTTTAATTTTCAAGATATTAAAGAAGTTCCTAGAAAGATGACAAATCGATCCTGATGTCGATCGTCTTGTGGTTGGACAGTTTGCCCAATCGAAATCTGAAAATACTAAAATGTCGTATGTTGAAGACCCTGTAAAGTGGAGTCACATACATATCAAGTGATCCTTTAATATATCTTAATACTATGTATGCTACCTTCATGTGTTTGTCTGTAGGTGTTGCCATGTGTTGCTTGAAGTATGTTACAACATCGGCTGTCTGGCCTTGTGCAAATCAAATATACTAGTTTTCTAACAATGTTTTTTGTATTTTTGTGGGTCTTGCAATGGAATTCCAGCTTCTCCTAGTTTGCTTGATTGCATTGGAGTTTTACTGAGAGATTTGTCATTAAAAGAAAAATCAGTGCATTTATCTGTTTTATGTTTAGATATTGATTTGTGATTGTTTGGAGTTTTATTTGGTTTACATTGAGTGAAATTGTATTTTTCTAATAAATCCTGAGTGTATTTCCTCTGACCAATGTATAAACCTTTTAGAATTTTGTTAAATTCAAGACCAAGAAAGTATTTAAGTTTTCCAAAAAATTTTATCTTCAAAAATTTCTTTTAGTTGTCTTTCAATTTGTTTATTTAGTCTATGTTATTATCTGTTATTAATAAGTTATCAACATATGCTAAAACTATTGTCGTGTGTTTTTCATTTTTTGTTTTTGAATAAAGAATAATCTATTTTGCATTGATTGTATCCTAGTTTGGACAAAGTATTTGATAATGTTTGGCACCAAACCCTAGATGCTGGTTGTAGACCATATATCGATCTCATACTGAATTGGGTGACGAATCTTTAGATAGATCTAAATCCAAAGGGATTTTCATGTAGACGGTTCCTTCTAGAATGTTCCATGTAATAATGCATTTTGAACATTCATTTGATACATGTGTCAATTTTGTGGCACTCCACAACTAGGATAGTTTTTAATGTCGTCATTTTGGAGATAAGGGCAAAAGTCTCTGTAAAGTCGATTCTTTCAACTTGACTGTAACCTTTTGTCACTTACCTTGTTTTGTATTTTTCAATAGTTCCGTCACTATTGAATTTTTTTGTAAACTCATTCACATCCAATGGGTTCTTGCCTTTTGGAATGGATGTGATTGTTTATGTGTTATTGTGACATTCCTGTTAAATCGTGATCCGAGATTATAAGGGGGGTTAGTAGTCTCTTTAATACACTCAATAATATCTGCAATAACACTCAATAATACAATAGCAAAAGATAATAATAATATAATATTGATAACAATATAATATTATTATATGAGTTTAGTGAATATAATATTATATGTATTGCTTTGTAGAAATAACAAGCCTCTTAAACACCTGACAATATGTCGAGGATTTAAAGTAAATAACTCAAAACTCAAAAGTAAATGGTCTCTTTAAACACATGATAATATGTTGAGGATTCAAAGTAAATGACTTCTTGAACACTTGATAACATGTTGAGGACTTTGAAGTAAATTCAAAATAAATATATAGTAAAATAATAGTAATCAAATTGTGATATAAAATAATAGTAATCGATTTTATGTTTAAATAATAGCTAGAGACTTAAATGAGCAATGAACACAAAGAGATTTATACTGGTTCGGTCTCAACTGACCTACGTCCAGTCTCGTGAAATTGCCTCACGAAATTTATTAGTCTAAAGGTATTGACAAACCTATCAGAGTTTTTACATGCTACAACATTCAAAAACCTCTTGTAAGCTTTTACAGGCTACAATGCTTACACTACGAGAAAGAAGGTTTTTTCTGACCTACACTTCGAGGTTGGTCGCTTATAGTTGACTTTTTGAGACCACTTTTGAAGTTGGTCATCAATTTTAAGATGAAAGCGACCAAGAGCTTGGTCGCCTGACTTTTTTTAATAAAAAAAATTAAAATGCGACCCACATGTTGGTCGCTTACATATTTCGTTATTAATTCTATTAACAACATAAATTTAAAAAAAATAAAAAGGTGACCACTCAGTTGGTCGCATGATTTTTTTTTAAAAAGGCTCGCAACCATGAATTCAAATTTTTTAAAAAAATCTTCCAAATTTAAAAAATATAAATAAATAAAATAATGCGACCAACTAAATTGGTCGCTTTTGTAAGTTTAAAAAACGACCAACCAGTTGGTCTCTTAAATATTTCAAAAAATTTAAAAATATCTTCCAATTTGGCGACCAAATTAAAAAATATATATAAATAAAACAATGCGACCAACAAATATGCCGGTTAAATATTCCGTAAGTTTTAAAAAAAATTGCAATTCGCCTGAATTAAAAAAATAAAATTTGAAAATTGAAAAATATATATGGCGACCAACCAGTTCGTCGCTTAAATATTTCGTAAGTTTAAAAAAAAATTCAACTCGCGACCAATTGGTCACTCATATTTCGTGAATTTTTTTTAAAAAATTTAATTTTACTACCAACATAAATTTTAAAAAATAAAAGTCAACCACCCAGTTGGTCGCATGAATTTTTTAAAAAAAGACGAGTTGATCCCTTAAATATTTCAAAATTTAAAAAAAAAATCTTCCAATTTGACGACCAAACTAACTGGTTGGTCGCCTAAATTAAAAAATATATATAAATAAATAAAACAATGCGACCAAAGCCTAATTACAAAATTATAAATTTGAAAATTAAAAAAATATGGCTTGGTCGGTTAAATATTCCGTAAGTTTTTAAAAAAATAAAAAATTGCAATTTGTCTGAATAAAAAAATTAAAATTTGAAAATTGAAAAATATGGCGACAAACCAGTTGGTCGCTTAAACCTAGGTTCCGTTCTTATCTTGATGATTCTTGAAGTTTATTTTTCTTTTTGAATCATAATTCTTGAAACAGAATTCTGATTTCATTTCGTTTATAATTTTTTAGGAGTACCTTAGTAATTTTTTAGGAGTACCCTGCCATCATCAGAAATAGGATCATGTTCTATTTATGAAGAGGAAGACAATGAAGTCGAAGACTTCTCAAGTGATGAAAATGCTGTCCGGGAAGAGCCAGAAGTTGTTGTTCGAGAAATTCCGGATGTAGTTGTTCCAATTGTTAATATTTAGCAAGAGGGTGAAGAAGACCCTTCCATTTACTATCATCTAGATACGGGGCGATCCGCTCGGGTTTTACCCTGCCCCGAGACCCGCCCCGGAATATGACCGAGGCAACGGGCCAAAAAATTAAAAACGAAGAGGGACTATAAAAACTTATCCTACAACCATAAATCCTAAGATAATGCTTAAATAATCGTAGTGCTTCGTCATAGAAGTCAAATCTCGTTAGTGCTTCTTCAAGCTGAAGTCGACTAAGACTTGGATATGAAGAGATCAAAGACCCAATCTCCTGTGATTGGTTTGTTGGCTTGTATGGTCGAGAACCAGAACCTCTTCAACATTTGAAGACCTCTCGTACTCTAGGAAATAATTTGAACCCCGAAAATGAGAGAGGTCAAGCCCTATTTACAGGATTTCCAAAGTACTTATTTATCTCGCAAAACCTCGTTGCCTTATTGTAATTTTTTGGCTTCTTGCTTATCTTCAGGTAATGTCCCATTGTGTTAGTATTCTACAATGGGGAATCTCCAGTAGTCTGGTTGATGATCTATCACAACGCAAGAATTTCTCCATTCTTCACTCCTTAATCAAATGAGTAATTTCACACCGTTTGGGGCAGTCGATTCTTTCCGCATAGGATCGACCCCGATTCCAATCGATCGACCCAAATTCCAAGCGATCAACCGATTGACATGGAATCTGATCAATTCCATTGTAATTCCAATCTGATCAATCTGATCGATTCCAAATTCCCCTAAGGTGGTTCAATCACTCTTTCTTTCAGTTCATATTGAGGGGTTTAACACTACTTGGTCTGAACCCAAGGCCCACTTGTAATGTTCGATCTTCCATGAGCCTCTAGAGCCTTAACATAATTACGAGTGTATGAGAGCCCATTCCTAGGCCGCACTCTTAGTGCGGGTGTTTTGGTATCACCAGTACTCCACCTCAATCGGGGTGAGCGAGGGAACTTGTGTTCCTAATTAACGGCAGTAACCGGGCTCCTTTGGTCTGAGTACCATCGGGTATCACAACTATTAATTAGAATAAATAAGTATTTCATAATTTTTTCTTTTTTAGTATATAAAATGGGTTTTGGCGCCTTTTGAGTTTAAATTATAAAATAATTAATTAATTTTTTTAGTTAAAAATATATCAAATTGAAAAATTATTATAATATATGTATTTATTATACACTATCATTTATTGTAGCACAATTCATTTAGTCCCACATCAATAGGGTATAGAAAATTTAAAGAAAAATTGACATATAAATAAAGTTCAATTTGTCTAAATATTTTGAGATAGGAAGAATTCTAACACGCCACCCTTACCAACGAGCAAGCAGAATCCAGGGTATCGTAAGCCACCCTCCTACGAGGAGAGGAAAGCCAGAGCAGCAAAAGACCTATGCTATTACTGCGAGGAGAAGTTTGTGCCCAGCCATCGTTGCAGGGGGCGGTATTTTAGATTCGACGTTGAGTTGAATTGCCTAATAGAGATGTGTGACGAGGAACAATCCTTGACAGCTATAGAACTCGCTGGAGACGAAGAATGCAATATCCCAGCAACCGAGATTAGTATGCATGCTCTGTCTGGAGCTTTCAATCCGCGAACGCTGCGCATACAAGGATACGTCAAGGGGAAGGAAATATCTATCCTCATCGATAATGGAAGCACAAACAATTTCATACAAGACTTGATTGTGGGTTATCTGGGTCTGGAAATTGAAGCAATCCCACAGTTTGATGTCTTCATCGGCAGCGGCACTTCAATACCATGTTCCGGCGTCTGTCGACGTGTTGCAGTTTCAATGCAAAACATTACCATCTTAGAAGACATCTTCGTCCTCAAAATGGAAGGAGCCAACATCATGTTGGGGTGCCAATGGCTCGAAAAGCTTGGTCCGATCAGAAGAAGTTAACGATGGAGTTCGAGGGGCCTAAGGGGAAGATTCGACTGAAAGGGGACCCTCACTTAGTCAACACAGCTATATCTGAAAACAGTTTGAAACGTATGACAGTTAAAGGAAGAGTGGCCTACTACTGCCAACTGATTTGTGAACCAAAGGAATCAGTCGGCGACCCAATCATATCGGAAGAAGTAATGAAAATTATTACACAACATGACTATCTCTTCGCAGAACCCTCCGAGCTACCCCCGGAATGAAGACTAAATCATCGTATTATCCTAACCTCAAACACGACCCTAATCAACGTCCACCCTTACCGCTATCCATAGTTTCAGAAAAACGAGATCGAGAGACTTACCCGTGAAATGCTAACTCAAGGACTCATCAGACCGAGCTCGAGCCCTTTCTCGTCTCCGGTGTTACTTGTGCGGAAGAAGGACAGCAATTGGCGATTTTGTGTTGATTATCGGGCGCTCAACGCTGCCACAATCCGTGACCGTTTACCGATTCCAACCATGGATGAGCTCATTGACGAGCTTCACGGCGCGAGCATATTTTCCAAACTGGACTTGAGGGCATGGTATCATCAGATACGCAGTGACTCCGCCGACATCCATAAGACGGCGTTTCGAACGCATCACGGACACTATGAGTTCACTGTGATGCCATTCGGACTGACCAATGCACCGGCAACATTCCAGTGCACCATGAATGAGGTTTTGGGTCCGTTCCTTCGGAAGTTTGTCGTAGTGTTTTTTGACGACATTCTAATTTATAGCAGGTCGGAGACAGAGCACGGCGAGCATTTGGGGATGGTGCTAACGACATTGAGTGAGCACAAATTTTTCTTAAGGCGAACGAAGTGTGAGTTCGCGGTCCAGAGTCTGCAATTTTTGGGGCACATCATATCCGCAGGAGGAACTAGGCCCGACATAGAGAAAATTGCCGCGGTAGAAACTTGGCCGACTCCTCAGACTGTGAAAGATGTTCGAAATTTTCTTGGTCTATCTGGTTACTATAGATACTTCATTGCAAGATGTGCACAGATTGCAGATACCCTGACCGATTTACTTAAGAAAAGTGAAGGATTTCACTGGGAGAGAAGGAAGAATTGGCCTTCCAAGCACTGAAAAACGCATTAGTATCCGCGCCGGTCTTGAGTTTTCCAAACTTTGATATACCTTTCCAGATCGATACTGATGCGTGCGAGTTTGGCGTCGAAGCAGTTCTGTCCCAAGACGGCCACCCATTAGCCTACTACAGTAAGAAGCTGTCCGGCGTACAGCAGAAGGCCTCGACGTATGCGAGGGAACTTTGGGCAGTTACGGATGTTGTTCAGAGGTGGCGACACTATCTGCTAGGCCACCAATTTGAAATTAGTACCGATCACCGGAGCTTGAAGAACTTGCTCTCGCAATCAATCCAAACTCCAGATCAACAGTTCTTTTTAAGCAAGTTACTCGGATTTAATTTTACAATTACCTACAAGTCGGGTAAGGAGAATTTAGCGGCCGACGCTCTGTCCCGACATCCGGCCAACCTCGAAACACCGGAGACGATGTTGAATCACTTGGTATCGGTTTTGAGGGAAGAATTTTCGGATCGGATCCGGGCGGAAGTGGAATCAGACCCCTATTATAAAACATTGAAGGAAAAAGCCGGGAATGAGGACTCAACAATTAAAATCTCGGCCGGCCTGATTCGTTACAGCGGGAGGATCGCGCTCAACCCTGACTCTCCACTAGTTATCGCAATTTTGGAAGAAATGCACTCCTCACTGTTAGGTGGCCACTCCGGGGTAACACATACCCTCGCGCGAATTCAGCCATGGTTCTGATGGAGAAACATGGGGAAAATTATCGCAAAGTTTGTTGTCGAATGTAAGGTATGCCAGCAAGTTAAAGACACCACCAGCCGACCTATTGGTCTCTTACAACCCTTGGCTATTCCAAGCAAAATATGGGAATCAATCTCTATGGATTTTATCACAGGATTGCCGAAGGTTAGGGGTCATTCAGTGATCATTACAGTAAGTTCTGCCATCTAGGCTGTCTACCGGCAGATTATACAGCGGTCGGGGTCGTAGAGTTCTTCATTCAAAACATTGTAAAAATTCACGAGTTTCCCAAGTCGATCATCTCGGACAGGGACAAGGTTTTTGTGAGCGCGCGCCTTTTGGAAGGAGCTAATGAGTAGTAGTGGAACGACGTTAAAACTCTCTACGGCCTACCACCCGGAGACGGACGGGCAATCCGAAGTCGTTAATAAAACAATCGAAACTTATCTACGAGCAATGGTCCATGACAACCCGAGCAAGTGGAAGGAAGCTTTGCCGTGGGCCGAGCTCTGGTATAACACAGCTCATCACCACAGCCTGGGAACATCCCCGTACGAGGCGGTTTTTGGACGACGACCTCCGAAATTAATTGGATATGCAACAGGAGATTCTCCACTGCCCGCGGTCGACCAAGAATTAATACGCCGAAATGCCCTACTGGAAACACTCAAGGAAAATCTCATGGCTGCGCAACAAAAAATGAAGCATTACGCGGATAGAAGGCGACGCCCCTATGAGTTTAATATGGGAGATCAAGTCTGGTTAAAATTGCATCTCTACCGACAACAATGGTATGGGCCGTTCAAAATAGTTAAGAAAATTAGTGAGGTGCATTTCGTTTGGAACTACCGGAATCATCAACAATATTTCCCGTCTTCCATATGTCGCTGCTCAAGCCCTGTAAAGGATTGGCTACTGAAATGGTTCCCCTGGAGTTACCTCCGCTGGCCATAAACTCTCACCCTCTGACCATACCGGATAAAATTTGGGGAATTAGGTTCGCCTGGAAATCAGGAATTAAAACCCAGCAAGTATTAATCTCATGGAAGGGTCTATCGGCAGAGGAAACTAGCTGAGAGGATGTCACCTATCTCAAGAAAATTATGCCGGAGCTGAACCTTGAGGACAAGGTTAATTTTGTAGACGGAAGGGATGTAACGTGGCCGGTGCCACTCAACTTCAATTCCGACAAGCTGCGCCAATATTGCGAAGTGGACTTCCAACCAGGACAGGAGGTCCCAACGGCAGAGACAGAGGACGTGCCCCGTCGCTCTGCTCGCTGCACGACTACCACCCGAAAGTCTGATTTCATTTATGATTAGTCCGTTATTTTAGTAAGTAGCCGTACTCTGTTTAGCTTTATCGTTCTATTTAAAGTAGTGAAGAAGCCTGAAGAAGGCACTGAATATTTTTAACAAACACTACTCTATCTCTTCTTAATCTTCTACGAATCGCTCTCCCATCTTCTCACCTATTCCGATCGTTCTCCGTCCACCGCCGCCGGCCACGTTCCACTCTTCCCCATAAACTTTAAAATAAAAGAATATAGAAAAGAAATTACTAACACCTACACTATATTGATAAAAATGACAAAGTATAGCAAAAAAAAAACTTACTAGATAAAGCAGCACTATGATCTCCTCCATTACAAAAAATATCATCAATCTTTTCATTCTCCAAAGCAAAAATAAATTGAGGAAGACTGAACAATCTACTGGTTCCTTCTAAATGGATGCCAAGTTGTCCCCGTCTCCCAGAACCAAAGCTATGAACTGAAGTTCCAGAAGGTCCTGCATTACAACCATCCTAGATATTTTATTGTTAGTACTGGCAGCTGGTCGAGATTGGATTAACTATAATAATGCATCTAATATTTGATGAAAAATGATGATCCAACCATATTCGATTACATGATGCATAGTGTCAATGGTCAAATTTAATTTATATAGGCTGTTGTATTTTTCAAGAACATATTCAATAACACCTTATCATTCATGTTGATAATTGGATAACTTACAAACAAAAGTGTTGGTTGCAAATGATTTTTTTTACCTTTCCAAATGCAATTTTTTTGATGTATTTTATAGCGAAAAAAGATACTTCAGTAGGAGAAAACAGTGACTGGTAATTCCCATGTCCAAGTTGCCCAAATGAACCATCTCCACAAGTTAAGAGACATTCTCCATCTACATAATGAATATCAAATTAACAAAGAATGGCCAACTTGATGTGTTATTATTATTATAAAAAAAACATAATAATTGCAAAACGAATTGCCCAATACCAGTAAGAAATCCTGAGTGGTTCCATCCAGCAGAAACACAGGATATAACAAATTTACTCAAAATCTTTAAAATTCTTGGTTTCCAACAGCTTGTTAGATGTCCATGGCCAAGTTGACCTTGTGTAACTCTACCCCATGTCAATAATTGCAGAAATACATTGGAAAATGTTTGTTCTGTTAGTCAGCAATGCAAATACAATCAATACCACCCAATTATCTGTAAGCATCACATATTCATCACACATGAAATACGAAAATTCAGTTGATTTTTCTACGCACATCAATGATTCCAAATCAATAATCATTTTGATGGTGAAAACCAAACTCAAATTCAAAAAGATCGCAAATATTTGAAAGAGAGAGAGAGAGATAAGATTGAAATGAGAAAATGTAAAGTTTATTACTAGTAAGGGCTATGGTGTGTGCTCCTCCGCATGCGAGAAAGGATACGAATACAGAATGAGTGGGATTTCCAGAAGAACATGGAAGGAGAAACGGCGCAGTGCTTGTAATTGCGGAAACTTCATCGTCAATGTTCGAATCGTCATGCGTTTGAGCAGCGATGGCTCTGGAAATGTCGAGTGGCTGTGGGGAATGCTGATCTTCCATAATCTCCATCTCAATCTGTCCCTCCGTTCCTGCCCCCCATCCCCACACGTAAACTTCCGCCGTTTCCGCCGCCGCTTTCATCACAGCAGCTCTTCCCTCCATCACGTCTCGTATACGCCCAAAACCGTGAAAACAGAACCCATCCCCTAAATCTAAACTGTTATTTAGTTATAAAAATGTTTATATTATTAGAGACAGTACTAAGATTGACGACGATGGAAGACATTTTAAAAAAATTCTAGCACAAACAGAAAAAAAAAAATCGAACCTAAGATTTGTGCCAACGACAGAAACGCTGAATAAATTTCCGGAGATCAAAGAACTAAACTAACCAGAACGAGATGAGTGGCTCAAACAATCGAAAAAGCAGAGGAAACCGAGGCAAAACACCAACTTTTGAAGTCTTGAGCAGAACGAGAAACCGATAACTATCTACCAACCTCAACACCAGTACAACGGACAGAAAAAATCAGAACACCGAAAAAACAGATTACCGGAGCAACAAATAAACGAATAAGGATCAACGAACAACACAAGAACACCGGAACCACACAAGAACGACAGAATCAACGACTTACAGTAACTAGTAAAGAAGAGAAATGTTAGAACGTTGGGGTTGTAGGGGGTTAAAGGTGGTAAAGGGTAGAAGAGGGTTAAGACAGTAGAAGGTAGAAGAAGGAAGAAGTAGAAGATGGTAGAAGTTGGGTCTTGGTTTGATGGATGAGAAGGTATTTAAGATTGGGTTTTCTTAAATAGACAACCCATATCGAAGTAGCTTGGCTAGGTATTGAAAAAAATTCATATAAGCCAAGCCCATCTTGAGAAAAAAATGTAAACCTCTTCAACCTCAAAATTCGTGTAAGATGGAGGAAATTTATTTTTAAGATGAAATGAATGGACAGTCAGGATGATATAAACGTTTTTGGGCTTACCTAAGAGTGGTTCACCTGAAAATTATTCTAAATATATTATTGCTGACACAGGACTATACATCAATCCTTCATGTCAACAAAGAATAGAGTTCCGTTTATTTTATAACGAACCCTTAGAAGGCTCTCACGGAAGACAAACCAAAAGTCTTTGTCGAGACCCTAGTCAACCCTCTAAATCGTCAATTGGGTCTGGCAAATCGCCAATTTGAGGAAAAGATTGCCAGAGTCTGACAGACTGACGATTTCTCCCTCACACTCGTCGATTTCAACCCAAATCACAGACGGGAAGTACTGTACATCAGTCCTTCCCGTCAACAAAGAATAGGGTTTCGTTCATTTTATAACGAACCCTTGGAAGGCTCTCACGGAAAACGAACCAAAAGTCTTCGTTGAGACCCTAGTCAACCCTCTAAATCGTCAATTGGGTCTGGCAAATCGCCAATTTGAGGAGAAGATTGCCAGAGTCTGACAGACTGTCGATTTCAACCCAACGAACATGGTCGGGCGTGCACACCTGATACGAATTGATTATATATAATATAGGGTTATATTAATAATAGAAATTTCGACCCGGGACGGAAATAAAGATTTTCCTACTTCGGTTAGAAAATTTCTCAGGCTGGAAAAATATCATATAATAAATTTAGAAAAAATTGAAAAATAAAGATTAAAAAGTAATAAATTATTTTAATTATTTAATTAAGGGTGAGCAGGGACGAGGCGGGGATATGACCGGGTACGGGAAAATCCTCAGACCCAAAAATCTTCCCCGTGTCCGTACCCGGTCATTGGCCAAGGACGGGATCCCCAACCAAAATATTTATTTTTTTAAACAATAATGTACTAATGTTACTATTTATTAATGTAATTAAAATACTGATTTAAATGTAAATAGTTAAAAATTAAATAATCCAAATTTAAATAGATAATAATTTAGTAAATTAACAAAAATTATCGAAATTAATTAATTTTCAATTTCTTCAACTTCATCACTAGCAAAAAGATGACAGATACCTCATATCAAAATCCACGACATTCCTGTAGCAGCTTGGACAGAAGGTCGACAACATGGATCGTCCAGATGCTTGGAAAATTTGAAGATGAGTAGATGACCGATGGTAAAGGTAGGGTTTTAGTATTTTAGAGTTATCTCACTTATTTAGAAATTGAGATTTTTATGTTGTGTTATTATATTTTATCACTTTTATAAGAGTTAGATATAATTTTTGTATAAATATATAATATATTTTAAATATAAACTTATGTATTTAATATATTATATAAGGTTATTTATATAAAATATTATATAAAGTTTATATGTAATTTTGCTTGGGTATGGAGATTATCCAGGACGGGGAATTTCTTGTACCCGAAAATAACTGAGGATTTCGCCCGGGGACGGAGAATCTCACACCTTGGTGGAAATAGATGGTGTAGGATTTTGCATCGAAAAATATTTTCCCGCCCCGATCTTTTTTTTGAAGTGGATCTCGGATCTAAATTTCCTTTTCACTGCTGTGAAACACTGGTTATATGAAAATACCACAGGAAGGTAATGTATCACTTTCTACATATGACCATCATCTCACAATTATTTTAATCATTCCCCAACTTAGCCGACGCTCGGCAATCATGACTTTTTTAGCGGTCTTTTTTTCCCAGATGTTTTTTCTTTTGATGGTGGATATAATGTGCGACGATTCAACCAGTGATGTTTTTTCTTTTCGTTGTCCCAGCTTATAATTTCGTTGTCATCAGCGATTCAACAGCTGATGTCGGCAACCAGTGACGAAGAAAAAAGACCCCCAAAACTAAAAAAAACTAAATTTATACCCCTTAAAAAATTTATTTTTTTATTTAAATGTTTAACCATTTACTTTTGTGTCTTCATTAAAGTTAATAGTTAATGACTAAATAGTTAATACTTATGTATTATGACTTGTAACATTATTATATAATTTGTTATTAATTTGTATTTTTATATAGATGATAAATAAACATATATATTTGTAATCAAAAGACTTAAAATAAATCAAAAAAATTCAACTCTTTTGTCAAATCCACAACCATTTCGAGAGTAATTAGATTTAAGTAAATTATCTTTCGATTCGAGGTTGCGATAGAAGATATAAGTAAATTAATCGTTGCAACTGCTTCGGTGGAAAAATATTTCGATAGTGAATCTTGTGAAATCAAGTTATCGCAATTGTATGGATCGATGATGATTATTTGAATGATCGATATTTTAGTAAATATATCGAGAAAGATTTATTTTTTAGTGTTAATAATGATAATATTTTATATCTGTACAAAAATATGACATCTCGTCGAGAATAATTAGATTGAAAAATAATAATTTTTCAATTTTGTTAAATGATTTAAAATTAACCTTTAGAAAAATAAATTCCTGGATTTGCCGCTGTCGGCAACAATAACCAACTTTTGGGGAACAATTTTTAAGTAAGCCAATGTTTGGTGAGCCAAAAAACACTAGGATCATCATGACCGTTCGTTTTTAGATCTTACAATTTTTTTTTCCTCCCATCTTCCACAAATCTCGAAGTTATTTCTTTCTTCTTCCTCTTTACTCTTTCTTTCTCTTCCTCTCTCTAGTCTTTGTGTTTTTTCTCTCTCATTTTGATTGATAGTAACCCATGGAATAGGGGTGGACGGAACGGGGATTGCGTTTCCCGTAGCTGGTCATTTTGACCGGGGACGGAGAAATATCCGGACTCAAAAATCATCCCCGTCCTTAGTCATTACAGGGAAATACCCATACTCAAAAATCATTCCCGTCTCCGGCCAATTTTTTTTTTACTTTTTATTTTAAACAGTTATGTTACTAATGAAATTAAAATACTTAATTAAAATCGATTTATGAGGGTGTGATTTAAAGTTTAGAGATTTTGAAGAGAAATAAATTTATGGATTTGACATTTGACATTGTGGTTTAAAATTTAAAATTTAAGAAATATTGAAAATTTAAAATGTTGGGGATTAAATATAATTTTTTTATAGATATATTTTAAATATAAACTTATAGGGGTTAAATATAATTTTTTTATAGATATATTTTAAATATAAACTTATAGGGGTTAAATATAATTTTTTATAAATATATTTTAAATATAAACTTATATATTTAATATATTATATACGGTTATTTATATAAATTATATTATATAAAATATTATATAAGGTTTAAATACAATTTACTCCACTACAGCCATTGGTGCGAAGATTTCAGTCCCTATCGCCCAACTCGGAAATCTCACCCCTACCATTGACTATTGAGTCATTTTTTCTCATTATTTTAATAATTTAATTAGTGGTGGAAAACTGGAAACGTGCAAGTTAAGATTTTGCCACCAAAAATATTTTCCCACACCGGTACCCCCAGTTTTTTTTGAGGTGGGCCTCGGATCGGAGTACAGTATCCTAACATTTCCTTTTCACGGCTAGTGACAATAATGTATCAATGCCGTGAACTACTGGTTAGCTATGATTGGAAGGTAATGCTTATAAATATGACCATCTTCTCACAATTAGTCTATATAAGAATACATGAAAATCTAGGGTAAATACGCAATTATCCCACAAAACTAAGTCCAGGACCTAAATGGAATAAACTAAACCAAGGGTTATGACAAAACAGAGTTAACTGTTTTGTTTATAACTTGAAAGGGATTTTTTATAAATGTTTCAATAAAATCGTTAATTGGACTAGAATGCAATTAAAAAAAATAACAGGTTATTACAAAATAAGTTGTTTAACTTGAATAAACCCACATATGGGTCAACTCGCAAATTCTCCAGTTATTTAATAGTCTAAGGGCTATTAAATAAAACTCTCAAACTTAAGTCAAGGACCAAGTTGTTATTACTAACAAGTTTGTGTGTGTGCAGCAATTATCACAATTCAACTTAAGCGGATCCGGGTCAAGAAGCAATAAACCAGAATCCGGAATCCGATTAAATCATTTGTTTTAAATTTGTTGTAATTAGTTAGTGTGATTAGCTGTATAAATACTGGAGAGTTTGTATTAAACATTATCAAGTTTTAAATAATTAAAACTAAACATTTTCCATTTTCCCCCTTTCTTTCTTTCTTTCTTTCTTTCTTTCTTTCTTCTCTCCAGCCCAACGGTTATTTCCGTTTTTTTCCCAAATCAAGTTGGGCGGAAAACCCTAAGGCGATTCCGGCAGGCTGCTCGTCCAGACGCTCGCCGGACTCCAGAAGTCGCCTCCTTGACGTCGCCTCTTCCTTCCTCACTGATTTTTAAGAGTCTAATCATTCCACAACACTAATTAGCCGACGACCGACAACCATGACTATCTTAGTGATATTTCTTTCCAAGATGTTTTTTCTTTTGATGGTAGATGTAGGAATGGTGCGATGCGTCAATGTACCAGCAATATACATGTTTGGCGATTCAACAGCTGATGTCGGCAACAATAATCAACTTTTGGGGAATGAAGTTTCCAGAGCTAACTTTTCACCATATGGCATAGACTATCCGGGTGGAATAGCTATCGGAAAATTTTGCAATGGAAAGATCGAAATTGATTACATCGGTATGTTGTTATTTCTGGTTTTAATCGTCAGAGCAATCTTTTTAAATGATTTGGAATTTAAATTAATTCCCTTAAAATAATAAATTTCGAATAATTCTGAATTAGAATTAGTTTTGAAAAACACAAGGAGATTAGCTTCATTGTTCAAGTAACTATTAAGATTACCGAAGATTCAAGGTTCTAATCTTGTTGTATATAATTTTCATTTAATTTTTATCACGATATAATTGATGATATATTATATGTATCTGGTATATCACCTGAAAATAGATATTTCTATTTGTAGAATGATACCGGTTATTAAAAAAAATAGTTTTGAATTGAGAAAATTTTAAAAAAAAATGTTTTGAAAAATGTTTTAAAAAAACATCGCTATCCTTGTATTAAATATTGTATTTAATTGATATTTTTTCCAATATTTAATATAAAATAACTCTAATAAAGTATATTATCTAAATTTCAAATTGATAAATTTTATGGTCTAAATTTCAAATAAATAAATGTTATGATCTAAATTTAAATATATGGTGCGGATGACCCATATATTATGGTCCGCATCAGAAACGGAATGCGGATGGGCATGTTGTGGAGCACAAATGTATCAACCGTCATCCCTAGCCCATATCCAAAGACCACATCCCACTCCAACCCTTATTTGGTAGTCGACATCCCCATCTGCGTCGAGTGGTTTCTCTTCTCATTAAAACAGAACAACGCTGACGAACTCGACATGTTTTCGTACTCACTCAGCATTCTGACAGGAACGGGAATCGCGGACCTGGAACCAGGCTAGTTCCTGTTAGATCCCATCGCGATTACGATCGGAATAGCGAACCGAAACCGAACGGAATCGCGAACCAGAACCCATCGCAATCGTGTCGTACTAATGTTGCGTCCGTAGTCATCAGACGAACCACATGAAAAACACGTCGTACACACACACACACATATATATATAATTTTTTTGTGATTTCAGCTTTGATGATGGGGTTTAAGGGAAGCCCACCACCATATCTTTCTACAATCGACAACCGTTAAAACAAGGGCAAGGAGTGAATTTCGCCTCTGGGGGAACCGACATTTTGGATACTACGATGAAAAATATAAATATATTATTATGGTAAATTCGTAGACCACAAATATAAATTAATGCGTTGTAATGAAATTCTAAAATATATTAAGGGGCAAAATACATCAATTTCGCTGAACGCCCAAGTGAAGGACTTCGAAAAGACAAAAAAAAATTCTCATGAAAAGCAAAGGGAAGTTGAGAGCAAAGAGATTTTTGGCCAAGTCAATCATCCTATTTAGTATTGCAAGCAATGATTTATTCGATTTTGCCCAAAATTTTGGCTTCCAAAACACAACCAAAAACAGTATCTTCGTTTCTTCGCTTGCCTCTCAATTCAAGAGCCAGATCAAGGTATATAAAATTTAAGAAACAGATTATTAATTTCTTCTTACCCATTTATATATTTTGTGGTGTGTGTATATATATTATAGAGAATATATCGACTAAGAGGAAGAAAGTTTGTGGTATTTGGGGTCGGTCGGCTTGGTTGCCTTCCGGTATTGATGGCAGGTAATGCCAACTATTCTTGTTCGGAAGATTTGAATAATTTGTCTAAGCTTTTCAACGTAGCATTAAGAATGGAGCTACACCATCTCAGATCAACATGTCGAAGAATGAATATTTTGTATATTGATTCATATGGTATCAATAAGGTTATTACTTCTTCACCACTGAAATATGGATTCACAGAAATAAAAGCTGCTTGTTGTGGTAGTGGTGTACTTAATGCATAAGGATTCTGCCTACCCAATTTCACATTCTGTGAAAATCGAAATCAGTATATTTCATGGGATTTGATTCACCCTACACAAGCATTGTATGAAGTCTCTACAAATTTCGTCTTTTATGGTTCTCCAACTTTTGCTTACCCCATTAATATTCAAGAATTGGTTTCCATGTAATTGGAAATAACTATGATTTTACCATTACAAGGACAAGAATAAAGACTTTTTAAATAAATCATCTGTGCAATATCATGTATTAATTGATTATGAAAAGGTTGAGTTGATTAAAATCATATTGATGAAAATTAATTAAACTACCATCCAAGCATATGATTTTAAATTTTGGTATAATTAAAATTGTCCGTAAATGTGTGGTGTTGTAAGTATATAGGATTGTTTTAAGTAGTGTTGTACCAAATTAAGCTTAGACTCTGATACCATGGAAAGAGGGATGAGATTAATAATTAATAAATTTAAGAAAAAAGAGGAAAATCGTCTACGAGTCATGATTATGAAAAAAGAAAATTAATTTAATAAAAAAACAAGAGTAAAATCTTGAGATAAAAATTTTACATTCAAAAAAAAGTTGTAGAAAATATTACAAAGTCCAATACAGAATATAAGGAGTTAGGGAACAAAGCTAGATGCGAAGTTAAATTCAAAGTCTTTGACCTGGTTATGGTTCATTTAAGGAAAAACAGGGTGTCGGTCAGAAAATATTAAAAGTTGATAAGGCAAAATGTAGGTTCGTGCCTAGTTAAAAAGATGACTCATTTCATTTTTATATATGCAAAAGTTAAGCAGTTAAATGGTTTACCGGAATCCGAATTCGAATTCGAATTCGAACGAATGTGACTGTCCGAATTTGGATTTTTCGGATTCGGATACCTGAGTTGAAATTCGAATTTTATTCGCTCGGATTCGGATATCCGAAAAATCCGTCATTCCGAATTCGTTTAAGAATTACGGATTCGGATATCCGAATAAATATATAATATATAAATATAATATTATAAATCATTAAACATTTAAAGTTTTAAACCTAATTACCTAAATTATAATTATAAATCTTTATAACTTATTAACTTATAATTATTAAATCATAACCCTAATTCTAAAGTTATCCGCATTATCAGTAAATCCGAATAATATATTCGAATTCGGATTATTCGGACATCCGGATAATTTTTATCCGGATTTGAATTCGGATTTGGATTTTCAAATCCGGATTTTATTCGGTCGGATTCGGATATTCGGATAATTATTCGGATTCGGATACCTGCATATCGGATCCAAATCCGACTGATAGACATACCAAAGTTCAAAAAGAAAAATGCAACCATCATCATCATTTGACTTATATCATTTTTTTCTTCCATCTTTTCATTCCAATCTAGACAATATTTCCCTATCATCTAATTTCACCCCATTCGTTATCTCAATACCACTACATCCATATTACTCACTCATCAACCACGTTTATCCCTATCCTTACCATGTTTTTCCTCATCATAATTTTTACACCCCACATGTCATTGAGCTTGTGAGTCATTAACGATACTTGAATGATACGATGAATACGATGAATATAGTGCAAGATATTTTCTATAGTTATTTTATCATTGTAATGTCTAATAACTAGTAACTCTACTTGTCGTATCGTTTTTTCATTTTTCTGTCGTACTTTTTACCACCACATATTTGTACCGTTTACTTGGTATCAGTTGTAATACTTTTTTTTCAATTGTACTGTCTCCCTTCCCTTTTTCTTTACCAACAAATAATTCAAGAGTCAAGACGATTGAGATTAGATAAATATACTGACACAATCTTTTCAAGTTTTATTAAATGACTGACAAAAATCCTTCTGACCATTAGATACATACAACATGCAGTACAACTACATTCATTAAGACACAAAAGCTACTACAATATTTGTGTCAAATATTATACATGAACGATCAACATTATATCTATAACATCCAATTGTCGAAACACCAACGGTGCAAATAACATATTGAAGTACGACGCATATGAAACTAATAAAATAATACATTTATTTTGTTCATTTTTGTCGTCCACCTTTAACGCTCGTCATTTGATATAAAAGTGTTATCCGAAACGTCTTTTCCTTTCCAATCAGGTGCATCCCATCTTTCGTTAGTTGTATTAACCATACTTGCAGCTTCTCTAATCACCATAATTTTATTTTTCTTATTTTCGCCAAACGTTTTGTTTACCGTCGTTTCTTAGAGAAATTGATATGTACGTAGTAAATTGAAAATATAATATATATATATTATATATATAAAATAATTTTCAGGTGTACCGTACGTCGGTGCACCATTCGCATCCTGATTACACAATTGACATTTTTTACCGACCTGCGTACGACACATGGTGCGGATCTCGAGATTATTTGAGGGAAAGATAGGTACATCAAATAGCCTACTGGTTAATGCTTATTTGACTTTGTAACCGATAATGAATATTCTCTTACATTTTGCTTAAACTGTAATTATGACTATATCACTACAAGAAAAAGGCTTTTTGCGACCTACCAAGTTGGTCGCAAAAAGGCATAAGTTGGTCACTTATAGAAAAAAAGCGACCAAAAAGTTGATCGCTAAGTTAGTTGCAAGAAACCCTGTCGCTAGTGATCTATCAATAAATCTAAATCTGACCAAAAATTTGATGTCAACATAAGGGCGACCAAATTGGTTGGTCCCAAAAATTTGGCGCCAACCTAAGGGCGACCAAATTGGTTGGTCCCAAAAATTTGGCGCCAACCTAAGGGCGACCAACTTGGTTGGTCCCAAAAATTTGGCACCAACATAAGGATACTCAACTTGGTTGGTCGCAAAAATTTGGCGCCAACATTTAGGCGACCAACTTAGTTGATCCCAAAAATTTGACGCCAACATAAGAACGACCAACTTAGTTGGTCCCAAAAAATTGGCGTCATCATAAGGGCGACCAATTTGGTTGGTCGCAAAAATTTGGCACCAATCATTGGAGTCGTCGTTGGTTTCATGTTATTCAATCCCGTACTTTGAATTAAATTTGTTAAGTACTGAGATTGTGATAGATGTATCCCATCTTTGACGTATTTCACTTGGATCCCCAAGAAAAATTTTAACTCCCCCAAGTCTCTCATTGGGAACTCGCGAGCCTTTTGATTAGTTCTTCCACCCCTTTTTCATCTGATCCTACCACCATGATGTCATCGTCTCATCGACGTACACGAATAGAAATGCCGTAAATTCTTCTTCTTTTAGAATGAATAGAGAGGGATCAACTGCCGATTCTCTGAAATGAATTTTAACCAAGAATGTGCTTAGCCTTTGGAACCAACATCTAGGGGATTGCTTTAGTCCGTAGAGCGATCTGTGGAGTAGACAAACGTGCTCTGGTAGACTCGCATCCCGGAACCCGAACGGTTGTGATACTACTATCCGTTCTTCAAGCTTGCCATGGAGGAACGCATTGGATATATCGATTTGATGGAGCTTCCAACCTCGGGTTACCGCCACTGTGAGTACAAGTCGAATTATAATGGACGTACTACCGGACTAAATGTGTTCAAGTAATCCGAGCCTTCTACCTGATGTATGCCATTGGCCACGAGCCGTGCCTTTTAGCATTCAATCGTTCCATCCGACTTTGCTTTCACCTTGAAGATCCACTTTGTATTAATTACGTTGTCACTTACTCGTCGAGGAACTAATGTCCACGTTTGATTCTCCATCAATGCTTTATATTCGACGGACATGGCTTTCTTCCATTGAGGCACCATGATCGTGAATTTAGCCGATCTTGGAACACAAATATTGGTTGCTGCAACGGCTAGAGCATACCTCGGATTTGGTTTCATAATCCCTCTAGACCCTCGGGTGACCATTGTTAATTAACGGTAAAATTTCTGTTGAGATATCCTCATTCGATTCTTGGTTCTCGCTAATTATCTTCATTTATCGACAGACATTCATCTGCTACTGATGTTAGTGCCGGTGATGGGTCATCTGCTTCCGTAGGTTGAAACATCGACTCAGTTTCCGTCGAATCTTCCTCGTATGATCGACTCGGAATGGGACTCGGGTCGGATTTGTATTCTTGCACCGGTTGGCTGTTGAGACTTGGGTCAGATATTGAGCCGAAATTGTCAACCATAATTGGTAGGTTTAGTTCCACCTGGTCCATTGCGTTCTTGACCTAATTATTTTCAACAGAAAATTGGTTTTGGGAATTTATATTTTCATCTTTAAAGTACCTTTTATTTAACGAAAAGTCTGATTCGTTAAATATCACATCCCTTGACGGAATATTTTCCGATTTTTAGGTTCAAAACATAAATAACAATTCTGACTCATGGAATACCTGATAAAGATGCACGGACTTGACTTCGAGTCTAGTTTATTTGTACGGTGTGATCGCAAATAAGAAAAGCATAAGCTTATGAAAACTCTGAGTTTTTCATATTTTGGCTTCTTTCCAACAATGGCTCTAGGGAGATCCTCCGTTCTATAAGAATATATTGAAAATCCAGGGTAAAAACATCAACTTTGCCAAAAAATATAAATTAAGGACCTAAGTGAAATAAAACAATTATAAGGTTCTGGTATAACTAAATAAACTACCGGTTATTAACTAACAGGGTGTTATTTATAAATGTTTCAAGAAAACGTTACCAGGACCTAAATGCAATGAATAGTTGTTTTAAATATAGAAACTAATTTTGGTTCAAGTTTTATTATACAGACAATTGTTACAAGACTCATTAACAAAGAATTGAAGGAATCAAAGGGCCAAAGAGAAATGTTTCAAATAAATACTTATTGGATCAATCACGGACCGGACCTTCAATTATTTTAATTAGTTAGTTATGAGTTTTTGTTTTCTAATTTTGTAATAAATAAACATTGTGATTAACATTCAAAATTAATTCAATACAATAGTTAATCTTTACTCAGATTAACGATAATCACAGCGAATCTATTATCTCCCTCCTTAGTGACAGTTATAGCGGGTAAACACCCCTTTCTTCCTTGGGCAAAAAACCCTAGCTCCAATCTGGCAACACCCCAATTGATATATATCACTCTTTTGATACATTGGGTATACCCAATTGTAATTACTACCGGTATCTACAAAACTTGCATAAAATCGATAACCTTCAATTGATTATACGATAGACGGTCCCCAAATATCAGTAAAAATTAACGCCAATGGTTCATATATTGTTTTTCGAGAAGGATGAGGAAGTGAATGAGATTTACCCACTTGACAAGAATTACAAAAATTGAATAGTTTTGATTCTGATTTTATTAACCCTTGTTTTACAATCATTGACATGTAAGAAAAATTTAGATGTCCAAGACGACAATGCCAGAGAAAGTGAGGAAGCTTCGTACATGTACGTATTGACTGTCTTTGCGTTATTCAAATCCATTGACAGCTCATACAATCCATCTTTTGTCATTCCCTCAATCAATATTTCATTAGTAGTTTTGTCTCGAACTTGTACCCTCTATGAGTCAAACCGTAGACAAACGTTATTGTCAATATAAAATTTATTAACAAATAACAGATTTCTAGTGATATTAGGTACTAATAAAAGATCTTTAAGCATGAACGCACGATTATCAGTCTCAACAATACTTTTACCAATCTGAGAGATTAATAGAGGTCTACCATCGGCCGTATATATATATTCATTATTATTACCATTAAACGTGCGTGGACACTGGATGTTCTCCGGAGCAACTGTGATGTGAGAATTTGCCCCCGTATTGGGGTACCACGTCGTAATCGAGGTTGAGTTCAAAGAATCGGTTACAACATTGACTACCCCTCGATTGCTCTTCCATTCGGTCCTTGTGAAGATAATGTGCGACCGTGTGTGGGAGAAAATTTAAAAGCGTTAAACCTGTTATAGCAATCAATGGCAGTGTGGCCTCTTTTCAAGCAAATTTGACATTTCGTATCTGATTTTAAAAAATAACTTGCACCGGATTTTAATCGACTTTGTGAGCCACCATATGTCAATTTATTTGTGAAATTAGCCACCTGTACACCCGTTGTTCTCGATTTTTCAAGACGGAGTTCTTGATCCATCAGTAACTCGCACAAATGTGAGAATGTCAAGTCTGGATCGTATCAAGCGGTGATTGCCGTGGAAAATGCCTCATACTCGTCGCCCAATCCTGCGAGTGTGACCATGACCATCTCGGATTCTTTGACGCTCTCACCCGTAGCAGCCAACGAATCTCTGAGGACGACGACTTTTGCAATGTATTCGTCTATAGAGAGTCCACATTTCTTAACAGATTGGAGTTGACGCCGGATGTATATCTGCCTCGTTTGTGTGCTAGATGCATACAATCTTCGAAGAGCCAACCAAGCTCCGGATTCTTGCTGGTGTGGATAGCTCAATCTCCCCCAATACATACGTCGTCAACTGAAATATGCGAAGCATCACGGAAAACTGTGTTTTCCAAGAAAAATAGTTTGATTTTTCCAAAAGTACACACCTGATGGGCTTTGTTACAACCTTCGTGTTCATCGGTTGTGTGAGCGCCTTACCAGTCATCACCGGAGTGCCGATCGATCTGACCGGATGTCCAGTGCCATCATCATCTATTGCAGTGGAAAATTGGTGTTGACTTGCCATCGTCAAGCGATTTTCGGATGCACAACCTAAGCGAATGATACCATATAGGAAACTCAATTGTATTGGAAAATAATGTAATCATTCTACATGTATAACATGATTATTTATACTTATTAGTTAACCCTTTACTACTAACAGCAAACAACACATACACTGAAGATCAACAAGATTCCCAAGAGCAACAACATTGGACTGAAAATGAAAGTTATGAAAATTATGACATGGATGAACAATATGAAAATGATTTTCAGAATGACAACTGGGTAAACAACTCAAGAAGTCAACCAAGCTACACAATTACAAATGAACAACTAATGATGCTTCTGGAAAAACAGAAAGGCCCTAAGCCAAAACACTCAGCAAATGTGGGAAGAATCATCAAAGAAACATCTTCAACCCACAACATAGAAAACACAGGTATATACACTCTTACTGTTTTATTTCAATAGTAAATGAAGGAAATGATTGGGTGATTGACAGTGGAGCCACATATCATATGTGTGATCCACATATCCAACTGTCAAATATTAGAACTCTCACAAATCTCATTACAGTTCACATGTCAAACTCACATATAACAACAGTATATAAAATTGGCACATATCACCTAAATAAAAATTTAACACTAGATCATGTGTTAAAAATTTCAAATTTCAATGTCAATTTGCTATCTGTTACCAAATTGACAAAATCAATCAACTGCTCTTTCTTATTCTACCATGACTATTGTCTAATACAGGATTCGAATATGAATTCGATTTTTATGGGTAGAAGAAAAGAAGGATTATACATCCTATCTGCCGAAGGCATAAGAGAAGAAAACTTGAAGACAAAAGCAAATTTGACACACTTAACATCTTCAGAATTATGGCACAAAAGACTAGGACATCCTTCTATTTTAAGATACAATCTAATTAGATTTCAATGTGTTATAGTTTATGATCATGGGTTTATGTTTATTTCAATGGGTTTATGTTTTGATTTCAAGGTGGATTGTTTTAGTTTATGAATCTACTGTTTTAATTTTGATTTCAATAATTGAATAAAAAAATTTCATTTTGGGTTTCGAAATATTATGAAATGTTAAGATTTTGTTTTGATTTCAATGATTTAGTTATGATTTCATTATTAATATTATGAAATGTTAAGATTGTCGATCTACTGTTAATTATTTGAGTTTGTCGATCTATTGTTGGTTTAAAAATATGAATGAGTTATTTAGTTATTTGTTTTTAAAATATGAATGTTTTATATAGTGTATAATTTAATTATTTAGTTATCTACTGTTTTAGTTATTATGTTTGGGTGATAATTATGCTATGAACAATTGAACATGTACGGGTAACTTATAAGAGTATTATGTTGATTAGTGTGCTACATATTGTTAATTATGTAATTATATAATTATTTTATTTAGTGTTTTGAAATAATTTGTCAAATGTATTTGTAATTATATAAATAATTAGTATTTACTGTTTGTACATTATTTGAATAAGTATTTAATTAATAAATTAATTACTTGTTTTGAAATACTTTAAATAATTTTTTATTTAATTAATATATTGCTTTTTAAATAATTAAATATATAATTTAATATATAATTTAATATATAATTTAATAATTAATTTAATAAATGTTTTAATTATTTAATTAATGTTTTTAGTTTTTACATAATTTAAATAACTATTTAATTAATAATTTAATTACTTGTTTTTAAATACTTTAATTAATTTGTGATTTAATTATTTAATTATATAATTTATTTATTTTCTGTGTGGAATTAATTGTATGAAATTTAAATAACTATGTAAATAACTATTTAATTAAATAAATAATATGCTGTTTTTAATAATTATAATTAATTATATAATTATTTTATTTACTGTTTTTAAATAATTTTAAAAATGTTTTAACTAAATAAATAATTTACTTTTTTAAAAATAATTTAATTAATTATTGTGTTTTTTACTTGTGTAGGTTTTGAGAAATCGAGAAATCGTATGTTCCGAAGTTAAATGGCGGAAATCTTTTATCAATATAAATAACCGTCATCGATAGATTGGTGCCAAAAAAATTCGCGTCATATTATACATGGCGGATTTCGGTCATCTTATAATTTTCAGTTCCCGCTAAAAAAATTAGATTCAATGGTGGATTTCCACCATGTATAATTTTTTTGGTGGGAAATAAGATCGATTAATAGATGGCGGATATAGGGTTATCCTGGAGGTTATCATCCAAATGGTCTTTAGATAGCGGAAATCCGCTACTGATCACTTACAATGGCGGAAATCCATCATGTAAAGACCGATATCCTAGCACTACAAAAAACCAACGTTATTCTGACAGCAAATGCCGACGGCCAAGTCAATGATATTCCAACGTCAGAATTAATGTCGCCAGCTTTGTAATATACCGACGGTCAGGCCGCCGGCTATAAATTGTGAGTTTCGATTTTAAGGGAAATGGACTAGACTTGGTATTATTTAAAATATAAATATTTGTATTCTCATTTTAGTAAACATCATTTCTGCTGGTGAGAATAACGATAGAGAGTATGACCATGAGTCACATCTGTTAAAACTTCATTTCCTGGCTGGAAAGACGAAAGCTTCATTAAATCTGCAACATGGGAAAGAATAGTTTACGACTAAAAACCTCAAATATTTTCTTCTTAGGAAAACTTGAATTGAAACCAACACACAGTTGCAAATCAAGAATGTCTTTTGAAAATGATAAATAATGAAGCTGACTAGATAGTAGAGACAGACAAACACAAGCATCAGAGTAAACAAGCTTTGAATCCCTTTTCCAATTCATGAGCATCTAAGTTTTTCCCAATAAAAACAATTTTATTTAGCCTGGCCTCATCTCGGCCCCAAGCCCGATCAGGACATCCCTGAAATATATCATGCACTCCCTACACCATTGAGAAAAGGAGTTAGAGTGAGAGAACTATAGTCCTAAACAATATAACAACTTTTTATATTCATGTGGTCAAGTGCCCAATTGTTGAAATGATTCTAGAGTTATATATAAACTTGGCTAGCACTCTTCCAAATAACAAGGGATACAGAACAAGTAGATGAGAACCGGTATCTCACTGACTCTAGAATCATTTGATCATGTGATCATGATATGTCTATTATTTATCCATCTTTTTTATGTCTATCAAAAATCAATGGATCAAGTGGTAGAAGAAGACAGACTTTTACACACGTGCTTTTAGATTATTCGTTATAAAATCCTTGAATATGAAACATGTAAAAATTCAAACAAAGAAATGCGGAAACCGTACTGACCTGAAATACAAATCTCTCATTCATACCATCGACTGAGAGAAGTCCTTTCATTCGATATATGTCATCACTATGATCCAATAATAATGTACCCAACCACATGTTTGCCTGCAAAAAATAAGATAACAAAACAGATTTAAAATTCCAGAAATGAAATGCAGTACAAGAAAATATTTTACCGACATAACCGACCTTATCAAGGTCCAAACTTCCCTCACAAACTACGCTCACAGATGAAACTCCAGGATCATGAGTATGGTCATGAGCATGATGATCTGCAAAATTTGAGGCATCCTTAATTCTATGATTTTAATAGAAAATATATTAAAATTAAAATAATAAGCAACATCTAATTTACAGATTTTGAGGTCAACCAAATTTTAACAGTAGAAGAATCATGCACCGTAAAATCAATATAACATTGCAATGCAAGTTTAAACTAGTTAAGATAAACATAAATCAGTGGTTGCTATTATACAATAATGATAATAAAAATAATAATATAAAATTGCTTAAGATTATCACTGTGCACATAAGATGCCTGCAAATGAAACTATAACATCAGTAGTTATCTGGTCTAGGAGGTAAATATTAACATTAATCAAGACACACTTGAAATGTTGGATGGCATTGCATTGAGAGACTTTATTTATCATACACAAAGACCAAAATGGCAAAACAAAAAAGAGAGGCAAACAGACCGTATTCATGATTATGCTTGTCGTGATGATGATCATGATCATGGTGGTGATCATGAGATTCATGACTGTGATCGTGATCATGGTCTACTTCCTTTCCTTCAGCATCAACAACACTTTCAATTCTGGAAAGGAATATAGATCAATAAGAAAACATCAAAATTGTGTACACTGAACAACCATTGATTAATTTTTTTATAAAAATACAATATAGAAGTGGAAAATTAGAAAATTTTATCCCCCTTTAGGCAACCGATATAAGTTAGACAGCCTGTTTATCCATTAAACACTGTTGTTTATAATCTATTAATCCATATATATAATGGATTTACTGTCAAATGGAAATGTGTATTTGTATTTTCTAATTCATATTTTACTAGTAAAATAATGTAAAGATAGAGAAAAGGAAAACCTCTCCAAATCAAAACCGCCAATTCCAAGAACATAATCGATGTTAACTTTTCCATACTCAGTTCTCTTTAATTGGGCCATGCTATTAATGTTCTGAGTTTTAAAAATAAGAAGTTAGAAATTTCACAAAGAAAACATAGAGAAAATAAAAACTTATAAAATATACCAAAGGGAAAATAGAAAAGTCAGATAACAAAAAAGCAATTCAAACCTTAATTTTTTGCACAAGAGAAGCAATATGTGTGTCGCCAACCAAATCAGTCTACAACATGAGAAAGAGACAATTACAAAATTGAGTATACACAATGAAAATTGAGAAATCTCAAGTAATGAATATAATACATTAGATTATTAAAATACTTATTTATACTTACAAGTCCACAATTACAGTGAAAGATACGTCATAAATTGTAGCAGATCAAAAAAATGTTTTTTATGCATATGAGCAATCATCTCTTATATAATTTAAGAAATATAAAATTTTAGATGGTTGTAAGAAGACTGAGCTACTTTGATTTAATTATGTAAATATAAACTTTTATCATATTGCACCATAATTATTACTAATTAGTAATTACTAACAAAACATTCAAGAATAGATGACACTATTGTCAGGACAAGGATAGCAGAGCACTAAGTTAACAGACAAGACTGACATGGTTTCCATGCAAAAGCCAAAAGCATACTAATCTTTGATCCTTGTAAGCTATGCCGGTGATGGATGGATATTAAATCCAAATCCTTTATCACAAATATAAAATACACAGAGAGAGGCTTGTTATGAAATTGTGGGACTCAGGGTTATTGTTATGAAATTCATAATCGAACTACAAGAGAAAGGCTTGCTGATAATCCAACATGATGTGGAGCACTATAAAAATTGTCGCAGACATGCAAATCTAGAATCTATAAAAGAAAACCTTAAACCTAGCACTCGAAGATTCCAAACTAATAAACATTCCACAGTCAACCAGTGTGTCAAAAAATGGTATCTTTTAGATGATTCCATTACGGATTATGCAAGGAAAAAATGAAATTATCATCATTCAATCAACCAGTGTGTAAAAAACAAATAACCCACCCAACCTTATTCAATATAATCCGATCTGCATAGGCAACCTGCTCCACTGCTTCATTGACTACTCCTTGAGGCTTTATTTCATCAAGGTGAAAATTTGCATGTTTTGCATCAACCAATGTAACAACACCATCCAACTTAACATCATTAAAAATTGTATCTTCTGCATAGAATGTTTGTATAATGGGTGCAGGATTGGCCAACCCTGGAGAATAAACAATCATTAGATTCTATTTCTATTAGATACATCAAAAGTATCAAAAAGAAGCTATCTAGTTGTGACTAATAAAAAAAGTGTCCAAATGAATATAAGATTAAGATTTTATAATAAACAAATTCAATATCTTCAATCTTCATGGTGAATTCAACTATTCAAGATTTCAAGGATGCTGAAAATAACTTTACAAAACTATGTATCAAGTTAGTTGTGACCAAAGAAATGTGGTGGAATTGTGGAAATAATATTTGACGTATAAAGAGAAAAAAGATAAACATGTATTAAAAAAACATGTATCACCTGTTGTTTCAATAACTATGTGATCAAATTTTCCCTTTTTCTTGCCAACCAATTCACCGATCATTCTAACAAGATCACCTCTGACAGTGCAGCACAGACAGCCATTATTGAGCATTACTATGTCTTCAGCTCCAACTGCCTTGGCAGATACCAAGGAACCATCAATATCTACTTCCCCATACTACAGATGAAACATACAGAAAACTCATAAATAAGACTATTTTATAGTTTATAGTCAATCAAAAAGAAAGTTTCTGAAGATGCAGGTAGTACATGTCGGGCATAAAGAAAGTAAATTGCAATGTTGACGTCAGTAACATAGGGTACAAACAATAATGCATATTTCAAGGTTCACATTAGCAAAGCAAGAGGTTTTTAATATTTCCATTTCAAAATGCTACAGAAAGTGAATCAGACATTTATCTAAAAACCCTCTCCATTTACGTAGAATCTAGAATTTATTCTGTAATAGGAAAATGAAATGTCCTTTGACTCACATTATCTACAGTATCTACTATCTAGGTAATGTTGATTGAAGGCTTGTCCACAAGAAAAGGAAAATATAATCGTCAAATGTCAACAAAAGTAAGATAATTGCATTTACAGTGTGCAGTCAATAAATATCTGTTTTCATGATGTATTTTTAAAAGAATATCATGAAGTTCAATAGGATCTTTTTTATTGCACATCAATCTACCACTTGTATGAGTCGTATCACCAAAGATGAATTGGATATTGAGCTGTAGAGTTTGGGAATCTCTAGTGACCTACTTGGACTAAAAATTCACAAGGTAAGCATTAGTAGTTTGAGAATATAGCATATTTTATCTAAATTTATATGTGAGTAATTATTTGTAATTACCATATGTAATTACTGAAATTGCTTTTAAACAAAGTAGTGAAGTGTTACTGATCGTAATAACCAAATCGGTTACTAATGAAATATGTTAGTGTATATATTGATAATAGAATACGGATCTACCTTCTCACATATAGTTTCTGTTTTATTTCTCTCATACTAAAGATAAGTGCACATTAATAAGATAAGGATTTTCAGAAGAAGTAAAAGAGGGGAACACACACCTCGTTTTCAATCACCGCAATCCTTTTACCATGATCGGCTGTTAAAATATGATTGAGCAACGTCGTCTGTAAGCAACAGCAACAATCCAAAATTCAAATCAAACAAAAATATATAATTAAGACTTCACTGTCAATAAAATAAGCAAAACTATCCCATTTAACAAGAACAAATACCTTGCCGGACCCCAGAAATCCAGTGATGATGGTAGCAGGAATGCGGTCGTCAGGTAGGACTTTCGAAATAACATCCGACACATCCTCGCTCTGCGCAGTAGACGACGCCGCAGCTTCAAACCTCCTGATTCCTCCCGCCGACCTCAGATCCCTCGCTGGTACGGCACGCACCGTTCGGAACGCGCGTAGGGAAGATAAAGAGGAGCAGGGACCGTTGAACTTCGTTCTGTGTGAAAACGGAAGGGTTTGGGAGCAGTATCTACGAGAAATCGATCCTCGACATGTAGCCAGACCGAAGAAGGCAGCCTTGGTGGTGGACATTGATAACGATTTTGGGTGAGAGACGAGATGAGTGGAGAAGCTGCGGAGAAAGGTTCTTGTATGGTTTTGGGAAAATATATATAAAAAAAAATATCCTACTATTTTGAGGGATAGACACTAATCATACTACTTAGTACTTACACCGTAATTTCATACAAAATGCATATCAGGATGTTCGATAAGACTCGATAAAAAAAAATTAAAAATATATTTATAATTTTTTATATAAAGAGATTATAATTTTTATATAACCCAAATACCCAATACATATTTTTTTCATTTTTTAAAAATTTTAATTTAAAACTTAAAACTTAAAATATAATAATATAAATAACTCGATCCCAAAATAATCTCAAAATATAGATTTTTTAATTCAAGTTTCTTGTTTTATCGACTTTATCAAATTCGAATTCCTACAAAATTCAACTCGGCTCGTTTGCATCTATGACTGTGGTATATCACATTATTCACATAATAAGATCACACAACACAAATCAGGCTTAACCAGTTAACCTGACTGCACGACCAGATAGAGTATTTGTTTGTAATGATACACACAATTACAATAAGAGAGATGATGTGAATGAAGAAAACAAATGAACTAATGAACAAATGTGAAGGAAGAATGAGGAATTGGGGTTTTGATACAAAAGAATACAGAGAGGAACTAAGGGAAGGAGAATTCAGGTAACAATCACAATTCACAATCCAATTGAAACAAGTCCATGTAGAGTCACAATACCAATGGTAACATTATTGGCATCCACCACTGGCAAGAATTGAACAGGTGAAGGTGGAGACTCCATTTTCTGCATGGCTTCAACTGCCATAGCATCCACGCTGATTATTCTGGGGTTTCTGCAGAAATTAACTGTTGTTGGAACTATTTGGATGGGGCTATGTGGAGGGATGGATGGTCGAATCATACCTGTTGCATATACTGCCCACGGTAAGCCTGAAAATTGCCTCCCGGCTTGCCTTGAGTGTTCGTCGGAGGTCACCATCTGTAAAGGTTCCAATCAAGTGGTGTGCATCGTCTACGACCAGTAGACATCCACATCCTTTGCTTGTAAGCTCCACGAGTTGATCCATTATTAAGTCGTTTGGTTTGCAGAGAGGAAGCTCATCTTGCTTTTTCATCACATCTTTCACCTGTAGAAAAAAGTATGATTCATTCATCCCAAAAATATTAAAAAACGATAAAACCACATTTCCTACCAAGAAATTGAAACAATGTGAGTTTAATGACTAGATCAAGAAATTGCAGATGAAGAAATATATTTCCATGTATCTTCTTGTTCTGAAACTAACATATTATATAACTTTTAAGGCAGTATTCTACTAAGATTTACAAATAATCACATTCTTGAAGAATCCAACATATACTGCTAACTCTTTAAAAGCTTAGAGCTCACAAAAAATGAGAAATTGTGGCAACTAGTAAAGCAGAGGCAAGATTTATTGGAAGATTTAATGATCAATAAAGAAATGATTCAAGGATTTCAGATTTGTTATTGTGGCGGAATTCTGGATTTTGCAATCCTAATAGGCAATAATAGTACAAAACAAGGTTCAAAATTCTAATACACAAACAAATTCAAAACAAAACAAAAACAAAACAAAAGACAGAATCATGGTGTAAAATGTGCTTATTTAATGAACTAAATGGTTAATGAATGATTCAGTACCTTGAAGATGAGGCATTTGCCTATCCTTCCTGCAGGATGGTTGGCGGCATACTGATCTCTTGTGAGTTTAGTAGCGACCATGAGAGCAACAGCGATGGTGTCTCCAAAGAGCATCTGAACGGCGGTGGAAGTGACAGGTGCGAGATCGAAAGGACAGAGTTCACGGGATAGCGGCAAATGAACATTATCGTCACAGATCTGGGAAAGGGGATTATTTTTAACAGAAGTGATCGAAATCAAGGTGGCGCCTTTGGACCTAGCACATGGTACCAACCGAAGGAGCTCCTCCGAAGATCCAGACTTCGAAAGGAATACAAGGAGATCGCTGGAGGTCAGAACGCCGATGTCCCCATGGAGAGCGTCGACGGGTGAGATGAAGGAGGATCGAGAGAATCCTAGTGATGTGAGCGTCTGTGATATCTTGTTCGCGACGAAACCGGACTTCCCAACTCCGGTGAAGAAGATCGATCCCGATGTACTCTGACGGAGAATTACCTGGGTGAACTGTAGGGCCTGAGTGTGATCGAGATTGTCGAAAAAGTGGTTGATGTGTGTCTTCTGCTCGGAAAACAATTGACGGATCTCGTCGACTGTTATCGTCGGAACGGCACCGACATTGTGTTCTTTGCCGTTGGATACTTCCGAGAGTGATCCCATTTTATTAGAAATACGAATTTATAGTTTCTTTTTATATAAACTCATCATCGCCAGACGCCGTGGCGCCTACAATTGCTGGGACTATTCGGTAATTTACTTACTGCAAATTCGCAATGCCATATTATTAGAAAACTTTTTTTATAGGAACTCAAATGTTTGAGAATCTAAAGCGCACACACAAATAATTTAGTGATATTATTTGATTCCATAAGATTTTAACATTCAAGTCGTGTAGCAGTTGACATTAAAATGGTAAGAATATTTACAATTTGATTGACCGCAAGAGATTGGAGCACCAAGAAGTAAAAATGATACAATTAGGAGTAACACACTTGCCTTTATCCAGAGTACAGAGCAGGAGAAATCAGATCTTGTTTGATAAAACTACAGATCTAACCTCCTGTTTTGTAACCATCGTGTTAGTTACCTATATATTTGTTGTGAATAAACATCATACCAGCTGTCGCTTGCGAATCACATAATTAAAGTTATGGTGTGATCTAAGTCTCTCATCAGACTTTTCTATATATCTTTAAATACCCTATTTAAATGACCATTTTTGCTAATGGACAAGATGACTTAGCACAGTTAAAACAACATGATAGAAACCCAGCGATTCCCATTGAAGCTGGGTCACGTATGTCATTTTCACGCCTTTGTAAGACATTAAAGAATTCCTCTGCACTTAATTTTCCATCATTGTTGATGTCAAATACATGAAAAATGACATCAACCACATCGTCCGATAATGATACACCACACACCTGTACAATTTTCCATATTTTAGTAAAAAAATAAAGTGTGTTTGGTTAAGTTAAGAGAATTACTGCCATACATGAGATGCAGCTCGCTGAAAATCAGACTTCGATAGAAGTCCATTAATTTTCCCATAGCTGAAGATGGCCAACGCCAAGGGTTTCAAGCTTCTACGCATCTCTGCAAAGCTCTTGAATTCCTGAAGTTAAGCAAAAAATGTAACGGGAAGGAATAAATATAAAATAATTAAGATATTGATCGAGCTAGTGGGTTATCTGACCTCCAAGGTGATGTGCTTGTTTTTGAGATGTAGATCAGAATCAATTTCTTCAACTCTGTCAAGAAATTTGTTTATGTGTGTCATATCAGCAGATGCAACCATTGAGTAGCCAAAATCCTTGGCCGATATTGTTCCTTTTGACTTGAAATCATAATGGGCGAATTCCAAAGACACAATCTACATGAGTTAAATAAGCAAGAAACATTCAATATTACACTACTCATTCATATATACGGAAAATAGTTTACTAAAGAAATGAGATCATCACCTCATCGTGTAACTTTCTTAAAAAAGCAACAAATTTTTCATGATCAAGTTTCTCCTTTCCATCCTTACCAAAGAAATGTTCTACTATACCAGAATTCTCTACGGTATGGCGCTTATCTTTATGAGCAGACGACCCTTGTCTATTATATGACTGCATTAGTGCCATCACTTTCTTAAACTCATTCCTCTCAATTTTTCTGAAATATAAGAGAACGCATCACTAACACATGAAACATAATAATATCATGAGTAAATGATTAATGATGCATAATACACATTAGGAAATGCTTTTACCAACAATAAACTGATGTTGAAAAATGAATGCTTGAATGCATTCATATAAAGCCGACCCTAATCTGAATTTGGCCAAGAATATAGACTGCCAATGCACATATGAAGTCTTGCATTTTATATTAATAATAAACCATAGTTTTACTTTAATAGTAACGTACAGACCAGATAACTAAATACTAAGAATATAGGATAGCTGCATAAGAAATATGAATCATTGTGGATATATTGAAGTTGCAGAAAACATCTAAAAAGGTAAAAAACTATTGCTATTTATAGTGATAAGAAACAAGTCATACCCATTATTATCAAGATCAAACATCTTAAAAGCCACTGAGAAGCTTGACTCGGGAATGCTTAGAAGTGTAACAAAAAATATGTACCTGTAGAAATAGTGGTCAACTTCTTGGAATCTGCTAACAATTAAAGCAAATGATAATATGAAAAAATATGAAAAAACTTATTAACTGGAAAAAACACAAAAATGTATCAAATATAAAACCAATGTCTCATTTCACCAAGACCCCTTCGAAAGTTTACACCTCTTCGTCATTACCTTTTGCAGCCTATAATCAAACTACCGTTGAACCCTACAAGCTGCACTTATTACCGGTGCATTACATTTACATATATCTATCCGCAACAACTCATCCAAACAACTTGACATCAACACTTCTAAGTAAAACGATCACAACACGGAAACTCCCCATTACGAAGCCACGTTATCACTTATCACTATCATCACCAACATACATTCATCGTCTTTATCATCCGGTTGCATCATCGGTCCAATCAACACAGCCATCGAATTGATCTCAACCATTTTCCGTTCTCCAAAGGTCCAGTGCACCACACATACAGTCATCGGAAGCCGTCATCTAAGTTCTAACAAGCTTCTCAACTCCATCACAATCAACAGTGCATATCGACAACTCCTTCACAAGTCCATCTATGGGCTACGACAGTCACCGCGAGCTTGGTATGAGAAATTACAGAGTTTTCTATAATCTACAGGATTTAGGCGCTCACACTCAGATCCTTCTTTGTTCATCTATCAAACAAAGAATGATGTGGTATTCTTATTGGTATATAAGTTATAGTGGGAGTCTTGATTGAAACCTTAGAAAGAAGGTTCAAGCTCAAGGATTTGGGTTCCTTAAAAAAAATTCTTGGTATGGAGTTGTTCAGAAGCAGAAGTTCAAACAGATTCATTATATCACAACACAAATATGTTTTGGATCTCATTGCTAGAATAAGTATGAATGAATGCACGTCTTCTCCAACACCCATTGTATCTACAACCTGGCTAAATTCGTATGAAGGAGTTCCATTCTCAGATACAATATTGTATCAATCCAGAGTAGGAGCGATTTTATATTCAGTGCACACTCGTCCAGATATCTCCTATGTCATGAACAAATCGTGCCAGTTTGTTCAAAGACCCTCTACAATACATTGGACAACAGTTAAAGGAGTTTTACAATATCTCAAAGGCACATCAAAATTTGGGCTAGAGCCTTGATGAACAACTATTTGATTTGGGCTAGTATCGTATTTGAAAATACAAGCATACACTGATGCTGATTGGGCTAGAGCCTAGATGAACTGATGATCGACGTAGCCCCGGGGGTTTTGCAATCTATCTTTGAAACAATCTTATTTTTCAGTCAGCCAAGAAGCAACCAATAGTTGCAAGATCATCAACTGAAGCAGAATTTAGAATTCTTGCAGATGCTGCCTCAGAGGTTATTTGGATTCAAAACTTGCTCAAATAGATTGGATATTCTCGATATAAGTCGGCAAGACTGTGGACAGACAATTTGGGGATAATGTATCTATCTCTAAATCCAGTATTTCATACACATGGCTGTGAACTTTCATTTTGTTCGGGAATTGGTTAAGCTTGGGATTTTGGACATCATACATATTCCAACAAAACTTCAAATCGCATATTAGTTAAGTAGTTAACCTTAGTAGTTAACCATAATATTAGTTAAAGTATTTGCATTAATAATGTACTTAGTTAAGCATAATACTTTCCATAAAAATGATTGACTGATTACTGTGAAAATAGTGACTTACTCAGAAAAGGATATGAGACCATCATTGTTAGTGTCAAAAAGCATGAAAAAGTCTGAAGTTGAGAGATATAAATCACCAGGACGGCGTTCCCCTCTCAAATATCCTTCCCTGACTGAGTTTGAATCAGATGAAGGAAATACAGGAACAATTGCTTTCATCAAATCTGTAGGCGTCATGTATATGCCTCCTTCAGAGGTATGGTGCGATGCAAAATACTCAAAAACCTAGTGGATGAACATAAAAAGCTGTAATGTGTCTGTATGCAATAATAGGCAAGCCAAGAAAAAATTACATCAAGGTTTCATTCAGAACATGGTACCTTTTCCGGATGACTTCGCAGTCTTATTCGTTTCTCGTATTTAAAGAAAATTCTTTTCCGAAATGCATCTGTAGAGAAAATAAGAAATCGATAACTCGATAAAAGGGAAACGGTAAATCTCGGAAACTTGTTGTGAATTGAATGAAATAATTTACACAAAAACTACATCCTAATTATATTCTGCGTTCTTTGGAGAAATAATTGTTCATGATTATTAATACATGTATCTACTACATGTGGAAATGTGGCCCAATCCGAAAGAAATCAGTAACAAAACAAAAAGGACAGAAACCAATAGTCTTTCATACATAAACCTATTTCAGTAACCGTTCAAATATCCAATATCTTAACAATCCACAAAATCATTTTTTTTTAAATCAATGAAAGAGAGAGGAATTGCAGCATTTTACCTCCAAAGAGATATCCAGGTTTGTTGCCATCATTCACCCCATCCGAATCGGTAGATCCAGAACACGATGATCTCGGAGAAATTAAATCCGACGCAAAGGATGAAGCGAGCCACCAAACACCAAAAGCCGACCCTGAAGCAACAACTCCTACGAACAACTTAAAGGAATTCCCAACACCACGATCGGGATCATCCTCCATCTTCCCCGCCGTAGAGGATGCGGCAACAGTGGAATAGGAGTCCACAAACCGACGATGAACAAACTGACGACGGAGTCCATTAATTCCCGACGTGGATCGTCTGATCGTTGACCAGAGAAAGGAGGAAGAAGAATTCATGCTTGCAAAAACAAAGGAAAAAAAACAAATTGGGGGTAGTTATCTTGTTTTTATTATAAGACCGGGTTTTTTCTATTTGATCTTTATATCGTTATCTTCTCAGTTCTCAGCAACTCACCTTCTCTATTTTCTCTCATCCTCATTAATTCATAATGGATGGTTATGATGTTTTTATTTTGTGTAGTTAAAAACGAGTTGAATCGAACTTTAAACGCGTCTAGACCTTGGGTTTGACCACAAGTTCTGAATCCAAAATAATTCGAGTTATTTACGTAGCCCTGTCAATCGAACGAATTCGAACCGGATACCCATGTATCCGTCGAATTCGATTAGTATCTGGATAATCCGAATTCGTCCGATTAGTATTCGAATTTCAAAATCCGTATCCGAATTCGAATTCGATTAAAAATATTCGAATTCGGATATATCCGAATTCGATTCAAATAACATTTATAAAAAAACCCAAAAATAATTTTTTTTTTTTTTGTTAAAAAAATCCTGTAATATTAAAAAAACCTGTAATATTAAAAAAAACTGTAATATTAAAAAAACCATGTAATATTAAAAAAAACCTGTAATATTAAAAAAACCATGTAATATTAAAAAAACCCTTTAATATTAAAAAAACCCTGTAATATTAAAAAAACCCTATAAATATTAAATCCAAGTATCCAACACAATTTAACATAACAAGTATCCATCCAACAGAATTTAACATTAAAAATGAATATTAGAATTCTAACATAATCAGTGAAGAATTACTTAATTAAAACATCAAAAACAAACGAGAGCATGTGAAAGGAAAAGGGATTAAGTCATGACTCATGTTGAAGATTAAGATGTAAAGAATAAAGATTAGGAGATAAAAATGAGCAACATAGTAATCTTCACATGATCCGACTAGCATCTCACCACAAAAATCTGTTTTTTTGTGGGGACTGAGGGGAGCCGAGTTACCACTTACCAAGATGAGAACTGAGAAGGAGCCGAGTCAAACCCTAGCTAACTCTTGTGTGCTTGTGCAAAAAAAGGAGGAATGAGAAGAAATCACAAACCCTAGTTAACTCTTAAGAAAGGGGGAATAAGAAATAAGAATGATTTTTTAGAGATTTAGGGATTAGGTTTAGGGATTTGATATTTTTATTATTTGATAAAAAATGAGATAGGTTTATTGCTAATATGGTGTAAGATATTTAATATTTATTAGAGAAGGTTAAAATTATAAAACATATAGATTACATTACAATATTATATTAGAGAAGGTTAAAATTATAAAATTATTATATATTTAATATTTATTCGAATTCGGATAATTATCGAATTCGATTAGAGGTATCCGAATTCGATTAGTGTCGGATAGTATTTTCAGTATCCGAATTCGTATCCGAATTCGATTAGGCTTAAACGAAATCGAATTCGAATTCGGATTTCGGATATTCATTGACAGTGTTATATTTACGTACCGTTATTAAAAAAAACGATCACATTTAAATTAACCGAATGTCAGATTGGAACTAGGATAATTGTTGTGTAGAAGAAGAGGGGGTAAGATATCGATAAATGTTGACTGAGCTAAAAGAAGGAGAGGGGGAAATACCAACTGCATATTATGTGGAGGACCATGAAAATCGTAAGACCATATGTTCTTCAGATGTAAATTATCCTTAGATTTTATGATCTTATATACTAAATGCAAAATCAGATTTGATTACATGCGTAGGGCTCTCTTTAGTACAGGTAATGACAGAGGCTCGCGTCAGAACGAAGAACACGTCATGTTGGGTCTAACATGGACATACACGGCTGTAGCAGTCTGAAAGATCTGGACCGAAAGAAACAAGAGAGTGTATGAAGACAGACACACATGGTAGCAAAAGATAGGGAGACAGATATATAATACAGGACATATCAAACACCTTCAGGATGAACATGTACAAGGTCAAAGAAACGATCCAAGAACAACGATTAGCGGAACACATGGGTTAGAAGCGTCCAACTAGCTCTAAGTTGATTTTATCTATTGTTAGTACGATTTACTTATAATTTAAATTCGATAAGAACTGCAATACTTATGTTGATGGTGGGTTAAAATCCAAAAATAAAATTCTGAATCACCAAAAAAACATAGAAGTAAAAATGTGAAAATTGGAATGACTCAAAAAGTCATATCTATAGAAAGATCTATCTCTTAAGAGAATGACCTCTTTTGAAAATAGAAATGATATGAGTAATCACTTGCATGTAGTGAATCGAAAGGTAATGACAGGGTTTTTCCTAAAAAAACGGAAAAGATGTCAAGAGCACACCAGGGTTTTTTCACCTCCATTGTCCAAGACCTGCTACGCGAGAACGATAAGACATAATTCGTTTTAAAAAATATCGAGTCAGTCTTCAAAGATTGTTGAAGGCATAAACGATCGTAAGATTACTTAGCTGGATCAATACAGAGGGTGTGAGGTGGATCGTATGTGATCACACCTCTTTTTTTGTTTTAAAATTTATATATTATCAAATAATTTTAATTCAAAAAAAAAAAAAAAAGTGTTTACTCAAGAGATGTGGCCAGACATCAATCTCTTCTCCGTCATCAGGTTCTGGGCCGAAAGTATATCTTGTTATGGGCCCCCAGAAAGACGGCAGCCCACAGCTATAAAGATAGTTTAATGATCAATATGCCATTCGGCCCATTCGGACTTCATGACTTAAGTCTTAAAAATAAATAAATAAAATCATTTAAATTTAGTGGTGCACTGCACCTGCAGTCCTGCAGTCCTGCACTGTCTGCACCGGGGTTTTTTTTGTTTTTGGAAAAGATCCATTGCATTGAATTAAAATAGGCAGATTAACAGAGTTTTGCTAAATTGCGTAATTAACAGGATTAAAAATTAGATTACTTAGAACTAACCCTAGCTCTCTTCTAATTAGTTCTGAACATCATGTTCAGAATTCACAGAGAGTGAGTGAGAGTGGTAGCTATCAGTCAGTGCTGCAAAACGTCGAAACAAACGTATTGTCTTGGTTTGTCTGAATTTGTACAGGTAGTCAGGTGGACTATGATACCATGATATGATACACTCTTAGTCCGTTCGTCGGTCAGGTTGTATTTCTTTCTCTCACACACGCACAAACATGCAGAATGAGTTACGTTTTTTGTTTTACCTGTTTGGAATTTACAACTCCGATCTTATTCGTGTCAACTGTCAGTCTGTCAAATGAGTTTTTAGCTGCGCTTGCGCGTTTAATAAAATTAGATTAATCACCGATCTATGGGAGGTAGAAAAATTAGATTTAATTGTTCCAAGATAGGATTTGACACAGATGCATGTAAATTTGAAATATATATTACATTCATAGCTTAAGATCATAAAAAGTGGAATTTAGAAATAGATCAGTGGATCAAGGATTGATGGAGGGATGATAAAAATTTGCAGAAAGTGGCTGGGGGAAGAATATTTCATCTTCTTGTTGGAATGGCCATGGACAATCCTGGTTGGGTAAAGGTGGTAGGGAGGAGTAATCAGTAGGAAGCACAACTGAAGATGAAGAATAAGTTGTATTAAAGGCAGCAGCAAGGCTATTATCTATAGTTGATATTTGTAAATTTGACACCGGAAGTAATACAGGTGTTGGAGGCGTGCAGAAGTGTTCGTCTGGAAGATTCATCATAAGAGCTTGATGGATCGAAATCTGCATCTTAAGAAACTTGACGTAGTGAATGGCCTCCTCAAGCATAGAGACAGTGTCCATCTTACTCCCTCCCGGTACCAAACTCCGAAGAATCTTGAACCTATCGCTTATTCTATGCCTTCGTTCTCTTGCCGCCACGCTCTGCGGGTCGGTGGAAAGCTTGACTCCTCCGCCGTTTCCTCTCCTTCTGTTATTTCTCCTAACCATCCTGCACTCTTCTTCTTTTTGCTTTGTAGAAAAAGGAAGACCTAGGTTGGGTCTTGCCAGAGTTGTTTTTCGATATATATAGAGAAGCTAGCTAGCTAGAAACAGTTAAGTAAGATCGAGGATTGAATATTTGAATTGGCTAGACGGTACGTAGATTTAGTACAAGCTAGGTTTAAAGTACGAAAAGTCATGTGAGCCACGGATATCTGGTGAAAGATATGGCAATAATGTCACCTTCGTTTTTGGGGAGGGTTTCTTACAGAATGAAATCAATTAATGGAGAGTTTCTAGGGTTTTCATCTTTGAAGCATGCAGTACGGGGAACTCACACACCCACTTTCAGAAGCCCTGCAGACGAACAGGAATAGCAGAAGCAGCTGCATGCACCAGTGGGAGGTCTTAGGTTTTCTGTCTCATATATCCATCCATCCATTCATCCATCCATCGATCGATCGATCGACCGGCAGGCGGCAGCAGCTTTAATATTTTCCAAACTTTAATTACCAATACGCATTCAATAATATATATAGTTTAATCGAATCGATCTCAATTCTAGGATTGGTAGGAAGAAATGAAGTTTGGGACTTGGGTAGATCAATCGTCATAACACCATCGATTCTATTGTTCTCCGATCGATCCACGTCTTAATATAACTTGCATCAAAACCTGCAAAAATCCGACCTAATGTTCACTATTGATTGCTGTTTCAGGGAGTCCGGTAGGGAACATCTCCTGTTCTTCCGCAATCCTTGTCGACTCGATTATCTGTTTAATCCATCAATCCATGTTATTACTGATTATATATAATTCAATGATGCAACATTATATTGTTCGTTCCATAGGAAAGTTGAAAGCTTGCAGTGATGTACGTCGAAGGTAAGATATTAAATTAAAACCCTATTGATTTGATTCCGGCAGTAGTAAGTATTAATTATTGTCTTCTTTGTTGCCTTTTTCGATACTTATTACAAAGTCAGCCATCATATATATTCATTCATATATATGCTTCGGTTCTGATATGATCTTATCAGATTAAGAATCTAAGCAGATTTGCAGGACATCGTTCCATATATGAAGTTGAGTTAGATGATCAGATTCCCAAAGGAATCCACATTCATATTCATTCACTACAGGAAGTGAAGATTAAGATTGATGGAGGACCGGACAAGAATAAATCGATGTACCTGGAGAAAGAGCAGGTGAAGACTGAAGACTCTCCCATTCTCTCCCAACTGGCATTACTGGTCACTGTCTTCCATCTTTGGTTTTCTTTGAATGAGACAACCCAACTCTAATTATTCTTGCTTGTTCAAGTGAACCATTGCACATTCTCTCAGTAGTCCCCCCTGACAACTTTCACTGTTACCTGATCGATTCAGCAATGATGAAATAAATGCTTCAATTCATCATCTTGCTAGCTACCTCTAATTAAATACGGATCCCTATACCATTCCCTCTCTGCCTAGATCTAGTTATCAAACAGCCCAAGACTTCAATCCTTCATGCAATCTTGCCCCAAAACATATATAGCTTGTCTGCTAATTAGGGCTCAGAAACTAAATTGGTTACTGTAATCAGTAAGTTGATCTATTCATCATAATTTGCTTGCCCATTTGATGATCTTTACTCTAGAGTGGTGATGGTTTGATGGATCATGGAAGGAGTATGGACCTATATATATATATATTATTCACTCGATCTACACGCATGGTACAAAGAGAATTGAAGGAGCAGATCGAATATATATATAGTACGTTTTCTACATGTAGTAATGTGTTGCATGCACTGCGATCAGTATTTGATTGTGGAGACTGATCGATCCAACTACCGTGTATACTCCTTTTGTGCTAAATTTTTTTATTAAGGTAGGTTACTAGAGATTTAGGGTTTTAGTTTCAATTTCATTTTTATTTAATTTTTTTCATTATTATTAAAATTAGTTATATAAATACACATATTTCTATACCTTATTACACAAATTACCCAACACAATTATATCCGTTGAAAACTATCCTATACCTATAAATACAACACAATACACACACACATTTAACCTACCGGTTGTATTATCTATCTTTAAAGATCATGCTTCTTCACAGGAATCACATCTGTTCTTCAGCTCCAATCTTCGATCTCTCCATTCCAGTCTCTGATCCACTGCCGCTACGCACTCAAAATCTTCACCTTCCTGCTATATATCAATCGATCACCTACAGTAAAAAATATTCTATACATACATATACGTACATATCTCTATGTTACCACATAGATGAAGACAAGTATATATTGAAACTCTCTAAATGTTCTAAAAGTTTCAGGCGGGAGTTATTTCAACCTGAAAACGCGATCCGAAGTTAGTCATATATAGATCGACACGATGGAGATTCGCGTTATGTTTTCAGTTTATTTTCATTTATATAAAAAATTCATATAAAATCTGTCATTTTTTTTTTTATTTGGATCATTTCAAATATACATTTTTCTTGTCAATCTTCTAAGAATTGATTTAGCCTCAAACATGATATCAGTTGAACGCTCTTCTTAGCCTAACATTATGAAAGACTCGTTAAATGTTAATATTACGTTCGTTCTTACGGCCCATGTTTCAAGTTCAGTAATCAGTAGGCTTACCCTTTTTTATATTCGTCTGGCCTCATGGATCATGGCTGGACTGGACTGGACTAAATGGAATAATTGGGAGAGGGTAAATGTGTAATTTCATTTTCTGAAAAAATAAATTTATTTTGTTCGGAATTCAGATTTCCGCCCATTTCATTTTTTTTAGGGATATTGGAGTGATTGCCGTCGATCTGTAGTCGTCTGAGGCCAAGAGGCATGCAGAAAAGGGAAGATGGGGCTTCACCACCCGGTCCGTTGATTAAGATCAGAGTCTCCCACGGCTCATTACGATACGAGGTCGATGTGCCTGAGCTGTCCACTTTTGGTGATCTTCAATTTCAATTTTAATTTGAATTTGAACACTTGTTTTGGTCAATCGGATGTATTGAATGACCCTATGTGTTGTGTTCTTTTGTTGACCCTAAGGGGAATTGAAGAGAGCACTTGTTCGGGATACTGGAGTAGAGCAGCAAGAGCAACGCTTGATATTCAGAGGAAGAGAGAGAAAAGATGAAGAATATCTTCATTTGGTTGGAGTTAAAGACAAGTCAAAGATGATCCTCCTTAAAAATTCAGCCAGCGTAGAACGTAAAGATGAGGAGATGAAAAGGGATCCCGTGATATCTAGAGCATGCGTGGCTGTTTCTGTTGTGAGAGAAGAGGTTAACCAACTAAGTGAAAGGGTAAATTATTTCTCCCCATGCAATCACAAATGACATTAAAAATTACAATTTCAAAACTTTTCTTTCAGGTTTCTGCTCTCGAATCCCAAGTTTATAAAGGCGCCGAAGTTGCAGACAACGAGTTTGTTGTATTGACTGAACTTCTCATGAGACAATTGCTCAAATTGGACGAAATTGTAGCAGAAGGTGAGGCCAAACTACAGAGAAAGATCGAGGTACGTCGAGTGCAGACCATGGTAGACACACTCGATTCACTGAAGATGAGAAATAAACTGTGATTCTTGGTAATTAATATTTAAGTCTAAATTCCTCCTCTTATAGCCTGACAACTTGGAGAGTTGAAGCATGAAATTAAGGATCGAACTGAGTAGATCAGCATATAGTTAAGCATGAATTATAACTTTGAAATTTATGTTTGATTTTTATTTTTTTATCCAAATCCGGTCTAAACTAGATCTTTGTTTATCTTGTTTTTCTGTTGTTCTCGAGATATGATAATGGTCTAAATTCGATATATATTATACACCCACGGCACGTCTGCGTCGTGATCGCCGTCCGTTGTCGACAGGTCAATTTGGTTCCGACATGCCGTTCCCGAAATATGTACATGACGTATCCACTTGGCTACGTACGCTCCACTACATGCAGATGCATGGGTCATCAGGTACGCATCCGGCGAATAACCACACCGTCGTCCTTCTGCGTTGCAGTCAATGGCGGACGCTCCAACTTACCAGGCCGCCCCGGATCTCAACACTCACAATCCATACTGCGACAAATGTTCCCTGCGACGACACCTACCACGACCGACGACCTATGCCAAAATGCGATGATTACAATCGGCATGGGCGTTGGCTATTTAAATCGGGATCACATACAACATTTCTTCACTATTATCTTAAACGATTTGCTGTCAATTACATGGCAGCGGTTACACGTTAATTACATATCAATAAAATTCTAAGATTTTATTAACCTTCCCTTTATTGTATATAGTAACTCCAACGTTACATTTGTATAGTATAAATAGCAATGTATGCATCAATAAAACTCACGTTTATTTTCCTGAAAATACATCTTTCATAAAATACAATATGGTATCAGAGCTAGGCGATAATGCTTCCGCAACAATGATTGAAGGAACATCCTCTGATGAGCGATTGCAGGCGCTTCACGTCAAGAAGCTGCAATTTGTCACCCTCAACAGAGACAACTATGTCTTCTGAAAAGCTCGGGCCACAACGGTCTTCCGTGTCACAGATCTATTGAAGTTCGTGGAGGGGGAGGTCGATCACGCGGACGACCCAATCCTCACGCGTCAGGATCAGTTGATCCTTGGGTGGTTGTTATCGGCGCTTTCCCCAACATTTTGCCGCAAGTGGCGAATCTCACATCTTCTGTGGCAGTTTGGAAGGCGTTGTCCACACTTTATTCCTCAACCTCTCTCACGCGTGTCTTGTTCCTTCGGCGACAATTCTTGTCAATGAAAAAGGGGACGATGTCGATGATCGCATACGTTGATCACGCTCGGTCGTTGGTTGATAGTCTGATAGCTGTTGGGGAAGTTATGCGCGACTCTGAGGTTATTCTCGCGATGCTGGGAGGGCTCAGACCGGAGTACTCTGCTTTCGTTACTTTAGTCACAACGAAGTTCGAATGTCGTCCGTTGACTTTCAATCGTTGTTGATGGATATGAAATTAAATGACGTGTCGGTTGAGGTAGCGGCGCCTATTGCAGCAAACGTGGTTGCGACTTCATCTTCCAAGGGAGGCGCGTCAGACGTGAAGAAGAACCTATGTCAGATCTGCAACCGTCCCGGGCATGGAGCGATTAACTGTTATAATCGTTTCAATGCTAAATGATTCCCCCCAACACATAACAGAAAGTTGGTAGTCACGAGTGTTGACTCTACTAATGCGGTTTCTGCCTCTGCCTCGGCTAATTATGTGTCTAAATTTGGTAATTATATGTCGGTGTGGTATCCCGACACTGCGCTTCGGCGCATGTTACATGTAACATTCAGAACCTACAATCTTCTAAGGTTTATTCTGAATTCACTACTATTTCAGCTGTTAATGGTCAACGTATGGCTATCTCTCACACTGGGAGATCCGGATTTACGTCTAAGCAAAAGGAGTTTCATTTAAATGATCTTCTATATGTTCCATCTGCGTCCAAAAATTTAATTTCAATTTATCAATTCTGTCGTGACAATTTTGTTTATCTCGAATTTGATGCTCAGACTGTACGGGTTCGGGATGTGGAAACCAAGGAACTTCTGATGCAAGGTGATCAGAAAGATGGACTTTATCAGCTGCCTATTCATATCAATAAGGGATCGGTAGCAATGATTGGAGAAAGGACTGATAATCGCACTTGGCATTGTAGGTTGGGGCATCTTCATCAACAAGCAGTGGATGGCTTAGTTAATAAGAATTTACTATCTTCGAATTGTAATAAAGGTAGAGTGTGTGAGTCTTATCTTATTGGCAAAGCTTCTACACTTCCTCACAAAACTCGCTCTACAATTTATAATGATCCATTGTTTTTGGTATTTGCTGATATCTGGGGACCTGCCCCATGTGTTTTTTTTGGTAATTATCGTTACTATATAAATTTTGTGGATGTCAAGACCAATTTTAATTGGGTATTTCCACTCCGGTTGAAATCTCAGGCATGTGAGATATTTCTTCGATTTAAGAATATTGCTGAGAATCAAACAAGATATCGGATTAAGGCGTTTCAATCAGATAATGCGCTTGAATTTAAAAAGATAATTCCGGTGCTCGAGAAATTTGGTATTGTCCATCGTTTTTCTTGTCCTTATAGTCACGAGCAGATGGGTCATGTCGAACGTCGGCACCGTCATCTTGTGGATAAGACGGTCACGCTTCTTCAGCATGCCTCTATGCCAGATGAATTTTGGGATTATGCGGTTATGGCAGCAGCTTATACCTATAATCGTAATCCAACTCGCATCCTAAACGGTCGATCCCCTATTGAAGTCTTGTTTGGTAAATCTCCAGAGTAAACCAAATTGAGAGTTTTTGGTAGTAAGTGTTTTCCTTCTTTGAGACCCTATCGTGATTCGAAGCCAGGGAGGAAGTCTACTCCTTGTGTTTTTCTTGGGTATCCAGCCAATCAGGATGACTATCTGTGTTTTGATCCTATTAATTTACGGGAGGATTTTTACATCCAGAGACGTGAGATTTGTTGAAGATGACTTCAGCCTTAGTCGTGTACTTCATGATAAAGGGGGTGATGAGTCTTCATTGGTTGAAGAGTCTCAACGAGAACTTGCTCCTCTAATTAATATTTCTGCCCAACCATCTACTACTAGGTCTGATCACGTAGTGCGTAAACGGTTGTCTTCGGTCTCGGGTCAAGAAAAGGCACAGACAGGTTTAGCAAATGCTTCATCTCAGTCACAATCTGATCAAGGTTGTTCGGATAAGCCTGAGTTGGAAATTCAATCTGGTTCAAATATGGGTAATGAGGACGTCGTGTTTTCTGGTGATTCACATGTTCCTATACTAGGCAGACCAGAATTCAACATGGGATCGTGAAACCCAATCCTCGGTACGCCTTAGCTGTCTCGCCAGCTGAAATTGTCGTTCCCCGATCGGCCAAGCAAACATTGCTCATTTCTGAGTGGAGAGATGCCATGGCTGCTGAATTTGCAGCGCTGAAGAACAATGACACTTGGTCTCTAATACCTCGAAATCCAGATGACAATATCATTAATTAACTATGGGTTTTCAAGGTTAAACAACACGACGATGGCTCGGTGGAGAGACTCAAGGCTCATTTGGTGGCTAATGGGTTATGACAGGTTGAAGGTGATCAATATAATGAAACAGTTAGTCCTGTTGTTACTGCAATTTCAATTCGTTTGGTGTTAACAGTTGCTATCTCCAAGGGTTGGAAATTACTTCAACTCGATATCTCCAATGCATTCTTGCATGGGAAATTGGAAGAGTGAGTGGTTATATCACAACCAGTGGGATTTGTCGATAAGGAGTTTCCTAATCATGTATGTTTCTGAATAAGGCCATGTATGGACTAAAACAGGCTCCCCCCGTATGTGGTTCATAAGGCTGAAGGATTTTCTGTTGATACTAAGATTCGTTCAAAGTTGGTCAGACCCGTCACGATTTATTCTAAAAGGATCAGATCCGGTTGAATACACGGTTTATTTATTTGTCTATGTTGATGACATCGTCATTTCTGGATCAAATGACGATATTGTTAAAGCAATCATTATGAAGCTAAGTAATGAATTTGCTTTGCGTCGCTTGGAGAATCTATCTTTCTTTCTTGGACTTCAGGTAAAATCGATTGGTCTTGGGTTGCATTTGAATCAGACTCAATATCTCAGCAACTTGCTCAAGAGTTATGATCCGGTAAACTTGAAGCCTTTTATCACGCATATGGTCAAGAATCAAGATCTTCACTCTATAGAAGAACCCATCAAAGAGGCAACAGAATATCGACGAATTATCGGGTCATTACAATATTTGACACTAACTCGTCCAGACATTCAATTTGCTGTCAATAAGTTATCACAATTTATGTCGGCTCCGAAACCACTTTATTGGGTTGCAATGAAGAAGGTGTTGTGGTATCTCTCTGGGACACAATAGCTTGGTATTCTACTTAGAAAAGTATCCCATTTTTCTCTTTCTAATTTTTGTGATGCTGATTGGGGGGTGATACTATTGATCGAAAGAGTCAGACAGGCTACTTGATCTATCTTGGTGAGTCGTTGGTTGCGTGGAGCTCTCAAAAACAGGATACCGTCGCTCGTTCAAGCACATAATCTGAATATAGGGCTATTGCTACCACTATCACGGAATTGGAGTGGATGAAGAACCTGTTGAAGGAGTTAGGGGTTGACACTAAAGGTCCGATGCAGTTCAAATCTGACAATTTGGGGGCTACGTTTCTTGCGTCTAATCCAGCTTGTCATACAAGATTAAAGAACGTCGCAATAGATCTTAAATATGTCAAAGAACGAGTTGAAGCAAGGTCTGTTACTGTTACTCATGCTCCTGAGAGGCTACGGCAAGCAGATGTGCTAACAAAGGCTTTGGATCCTAAATCGTTTGCTGATCAAAGATCCAATCTTGTGAGTGAACGATCCCAAGATTGAAGGGGTGTGTTATCTTAAATGATTTGCTTTCAATTACATGGTAGCGGTTATACGTTAATTGCATGTCAGGATTTTATTGACCTTCTTTTCTTGTATATAATAACTCCAACGTTACATTTGTATAGTATAAATAGCAATGTATGTATAAATAAAACTCACGTTCATTTTCTTGAAAATACATCTTTCATAAAATACAATATTCACGGCTAACAAGTAACCATCGCTTGAACATCGCCTTCATCAGCTCCGGTCATCTGAATGTATTTTTTGCTTCTTGGTAGACAGAGCATGATTTGCGTCCTGCTATTCATTTCATAATTTCGTCTCTTCTATTTGTTTTCATTTTATCAATCGATTTGTACACAACCTATTCCCTCAATAATTTCATCACTGATTTACATCGCATTTTGGGGCTAATGTTACCTAGCGGCGTATTTTGAACAATAATGATTTCTTGCACTTCATTAATTAGCTCCTTCGTATCGTCACTAATTTCCCTGTCTCGAGCTCATGTTTGAAATTCTCTCTACCTCAAACAGATTTGAACTGTTCTATAATTTCCCAAACTATAATTTAATTTCATGCTCTACAATTTCAAAGGTCTATGTCAAGATGAAGAGTAGTTTTTACAATTTTTCATCCAAATTACAAACATCTTAACTTCATTTAAATTGCCAATAGCGATTTCATGTTTTAGGGGTAGAATGAATTCAAGGAAGAGAATTGCAGAGGAAATCTACCCTGCCCGTAGATGAAGAGGGAATGTGAACGAGGTCATCATCATAAGCGACTACGAATCAGACAATGGCACAGTTGCAGACGCTGCAATTCCCAAACCAACTACTCCTAGACGTAAGGCAAGTTCAACTATTGCATCAGAAGTGTGCTCTTCAGAAATGCGCAGCTGCTGGCTATTCAAGCGAAGATATTTTCTGCAGAGAGGTCAGTCCTCCCGACTCCCGAGGTGATCAACCTCCAATTCAACATCGTTACATAGCTCTGACAATTTTTCAGAATTTTCAAATAAGATGCCATCACGTTTTGTAAGTGATAGCACATGCAGATGTTAATTTCTACCACTATTTTCAAATGTCAGATGCGGTTGTAGTCAGGTTCAGGATCTCACGCATGATACACGGACAAAGAAGTTAAGGCAGGCTGGAGGTCAGCGATCGTGCTTACAAATGTGTTACCGAAGTGCTAGTCAAGTACAGGTCGCTACTATACTAAAAAAATACCTTAATAGGAAGGCGGTTCTAGATTGCAAGCTTCAAAAGTTGTTTATACCAATCTCAACGACTCTTCAGAACTAACTCAAGATCCGTGCAGGGCTCCAGAACGGTCCTGGACTAGCTCACGAACTATACTTGCGCTACATCTTCGGCGATACGGAGATGGCTTAAGAGCTTCAAATGTATGGCTCCCAAGCTGCTTTAGATTAACTACTCGAGTATTGTTCCATAGTTGTTCTTGGCACCATCAAGAAGTACTAAAATACAGGGTACATAGCAAAATACATAATGCCTGAATGAATACCTTGTGCAGATATATTTCAAGCTGTTAATTACGAAGTCAGAAGCTAATACTACTGATCTCACAAACAGCTATACCAAGTTCAGTTAATAGATCAGGAGCGGCACTATGCTAGCTCAATACCTATCCATGACGTACGCCTTCGGCAATCCATCAAACATTTCGAATGCTCATTAAATATAACTTTAGTATATTTCCAAGAAGCTTCCAAATCAGTTGCAAAAAATGATTTCCAAATAATTCTATATTTCAAATTTCTTTCTTACATTTATTGAGAATAATTATCACATTAGTTTAAATCTCATTATCTTATTATCTCTGATTATACTCAAAGCTAAGTTAGATAGGTAAATCAGGCCAATCCTCAAGGGTCCGTTAAGCTAATCTAGAATATTGTTAATCCATAGTATATATAGGATTGATTGTAATACTTTATTCAACTTTTTATCAAATCTCCCCAAACAACTCTATCTCTCCCGATCCTTCATCTTCTCTCCAAAACCCTAGCTATCGAGACATCGTGCATACTACACTCCGGTCATCGCTTTCTTCATGGTATTAGAGCCCTATGTTGTGCTGAGCTGCTGATCTTGGTGGCAACGGTTCCAATGAGTCACGAAACCAGCCTGCGTTCTCAAAGAAAATTGACTCAGTCAGATCCTCTTCGAAGAGTAGACTGGTATACCTAAAACTCAAAGTGATAAACAATAGAGTCGATCTAAATGATATGTGTGTCATGCATGTTAAATCTCTTAGATTCAAACTATATTATGTTGCATGTCACTATATATCATACTGCATGTCATTCTTGAACATATTGTCATGTTATATGTCAAAAACCCCCAATCTATGTGTACTCCATGTTGGGATGTTGACTCGATTAGTATTGAAGTGTTCAACCAAACTTTCTTATCTCTGTATAACATCATTAGATATATTATTTCATACTTATATGCATGAGATTCTCAACTCCATCAGAGATCTGATGTATCAAGATCTCAGAAATAAATCATCACACCATTTAGGCGAGTTATTGTTATCAGGATCTACTTAACACTATATTATGATTATGATAAAATGTTTATTTACTATTCATGTATCATACAAAGTAGAATCTATTTTATGTTAAAAATGAATAATTTAATTATATTGCTTCCGCTGATAGATAACTACTCTGATAATAATGAACACTATCTTATTTCTACTACATCATCTGATGAATACAAATGTGGGAAAGAAACCACCATCAAAGCTAAACAATCCGATTTAAATTTGATTCAATATCTTTTGTTTCATCCAAAGTATTTATTTATTTATTTAACACAATTCTATTATTGTGAAAAATATTCCATATGGCAGAAAAGAAACCATTGGGGATCCTCTCTTTGACCCCACTTCTATCTACTTCTTTAAGTCCACAGACTATGGTCCCCCAGCCATAATCAATATTGATAAGGGTGGTTCCCGATCAGTGCTCGGACGACGCTTTGAACAAGCGTTGGGGCAGGAACTTCGCCGGGAACAGCTCGGACACCTCAGTCGCTCAGGCTCACTCTGGCAGGGGTTCTCTTTCATTCGAATCAAACTAGCCGAATGAATGGGAGTGACCTCTATTTATAGGGTCCTTATGGGGGTAATCTGATCATTAGGGTCGTAACCGCCTAACTGCCCAGATCCGGTCCAGGTCGACTTTATGGGCTCGACTTCCTTAGAAGTTGACCTGTATGGGTAGACTTCCTCATAAAGTCGACTGAGACCCCTCATTGCCTATACAGGTATCCACCATCCATTCCGGGCTATCTCTGGTATCGTGATCAAGTCTCGGATACTGTATCATCAAATATCCTACAGAGTAGTCAGAACTATTATCCCTGGAACAGGGAAATGACTACTATGTTGATCACAAGGAGAAAGTTAGGCTTTGTGAATGGGTCAATTAAGGAGCCTTCTGAGAAGAATTTAGATGAACACGAGGCCTGGGTAACTTGTCATGAATTGATCCGTCAATGGATATGGAGTTCTATCTCCTAAGAGATAGCCTCCCAAATCATGTAGACGAATGATGCATCCATAATTTGGAGTGATCTCAGGGATCAGTTCAGGAAGTCTAATGAGACTCATCTGTTCCAACTAACTCAAGACATTGCCCTATTTCGACAAGGTTCAAATTCTGTTTCAAAATTCTCTGTTCAAGTCTCAAAACATTGTAGAGGGAAGTAGATGCTTATGGTGAGGTTCCCCGTTGTAGTTGTACCACTTGCACTTGCAATGTAAATGATAGAATTAATGAGAGAGAGGAAAGGCTCAAAATTAGAAAGTTTCTGATGGGTTTAAATGATAATTTCAGACAGATAAGATCAACCATCCTATCCATGGATAAACTTCCAAACTTTGGGAAAGTTTTCTCAATGGTTATCCATGAGGAAGCTCAACAACAACTGACTGAAAACTCAAACATGCACAAGGTTCAGCCTTCTACTCTGCCAAAGGGAAATCCCATCTTCAAGATTTCACTATCAAATGGGGACAATCAAACAATGTCCCAAAAGGGTGATATCTCAATTTCACCCTATATCACATTAAAGGATGTATACTTCATTCTATCCTTTCAAATTAATCTGCTAGCAAATTGACTCAACATGACACTTACTCAGTACAATTTTTTAAATCATATGCTTTTATATATGACAAGGTTCAGATAAAAGAAGTTCGACAGAGTAGGATGAAGAAGGGACTTTATCTCTTACCACAGACCAGTGGTAAAAACTGTTTTGTTGGTGCCATTACATCATCATCTACATGGCACAATACATGGCACAAAAGACTTGGTCACGCTTCATATGATAGATTGAAACATATTCGGAACAATTTATCTTTTAAATTTCCAAACTCTGTTTTTGATAAATACTGTGATACATGTCATTTTGCCAAACAACCTAGAAAATCCTTCCTACCACATGCATCTAGAACTAAACATGCATTTGACTTACTTTACATGGATGTGGGGGGGAACTTTTACACTCCAACAATCCATGAGAAAAAAAATATTTTTTGAATGTTGTTGATGATTTCACTAGATATACTTGGACTTATTTGAAAACTATGAAATTTGAATGCTTTATTTTTTTAAAAAATTTGCATGCTCTCATCACAAATCACTTTGATATCTCTATCAAAGCCATTAGGACTGACAATGGTGGAGATTTTTTTTCCTTTAGCCATGGATGATTTTCTAAAAAGTAATGGAATTATCCATTACTCTAGTTGCTCACACACACCACAACAAAATGGTGTGGTTGAGAGGAAACATCAACATCTTTTAAATGTAGCTTTTGTGTGGTTTAGAGATTCTTTTATGAATATTTTTATTTTTTGTTTGGTTTCACCTTTGTTGTGTAGTAATATTACCCAAGTTGCTCTACTGTAGTCATCTATAATAGTTAAAAAATAACAGTGGTTGTTGCGAGTTGGGGTGTTTTACTTTCCCCAAACATCGATATGTAATAGTTCAAATATTTTATCAGTCTTAGAACTACTTATAGGAAAAGATAATCTAAAGAATTTAGTTGTAGGGCATTCAATACAGACATGTGATTCTTTAAAATAGGAATAAAAATATTGTTTTTCCTAATTAAATTGTATCTTAAAATAAATGGGTGCCCTAATCTCTTATGTCATAGCTCTACAGAGGTTGTTTTTGTTGAATAAGCTTTGACTTTGGTATTGTCTTCAGTTGTCAAAATGTAGAGTCCTTCCTGTCTTCTACCCATATATAGAAATCGAATTTATTTTCGAATCCTGTATTAAGCAATGGTTATGATATAATAGGAAAGAACAATTGATTGATTTAGTCAACTTGATGACTGAAATCAAGTTGACATTGAAGTTTGGAATCTTTAACACTGGATCTAGTGTTAAGTTTTCACTCAGAATGCGGGTTCCAATTTTATATACGTATGCTATATAAGAATTGGGCATGTGAACTTTAATTGGGCTAGTCAAAGTTTTAACATTTGATAGTTGGACATGTGGGACGCACATGTGGTTTGTGGCTCCACTGTCTATCATCCACTCATTCTTTTTATTTGTTACTGAAATTAAACAGTAAGACATTGTTGAGTCGTGGATTTTTCTTTAGTAATTCTGGTCATATTTGCTGAGTGTTTTAGTGTGACCCTATTTTGTCTCTCTAGAAGTGTCATGAATTGATCATTTGTTAATGTATAGTTTGGTTGGCTTTGAGAGTTGTTTGCCCAGCTGTCAGTTTGGTATTCTTCCTCATAATTATTGTTACTCTCAAATTGCTCATTCTATTCTTCATAGTGTTGGTGAGAGTCCTGTTCTTCTTCAACATATGCATTATTTTTTCTAGGATTTTTTCTATTTCCATTATAACCTCTGTTGAAATAAGGTCTGTTTTCCTTCCTTGGATAGTTGTTACCTTGGTTATTTGGCCCGTATGGTCTTTTCAGAGAGTTACCACCATTGTAGTTGTTACTGAAAGCATGTTTTTCCGGGTATCCATTTATTTGATAACATTTTTCAACAGTGTGACCATGTCTTTTGCAGTGCATGCAAAAGAGTCTTTCTCTCATCTCTGGCTTTGGTGGTCTGTAAGGACCTTGATCGTTAGCTAGCAAGGTTGTACTGACTTCAGTGTTTGGTGCCGTGTGGCTTCTTTGTTGTTCCTCATGCTTGATTATTGGGTATAATTCACCATGCTTGGGTGTTGGTTTTTGAGTCATCAACACCCCTCTTATGGTCGTGTAAGTTTAATTTAAACCCATTAGAAACTTTACTGATCTTATAAAATCATCTGGTGGAGTAGTGTTTTCTTTGTCTGTATCGTACGTGTTCCATAACATGGTGAGTTTAGTGTAATATGTACAGACTGAGTCTTGTCCTTGGTATAATGTGTATGTTTGTACCAAGACATCGTGTAGAGCATGGCCCCATTTGTTTGATTGAATATAGTATGTAGTTCCATCCATAAGGTCCATGGATTATTTGAGTTAGAAATGAAGTCTGTAGTTTTGTAGTGATAGAATTCAGTAACCAAGAATGTACCATGTCAATATACGCTTTCCATTTTCTATATTCCTTAGGTTGTTCAGTTTGATCCGGTTTGGAGACTTCCCCAAGTAAGAAACCTAACTTTGACCTTCCACTTACTGCCATTTCGAAGTATTTTTTTCATATGGGATAATTATTCCCATCCAATTTTATGGGCACTGAAAAGTGTGAGGTCGTGTCTGAACTGTAGATATCATCCTCTCTTAGCGGAATGTTCTGATTGTTGAATTGCAAAGCATTTTGATTTTTCTGGTTGTCCTGAATATTTTGTTCTTCTATTTTCTGCAGATGTATTGAGTGATTATGTAGAGTTCGCAAACAAGCAGAATTCTAAGAAGAAAATAGTGGAGGATGATGTTTTGAAATGGGAAGATGAATGTATTGATCACTTGATGGTTGTGGAAGATATTGATCCAGCTCCTGAGCCTACTGTTGACGAGGCAACGATGATGATGAGGGCTACTCGAAAAAGAAAGAGAGAGGAGAGTGAGGTATTCCACGATCCTTTTATGGAGTGGATAGACTACAATTGGAGGATAGATATATTCACCCTGAGCTAGAGAATGCACCCAAGCTTCACAACTGGAAGTGGGAGCTCCCTTCTCCTGAGAACCACTTTCCCGAGTGGGATGGACGCTTTAACGAGAATTATGACACTGATGCGAATGGAGGAATATATAGTTTTTCTTCTGACTCGGAGGCCGATGAGTACTTTGATATGGAAATGTTGGGAGTTGGTGTCAAGAAAATAGAAGTGGATGAGATAGAGCCTCCTAATAAGACTCCTACTAATCTAGTAGATGTTCCAATGGAGATGGCTCCAGGAGATCCAGCAGATGCGGGTGATTCTTAACCCAGAAAAAACTTTTGGTATTTTGTCTCTTTTTTGGAGAGAAAAAACTTAAATATTTTGTCTGTTTTTTTTTATCTCTCTTTCGAGGGAAGGGAAAACTCCCTTTTTGATGATCTAGAAAAAAAAACTGTATGTAGAGCAGGTTCTTTACCGCTCTGATACCATATTAAATGTTGTGATCCAAAACCTTGGATTGATATTTGAATGTATGTGTATATAAATATATATGAGTGAAGTTAATGAGATAAATAGTTAATTATGTAATAGTATGAATGACTCAGATCATATAAAATAGTTATTGACTGTGTTAAGACAGGGATGCGTGAATATTTAAATCTAAGAATAAGATGCAGCTACGATGACATATCGTGATTCATGTGATGTATTAAATAGAGCAGCAGTAACATGTAAGGATGATGCGTGAATAGAGTTTATGATGATCGATATCGAAGAGAATATAAATAAATAGTTACTCTGTACTAATCGAGGATTGCAAGACAGTGTAGAGATAAGTAGAGAAGCTGCGAAAACACAGATTGAACCGAGATTGTGCGGAGAGCAGCGATGACAACAGTTCACGAGAGCAAGACAACAGTTCCGTAATATCTTCGAAAGGAGATTCAACAGAATAATGAAATGAAACTAGTAAATAGAGTTGTTAGGGATGCTTTACTTTTATAGAAGCTTCTAACGGTCAGGAATTTCAAGGGTCGCTTGGGTCTGAGACCATTAAAGCAAGTGACACGTGGTAGTCTTGATTTTTATATTTAATACTAGATCAATACGATGGGTAAAAACAACATTTTTGATTCATGAAGATTAACTAGTAAAATGCCACTACCTCAAACGAAATCGCGGAAGAGATTCGATGATCACTGGGACAATGGTAAAGACGAGGGAGATGCGTGCATTGCGAAGAAGAGCACGATAAAGAAAAGGGGACGAAATGATCGACGATTCGGGGAGACACTGGAAAAATAATAGGGGGACGAAAATGATTTCAACATCAATGCGACAAGCGGAATCGTACAATGGTAGAGCAGGCGATATGATCTGAGAATTTCCAGTCAATGCGGAGGTATGATGGATGGTCTAATCGAACATCCAATGGCAGAGATTTCTGGTGGACGGTGGAGAAGGGAGTAGGGAATCAGATGACTCGATAGCATGTACACGTCGTTCCAAAAACGGACCCTATTGATGTATCTATTAATATCTCATTTTGAGTATTTGTCTATAATACTACTATCAAATATAAAAATATAAAAAAAATCCGTCTTTGCTATACTTTATTAAAAAGGAAAAATACACAAATAATACACTATATGTATAAAACAACTCCCCAAATTATCCAATCGTTATGTTTTTTTTTACAATTGAACGGTTACACCTCTTGCAGCTGTAATGTTGGAAGTCTGCATCTCCTCGGTGTTAATAATAGTGGTTTGTCTTGTTGCGTCGTACTTGTCACCATCTCCCCAAAGCGAGTATGCTTCCTCTCCATGAGCGGCGTCGTCTCCGATCATCAACTGCTCGTCCGACATCCTTAGTGGTATGAAGTATTTTATAACAAAACATATCGCGGTTGTTATGACGATGTTCCAACCAATCACGAATAATGCTCCTGCAATTTGCTTCACAATTTGCATCATCCCACCGCCGTAGACTACTCCATATTCATCACCTGGAAGCATCATGTTACAAAGGTCCTTGTCGGCAAGGAATCCTGTCAGAATCCCTCCTAATACTCCGGCAACTGTGTGTGTGTGGAAGACCGCCAGTGTATCGTCAACTTTTTGAAGCAATACAGACTTTTTGTGCAGAACCATCATGGTGAACCAAGGAATGCTGCCGCCGAGTACTCCCATTAATATGGCTGCCCATCCTTGAACCAATCCTGAAGAACTCCATCTCCAAAAAGTTAGCATCATTTAAAGTGTTGCCATCGATTTCAAACAAAAAGAAAAGAAAAGATGTACCTGCACCGGGAGTAATGCAAACCAATCCCGTAATCATTCCCTGAACGGCTCCGATGATCGATGGCTTTCCAAAGAAGAAAACATCTAAACCTGTCCATGTTAGAAGACTGGTCGCTGCTGCGATGTGTGTGTTGAGGATCGCAAGGGGTGCTACGATGTTGGCAGCGTAAGGTGATCCTCCATTGAAACCTGTCCATCCAGCCCAGAGAAGTCCCGCTCCGGTAAGCATGAGCAAGATGTTGTTGGGAGAGAACCTGTCTCTGTCGCATTTCAATCTTGGCCCAACCTTAAATCATGAATGCACACATTCACATTTTTGCTAACGTTCGATGTATATATTGATCGATATTAATTATATATTCGTAAATCGTAAAGATATTGTAATTTGAAAAATACCCAGTAGGCAGCGACAAAACCAGCCGTGCCGGAAGAAACATGGATGACGTATCCACCGGAATAATCGATGACACCCCACTGGTATAGAAAGCCACCACCCCAAAGGCTGAAGGCACCGACGGTGTAGGACAAGACCAGCCATAACGGCGCAAAAGCCATCCAAGCTTTGATGTTCATGCGGCCAAGAACAGATCCAGCTAGAAGTATAAGGGTAATGGCAGCATATGCGAACTCGAAATAGACCAACGTGGCCATTGGATAGAATGGTTTCGTCATTGGAGAATCTGTATTGCCACCTGCGCTTGCCGGTATATATGCTCTGTTGATCAAGTAATCTTTGTCAATGGCTACACCTGCTCTACCCCAGAAGGGGAGCAATCTGTCTCCAAAAGCCATCTTGTGAGCGATGAGAACCCACACAATGAAGCAAGACGCGTAGGCGTAGAGAGCCATGAAGGCTGAATTGACCGCCCATTTTTTTTTCACTATACTCCCGTATAAGATGACTAGTCCCGGCATGGATTGGATGCTGACGAGCGTGGTTGATATCAACTGCCATGCGTTGTCGCCTTTGTTGAGCCATTGGGGAACCAGCTTAGTGGTGTTGTAGGCGATCGTATCCATGGATTTTTCTGGTTGGTGCGATTTTGGGTATATAGAACGCCGGCGAAATTATTTATGAAATGAAGAATAGAACATTTGAAAGCAATAAGCTAGGATTATCGATCTTTGATAAAATATGAGAAATAGATGAAATGATTGGATGCATGTTTGGTTTTCTATTATCTTTTCCCCTTCTTGGATTAGTGACTTGCATGTTGTATTTTGTATTTTGTTTGATTTGACCAATTTTCTTCATGGAATTTAAACCCTAAATTCTAAACCCAATTCAAGGTGAGAACAAGATAATAGTTAATTAATGATAGATTGCTTTTAGAAAATAAAAACAAATCGAATTTCGATTTGAATATTTATAATGGGATGACTGAATGAGGCGTGGAGCTTCCGTTGCATTCCTCCATCCTTTAATTATTGATTCAAATAATCGAATCAGTTGATTAATTTCAAATTTGAATGTTAGAATTGTTTTCCGATCGAACCCTAGATGAAATTTATTTGAATTTTAGAGATTCATATATATATATATATTGTTGGACAAATTTATGCAAATCTACACAATATTGCAAATACTTGTTTGATCATAAATATTTACTGAGTTTCAGATGTGGTTCATCTCAAGATATTGTTGAACGCACCTGAACCGCCTTATGATCCATCCCAATATTTTCCCAGGATGGGCCGCAATTTCCATCCGACGAAGAATCGCATCTCGTTGTCACCGTGAACGTACTTTACTGGTTGAACTATATCAAACGCACGTCGTATGATCATATTATATTTTCTTCTTTGTACCATGTATGTGAGACCGCGTTAGATCTCTCTGGAGAAACATTAATATTTTCGTGCTTTATCTCGGGAACAAGAAACGGACGCTATTGATCTTCAACAAATTTTGAATCAATTTTTTTATTGTTGTTTGCTAATATTAGTTTAGGAAAGCTATAAACCTTAAGAACTCGACCGGTCTAGACTGTTGAGTTAATAAAAATCTAGTCGAGACTTAATTTTTTTTAAATAATCAAGTATTAGAGATCAACCTCCGAAATAATAAATATCTCATATATACCCTTATGATAATGATCTATTCAGTTTACGGAAATTGATATACAGTATACTTAACTTGCCAAAGTTGTCTCTATTACGTAACCAGAGAAATAATAATAATATCAAAGATCAAATATATACCAGAGAACACACAAGTGTTGGATGAATTTGCCATATGAAGCAAAAGCAATGAGAGAGATATGATTTTAGCAATTAACAATGATCACATTTTAATCTCAAATATTATCGACATAATAGTAATGATCTGTCAAAAAATCTGAACACAAATTAAATTTCATCAAAGACGTTAAAAAAATGTCTTGGATTGTCGTTTTTTTTATAACACAAAGTACCAGTAGAAAAACCTACATGACTACATGTAATATACCAGAGTCATATAATATATTACCAGTATCAAAGATCATATACTTAAACTAAAAAGAACAAGTTTACAACGTACAAATTACTACAAAAGCAATATTTTGGGTTGGGCTTGGCCCATGAAATATTACTTATGACAAAATCAATTACAATCGATAAATAAAGAATAAGACCCCACCAACCACCATGGCTCTACCCGGGGCGGGTCTAGATCGAGACCGCCCCGCTAGCCCCGTTGTCAACCTTAATTAGCACGTAGGAGTTACTAGTTACGACCGAGCAACGAAAAAGTAATTTTTGGAAGAAAAGGTGATAGAAGATGTCGCGTTGGGGTTTCGACACTCCACCGACTTTTCTTTCTTCCTTCTTTTCTGCGAACAAAATCATCTAACGACCTGATCACCCCTGCCGACTGGGGGAAGAAAACCCTAGAAATCTGGCTACTCTTGGAGGATTGAGATCGCGGTGGAAGCCAGAGGGATTCTCTGTGGAGGGTGGAGACGGGAACTGCAGTGGCGGAAGTGCACCTGGGAAATCTTGGCGCCGAAGGATCAAGGCGTTGTCTATGGCGTTTACGTGGGGTAATGCTCTTAGAGTCTTGTTACTTCTGATTTTATTGGCGGCTATCACCACCGCCTTCCTCACTTTGCCCGTTGAAAAGGTAAAATTTCCCTTTCCCCTCCTTTATTCCCCTGTCAAGTGTGCTTTGGATTTTGCTCGTTGAGTTGATTGATTCCAGTTTTTCTTGTCGCAATACTCTAGATTTGTTATTTTTCGCTTTTGTTTTATGGATGCATCATACTATCATATTGATTTGATTGTGAATTCGATTGGTTTAGATTTGATTAGGGTAAATAGAAATGCAATGATGTAATCTGGAGAGATTGAGTGAGCGTGTTTAAACTCAAGTCAATGAAATGAATTATAGATTGTAGATATTAGTTACGCTGTAGATGTAACTCATTAGATCAAAGAAAGCAGAGATCTCCAGGGACACTATAAAATATAAATAAAATGATCATTCAGATCTGGATTCATTTGAGATTCCTCTATAACTCTACTGTAAAATAAAAGTTGATCATTCATGAATATGTATAGATAAGTTTACAAAGTATTGCTATCTAATTTTTAAATATTTGAGTTCCAAGTACTTTGATCATAATCCTACGACGATTTATGGTGCAATTTATTTGAAGTAACTTGAGACACTTACACTTTTCGTTGATATTTTAGAAATATTTTGTGGTTGCATATCCTGTGATTCCATTGAATAATTTTTTGTCTAAAATTGTCAGAATAAATTCAGTATTAATCACTTTAAGTTGTAAACTTATAATCCCTTATCACTTAATCTCCATTTCTTACAGATCTTGAAAGACTTTTTGATTTGGATAAAACAAAGCCTTGGCCCATGGGGGCCTGTTATGTTGTGAGTATGCGATACAACTTTTATTTGCTTTGTGCTTGTAATGCATAAATGTTATTGTTTTTTCCATTAGCTCTTTAGTTTTGAACTTTTGATGTTTTTTCTTTAAATTTTAAAAATCCAGGGCCATTGCTTACATACCTTTGACTATTCTTGCAGTTCCAGCTTCCATACTAACCGTAAGTATGCTTCCTGATTTCTATTATCGCAAAAATCTTTTTTTTGAGAAGAATTAGTTTTTTTAAGCAAATAAATATTTTCATTAATAAATGATGGCCGGTGTCCTAGATATATCTGGGGATACAATGAGAATAAAATAAAATAGGGAGGTAGGTTTTGACACCCATCGAAACTTTCGAATTGGTTATGTTAAAGTAACTAGATATGCTGCCTTAGAAGTTAGGAGGTTGGTCTCTCAAATTTGGACCATAGTAATCTACTGATCTCCATTCTCCAAGGGACGGAAACAACTCTTCTTAGGACATTCTGGTCTAAAAAGAGGCTGATATTCATAATTGCTTCGAATTACGGGGAGGTCCCTGGCACCCTTCTAATTCTGGGAGAATCGTTTGGGATTTGGGGTCATATAAATTTTCTAGCCATTTTTTTTACTTTTCCTAATTCCTACTACTAAGGAGGAGGGCTATGCCTTTGGCCTAGTATGTGTACTTTCCAACAATAGTCCAGTTGACCAATTGGATTCTAGTATTTTTTTTGATGAATTAAAACTTTCATTTCTGGAAAGAAATAAAAGATATAGACAACACATTAGTAGGCCTCCTGAGGTAGTCCTTAAGGAGGTCATTAAAGACATCAGTCTCTCCTTTGATTCAGTGTATTACAAGAAGAGTTGTTGTCACTCTTTGGAGACATCTATGATGGAAGTATGGGAGACCAACCTCCTGAGGCAGCGTATCTAGTTACTATATAATTAGATTACATAGCTAATGGGAGAGAGTAAATGAGCTTTTGCTCCTTTTTATTTCTGTTTTATTTCTATACTCTATTTTTTTAAACTGGGCAGTAGCCTTATTTTTTAATGAAATTTAATTGATTCAAAAAAAAAACTTTCATTTCTGATAATTAGGTTTGGACAGTGCCCAAGGTTACATATGTAGGGAAATGCAAATACAAAAGTATAAAGACATTGTCACTCTCTTACACATCTGTGATCATGACTAGCTAGCCAAGGACTGATGCCTCAAGAGGTTGGACTCTCCAAAACATATGACCTAAATTTCAATCTATGATAGATTGTGCTTCTTAAAAAATGTGTCTCCATGTGCAATGCTCACATCCCTGAAGATGCATTTTTCACTTCATCTAGATAGGAGGGTCTCAATGGGCTGGATTAGCTTCCAGCAATGATTGATTTCTTCTTTCCTGTGATTGGGACCTAAGTATGAGATGGGTAGCCTTTTGACAGTGAAGTCTTAGACAAGGTTCCGGATGCGTCTCTGCGCGATGCGCCGCCACCTGGAGCATCTGAGCATATGCGTGCATATGCGCTCAGATGCGCCAGTGGCATTTTCGTAAATATTTATAAAACTATAGGAAATTAATATTTTTTATATATCTAAATTATATTAATTAAATTTTTTAGTTAAAAATATATTGGATAGAAAAATTATTATAATACATATATTTATTAATTATTATAACACCCTATAATTCATTGTAACACCAAGGTTTAAAAACCGGTTAACCATTTAGGGGTATTTTCGTAATAATATAGCTCTATAAATGGCTAGGGTTTCTTTAAACTTATAAAAGATAGGCTTTTATAAAAAGAAAATAATAAATAACCCAAGAGGCTTTTAAAAAATAATAACGTAATGGGCTGGGCCTTCTTTAATACATCTACAACATAAAAAATACTTTATAATAATAATTTATTTAACCACACTTTTTTTAGTCCCACATCGATAGAATTCAAAAAACACAAAGAAGGTTGGTCTATAAATAAAGATTCATTTTGTCTAAAACAAATATGAAGTCTAAAGAGTGGGAGGAGTTTATATTAAAAATAATATAGCTCTTTTCATGGACCAATGTATAAATTTTTAGACCTTAATAAGGTCTAAAAATTTATAAGGTCTTAAAATAAAAAAAATTTGGCCTTTTTTTTAAAATAAAAACAAAACACTGTTTTAAGCTTTTTAAATAACTTAAAACAGGCCTGGATCTGGGTCGGATTTTACCCGGATCCGACCTGGATCCGGCTAAGGGAGATGCGCCTGGCGCATCTCTCTCTGGGGGCGCATCATCACATATGCGCGCGCACCCAGAACCTTGGTCTTAGGATATTGCTGGACAGACCTCAAAAAAGACGGAAATGATGCTGAGAGGCTTGCCATACTAACCTCTTTAATAACCAGAAGAAACTTGGGGAAAAATCGAGTTGAAAGGAGATCACTGGCTGCTGGAACTTGTAAGAAATCGCGGAGAAGTAAACTGGGGGCTGCAAGCAAAGAGTAATGGGCAGAAACATGCCCTAAAAGAATTTAAAGAACACTTCAAAAGCTTTCTTTAACGGACGGATCCAGATCAGCCTCAGATTCGGCAAGGGAACTATGCCCTCTTCCAGCGCTATTGGGAAATATGCTTTAAACATCTTTGCTGGAATTATTTTGACCAAACCAGCCCAACCCATTTTATGATACAACATCTAATCATGATTAATTTCTTTTTCAGTACATTAGCTTTAATAGTTTGACTGGTTAATGTTTAGTAGTCCATGGTCATTTTTCCTTCTGTAGATTCTATATACAATGTAATATTTTGTGTTTTTTCAGCTTGGAGGTGGATATCTCTTTGGACTACCCATTGGTTTTGTTGCTGATTCTATTGGTGCGACAGTTGGTGCAGTGGCAGCATTCCTTCTTGGTAGAACTGTATGTTTGTCAGGCTCTAGGATTTTTATTTTTTAATCATTCATCAATTTTCTTTTTCTTTTTTTTAACTGTGAAGTATTTAGACATGGTAGACTATTTTAATTTTCTTCTTCTTCTATTAATTGATAGTCTATTTTTAAATTGTGAATGCTTGCTACTTTATGATTCTTAATAGTTAATATGCAATGATTCCATTTACGCGATGGTTAGATAAAATGATAAACGTCTACCTATTTGAACTATTTATAGTTGATACATTATGTTATGTCTATTTTTCAGGTGTTGTTTTTGTAAATATTTGATTTTTCAAACTCAAAACAGACCTGAAATTAATTGCACAGTACTATAGTTTAGATTTTTTTTTTCATTCCTAAATTCTTATTGAGTGTTATTTTTTCCATTTTTAAAAAGACTTAGATTTTTCTCTGTAACTTCTTATTGGTTAGTGATACTGATTGTTTTTATTCGCTACAGATTGGAAGATCTTATGTAATCTCCAAGTTAAAGGATTATCCCAAGTTTCAGGCAGTTGCGATTGCAATTCAGAGATCTGGTTTTAAGGTAAGAAATCTCTATCTGAATGATTTTAGTGATACATCCACTGATCCACATACCATATTAGATGCATTACTTTTTATTTACTTCATGGACCTTTGCTATTTTTTGGCCACTAAAACTCTATATTTTTTAATCTGAACTATGAAATTAGAATTCATTATAATAAAATTATGATATTGACTTACTGCATTCAACCGTTATATTTTCTGACCACAAGGGCTTTATATTTTCTGTATATGATATTAGCATTTTGTGTTTTACCGGAATTATCTGTGATAATGTTTATTTGTATTTTGTATTCATTTCTTTCCGTATGAATCATTATTTGCAGAATATATCATTTTTCATGTATATTTTCTTCTTCTTCTTTATCACAGATTGTATTGCTGCTTCGACTGGTACCATTACTTCCATTTAATATGCTGAATTATCTCCTGTCTGTCACCCCTGTTAGCCTGGGGGAATATGCCCTGGCTTCCTGGTTAGGAATGATGGTACACTTCTACTTTTCTTCTTTTGGAGTTTTAATGCAGAAACTACTTTTGAGTTTGACATCCACTTGATCTTTGCTCAATGAAATAAAAAATACGTAAAAATGTATTAAAACCTTTTTTTTATTTTTATCATGCTGAAGATGATTATATATTATTTTTTGTGTGTTATCTTTGGTATACCATTTGGCATTTTTATCTTTAGACACTTCCACTACTTGGTTGTCAGCAAGGTTTAAAAAGTGGTAAATAATTTCATGTTCTCTAGAATCGCTATAGCATTCTAAAGCGTTGCTCTTATGTACTTTTTAAAAATTCTTAAACCTTTGTATAAATTTTGAGGAATTACTATTATAGTTATAAACAAAACAACATCAGAATTTCAGAAATAGGAGGTGGGCATCACACTGTGATTTGATAATGGTGGTTTGTAATGATAGTTTGCACCAATGGTGGACATGTAATTTCAGTTTCTTTTCTAATTCTCTACTTTATAATGATAGTTGATTTTTACATTAATAATGGAGAGACATCACAGCTCAAAAATTATAAAAAGTGAGATGGACATGTCTCCTAGGGGTTAAGTAACCAGGGAAGTAACTTCAGAACTGAAGCCTCCCACTTGTGCAAAAACTGTAATTCAGCCTCAGTATTTGGTTCTGTGAAATTCTTGCTTCCGAGATAGGCTAGAATCCCTGGCCACCTTCTTAAAGACTACCTTTGGTGGCCTCAGGTTATGATTTTTCAGTCTTCTGTTCCTTTCTGCCCATATATGCCAATGACGGGCTTCCTAGGATGTTCCAGTGTAGTCTCCAACAGGTGGTGTGATGGGTGAGTTTTTGGCAGGTTTCTGTTAAGTCCTCAATTCTGATATCAGTGTAGCGGGAGAGTGGGAGGGGGGTATTTGAAATTTTCAAAGGATTGTCCTGTACTCCTGTTGCTTCCTAGGTTGGTGGATGGATTGCCTCTTTTCCATACAAGTCTATTATCTACCTCACATTCTAGGATTATCTACCTCCTTCTGAGCTAGTATGTGCTTCCAAAGTGGTGAGTCTAATGTGGGCCTGTTTTGGATTAGTTATAGTGGTTGGTCCCTAATGTACCTATTTTTTATCCATTCTGTAAGAATTGATGTCCCAGGACTCCAAAAGGTGGTTATCTTTTTTATATCCAGAGCTTTGGTAATGAATGCAAGGTGTCCATCCTCTTGCAAGGTGTCCATCCTCTTGCAAGGTGTATTCAGGTGTCTATCCTAGACCATGATATGCACTTCCATCCCAAATAAATTGGTAGGCTAGTTTCTGGACTTTTAATGATAGTTGAAAACTTGAAATTGCAAATGTCTTCTTTATAAACAGTTGGAATCCTTGTTATTTTTTATGTTGTATCTTATTATTCTGTTCAAATTGATCTGTCACAGCCTATCACTCTCGTACTTGTATATATTGGAACAACCTTGAAAGACCTATCTGAAGTGACACATGAATGGGATGGCATTTCAACTAAACGTTTGGTAAGCTACGATTTTTCATGAAAGATTTAGTTTAGAATAATTAATTACGTTGCTTGATCAAAACCAGCTTTCTATTCTTCATATCTTTTCATACTTTTGTAGTAATATTTGCTTCCTATCATAATTTCGATAAAGGCATTCCCTGAAAAATGAAGATCTGTTTAAACCATTCCCAAGTATATCATGATCATGCACTTGCTTATAATTCCTACATTTATTGTTTATAATGTAGAAATCCATACAGTACATTTAGTACTTATGAAGGAATCTGAACATTTCATATCCAAAGATTTTTGAACGTTTCAGTTTAAAAAAGAACCACTTCGTAGAAAGAGTTGCACGTATTGCATATTTGCACGACTAATAGTCTAATACTTATTTTAGGAGGTTACTTGTTTTGTTAGTTGGGTATATAGTAATATAGACATCACTATTCTACACTTAACACAGACCGTTTATGCAGGTATATATCGTATTAGGCCTTGTTATATCTGGTGAGTTCGAATTTCTGTTCAATTCATTCCAAATTTGCGAAGCATAACATCTTTTATTTATACGTCTTGTTCTTTGTTTGCATAGGTATCCTGATGGTGTGTGTTACAAAAGTAGCCAAAACTTCACTAGACAAGGCATTGGCAGAAAACGATGGAAGCACTGAAGGCTTATTAGCACCATCCCCTCAGTTGCCCATTGTGTCTGATTCTTCTTCCGCAGATCTAAACCATCCTCTCATAATAAGAATCGAATCCCCATCTGACGATCATGAAAAATAAATAATAGCCAAGAAGCGATTCATTAATTCTCTGTACAAAATATATTTGATTTTTCATAGGCTAATTAGGAAGTAGCTAGCACATCTGTATAATAGTTTTGGGTGATCCTGACCTGGTTGAGGATTGCAGTTTGTGTTTAAAATAATGAATGAGTCTGAGATGGTAGCAGCAGTAAAAAAGGAAATCCGGTCGATGTGCTAAGAAATGTATACCAATAGACACGGTGATACAGATACACAAATGTGTTATTTCTTATGAATTATGATAATGTTTTTTACAATCAAATATTTTGTTGAGGCTTATATGTTATATGTTAAGGACTGTGAAGACTGTTTAGTTTAATTGTTATCGGTTAATTGACCAATTATAAAGGAGTGATTATCTTAGATCAGCCAAAGATAATAACACTATACATATCTTAATGTAAAGGTTCAAAACCTATCTTAAATGTAACAATGTAGACACATCAATATACACCATATAAAGTGGACATATATTAATATTGGGTGGAACCATTATAAAATCTTGTATTCTTCATTTTTGATAGACTTTGATAAAGATATACAATTATATATCTTTTGGAGAATTATGAATATATATGATTAACACTTAAGCAATATTATGAATGTTTAAAATGAAACTGATAATGCTTAAGTATATAATAATGGTGATACTGTTGGATGATCGATTAATTGGAAGATGGCTTAATGATCAAAAGTATGGTTGCAGATTTGATGATGATTCAATTGTGTTGTAATGCGGAAGCGTTGAACAAACAGTTGTGTTGAAGATGACCAGCGTTTGAATTGGGTGTAATTGTGGAGTGTAAGAACGTAAAGATTATGTTGATTTAGGTAGGCTTAAATAGTAAACACCCAAAGACTACGTTGGTGTTTAGTATTGATTAAGAATATGAAATTAATTATGGGTAGATATGGAACTATGAGAATTCCTAAAAAGGAATGTGAAGAGTTAAAATTTAATAAGGGTTTAAGATTAATATTTACAATAATATTATATATCTAATATCTATGAATCTCGGGGATCTGAGATTAATATTTACAATAAAGGTATATTTTTAATATTTATAATTTTTGTGAGGATATATCTTTAATAATTTTCTTTTCAAATTACCATCTGTCGTATGATTATTGATTTAGATTCAGATCTAGATGAGAAAGAGTGAGCAATTCAACAACATTTCACATCTGAAGATTGTAATCAGTGTGCAATCGATCAAATCTAGAAGATTAAGTGATAGCAGTTTGCTTTTACTGTTAATTGTGATATATTTTAATTAAATTTTTATAACTGTCAATTCAGTCATTCTATCTCCAATTTCATACAATAGTTGGGTAAGTTAGTGAAATTCTTTGAGTTCTATTTACCTCTGCAAGACTGCAACCTTAAGAATAAAAGTTGAAAATGAATGGTTGAGATCTGTCGGCACTAGGATATACGGACGATAAGAAACTAATAAACGGTGGGGATTTTTCTTGTAATTCGATTATGATTACTGAGTGTTTTATATTTAGTTAGCGCGTTTGAACTTGAATGATGACGCGTCATAATTCACAACGTGAGAGTTAGAGATCAATTCCGACTTGTCACTGCTCACCGTTTATTTAACCTCTTTTCCACACTTTGGTAGATCCGATCGTCGTCTACGTCTCTTCATTTTTTCCGACGATGGGGCAGTCATCGTCGTCGTCGGCGGGAAACAGACATCACCGTCCCCGAAACGAATACTACTATCCCACCCATAGCCCTAACCCTAATTATCCTCCACCGCCGGGTCCTCCACCGCAACCTTTCCACCCCAACGCAACCTCACAACAATCATCGCATCCTCTTACTTCTCCTCTTCCTCCTCCGTCCTACCAAGCGATGTCCTACCTTACCCCACCCATGTACAACTACTACGTTCCGCAACCTAATCATAGATACTATCCCCTTCCGCCTCAGAGTGAGGGATCGTGGCATTCTTATGTCCCCCCTTATCCGACTATCCGCCTTCCGGTTGAACAGGTTTCAGGGGGTTCCTGGGGGATGGGATCTGCTGCAGTTCAGGTTCCACATGTTGAGCATGAGGTGACGAAGACGATCAAGAATGATGTCAATGTTCACAAGGATACGATTACATTGAAGATCGATGAGGAAAATCCAGATCGGTATCTGGTGGAGTTCACTTTCGATGCCAATTTTGATGGAAGGTATGGGTTTAATGACGCTGCCCTTACATTTTTTTCATGTTTATTTTCTACTTGTTTCTTTCTTTCTTTAATCTTTATTTTGCATCTAAGGCAAGTCTGCAATATTACGAAACATATGACAAATCAGATATATTTTTTACAATAAACTTTACATTGATTTTTTTTAGATCCATTCCATTAGGGAATTGGAGTTTACTTACCATTTAATTAACTACCTTAGAAATTCAACATCTTAAGTGAAGAAACATGTTGCTTGAAAACAATAAAACCTCTTTTTTATAATTATACGTCTGAAAATTATGGGGTTTTCTTGAAACTTTAAACTATTCATTGGTTTTTAAAAGTTAAAACATACAGTTTCTCATATTTATCAGATAATACTTAATATATTTAGCATTTACATGTTGCAATTTCGATATGGTACTTTCCCTATTTATGTTAATTCCAAGACCCTGTTGGAAATTGGAACAGACACATGCCCTCCACTTAGCATCTTGAGACACTCACCAAAATCCAACTTAGAATCCAATCTTGTTTCCCTACACTTCCAATAAGTTGACATGAACTGGTATCACTTTGTCAGCAATGATAATTATGTGATTAATGTACATATTTTCCATTTCCCCTACACTTCAACAGTTCAGCATCCTATTTATCATATTTCAAAGTCTCTAGTCAAGGCATATAATATTTCTATCTCCTCTAAGTTTTAATTAATGAAAATATTCATTTTATAATAATTATTAATTTATTAAAAATCGTTTATTTATTAGGAATAATAATTTATGCTTTGCTTTGGCAATTGGTATTTAAATGCTAAAAGGTTTTATGAATCTGATTGGATCAGCTGGACCATTTTTATATTTTAAATATCTTGAATTATTATTGAGTATAAGAAAGGCAAGAAACACGATTGCTTTTGGTCTAAATGTCTAATGCCCTGTGAAGTCAAGTTTTATAAAAGTTTATTATAGATGAATAAGTTTTCATCATCTATTTATCTCATATTCCGACATAAAAAACATCACATGGCTAGTCACTGCAAAATTGCTTCTGAAAATAACTTATCAATATTTTTGGCAGCATTTCTATTGTTGTGAGCGTGTGACTAACAATGTTTGGAATGGTAAATAGCGCATTTGGCGCATTAGGAAATTAGTCGTTATTAGCGATTTAGCGGTGGCTGAATTTTTTAGCAAAAAAAAAATCAAAAAAATATAATTTATGGAAATGGAGACTTGGAGAAAATAAAGATAGAGAATGGTTTGGAAATCTGAAATAATAAATAAGGAAAAAAAGATAGAGAGGAAATATTATGATCGGTAAACCATCCCAACGGTTAGAATTTTACATCAAAGAAATATTATATTTTACCCTTCAGATATTATTTATAATATATCTTGACTTATAATATATTAGTCCATTAGTCTATTTAGCCTATGATGCTGCAATTTTTTTCATGGGCTATAGCGCAATTTAGCAACAAAATAGTGCATTTAAAAAATTTTGCGCAGCTAAATTGCGCTAAATCATTTTTGTGCTATTAGCAGTACTACTAAATGCTAATAGAGCATTAGAAAATTAAATGCCATTGTGATGGCTAATTCAGAACATTGTTGGCTAATACCTAAACCTTTTACACACTGCAGAAATTTCATCATAAAATGTCTAACTATAGCTGGGTTGGTAATTAATCAATTTCGGGCACTGATAATATCTAACCATATCATTATCGTGTGCTTCCAGTTGTACATTAATTTATGATTTTAAGATAAGATGGTAGTCTGTTATTAGTTTAAAACGAAATTGGTTTTCAATAATTTATTACCAACTAGTGACTAACACACCTTATGTGGTTACAGTATCACTATCTTTTACTTTGCCAAGGAAGGAACTGATTGCACTCCCATCTCAATATATTCCGAGATGTGCAAACCTACAAGGATACCATTTCAGAAAGGATCTTGTCAGAAATTCAGTCAACCTTCTGGATCTGGTATTGATTTGGGATTTTTTGAACTTGATCATCTATCCAAGCCATCCCAAGCAGGGGATGTATTTCCACTAGTTATATGTGCTGAATCTTGCATACCACCATCACCTCAGCAAATAGATGAAGATTTGAACAATAATCAACCTCCATCACGCTTGCAATTGACAGAGGCTGTCATTGAAAAAAAGGATGATGGCCATTTTCATGTGAAGGTGGTCAAACAGGTATTGTGGTTTGATGGTGAACGTTACGAGGTCCGTGATATCTTTGGCATTGAAAACATAACCGAAGAAAGTTTTGACGAGAATGATGCGGGTAAAGACTGTGTGATTTGCTTGTCTGAACCGAGAGATACCGCTGTCTTACCATGTCGGCATATGGTGAGAATTTTGTAACAAGTTTGCATTCATTTTCTTGATATTGTTTTTTACCTAAATTGAGCATGATTCTGCAGTGTATGTGTGGTGAATGTGCGAAACAATTGACACGCCAATCAAATAAGTGTCCGATATGCCGACAACCTTTTGAAAATCTCATCGAGATCAAGGTGATAAATGACGAGAGATGACTGATAGATAATGTCTTTCTGTCTTTGTGAATACAATTTATATTTATGTTGCCTGCTTTAAACAATGCATAAATGATTGCATATTCATTCCGCATTTTACAGACAGATATACTTAATTGTATAAATCTAATTGTATAAACCATAAACTGATAAACATATTATTTAGTAGTGGTATACTGGATTCGTTTGTTCACCTGAGTTGTTTAGCAAATATTTTTTGTATAGGGCAAGAATCAGTGAATGATAATTTGATATTCTTTTTTTGTGTAGTTTAGTTTTTACAATTTGTTTTATATTTACAGTATGGGCCATGCGCCCATGCTTCTTTCTTACACACGATCGAATTAAATTCTAATATTTAACAAGCGAGTGAGTAGAGATTTTGCAACCTTTCCATGTTTGCATAAATTTTTATATTACATTCACATGTGGCATGTATAAGAGTTTTTGTAACATATGTTTTTGGCAAGTTGAAATATTTTGCATTCCTCGTAATCAATTTTTTTGGGCTTCTGAATTTTATAAGGTCGTCTTCAATCTTTTGGTGATTTGACTGACAGCTTACATCTCTAGATTTTGGCATATTCTGAGTTCCTAACTTTTTTTGTTTGTTGATATCCAACTACACAAAACAAGAATTGAACGACCGATGATACGATGATAGAGAAAGGACAGATCTGAGTAAATTGTTCAGAATTCTTTCTGAATAAACCTAAATTTTCCCTAAGTTCGCTGAGTGTGGAGAATGAAGAGAGAAAATGGGGTTTATTTGATTTGAGTGTAATTAAAGTATAGTTTTATACTTCGAGTATGGGTCAGTGTCAGAAAGTGAACTTATTAAAAGAGACCAAGAGAGGAGTGGAAATAATTTAACATAAATTTAATAGTGAACTCTATTTTAAAATTTGGAAGCATGAGAACATATTACAAGAGACCAACTGTCGGACTGTTCGGTACACCAGTACCGGAGATTTTTCTCTCATCATGAAGATATGACCGTTGCACCACTCTCTGTCCATCTGTTCCTGACTCTTCCTGACTCCCTGCTGTGTTAAAGTGAGTTATGGGCAAGGAAGCTTTGACTTTGAAACAAACGAATGGTGATGCCGATGCAGTAGTTGCATTAAACAAACGATCATACTGAGTTACCATCATCTTGTAATTGGTAAAGAAAAAGAAACCCTCTTTTATTTATCTATTCCCTTGACCACATGTGCTGTGAGTTGGTGACTGTGGTGTGTGCAAACTATGTATGCTCGTTGGTGTGCCAAAATGTTAAATTATTGGTGGATTGGAACGGCCATTTGTTCTCGGACTGATGTCTGCTGAGCTCTGTAGCCTAAGGGAGTGAACATTGTATCAGTTCAAAGAGAATCGACAAACATCCAGTGTTTAGATACGCGATCATGATTGGTAAAATCTATAACAAGACAAAAAACCTCATAGAAGAAAACAAACCAACTTCTTGCCCAAATCTTCCTCTTGCGATCTCTTTGGACTCTTATCACCCAATATTTTTTGATCTTAATGGTTAAAAATTCATCCAATGGTTCACTTAAAAAATAAAATGAACAGATGTGGATATCCGACACCACCAGAGACATACAACTCTCTCCAAAGTCCAAACACATGGATGGATGGTTTCACCACATGAAATAATTTTAAAATGAAGGTTTTTCACCACAGATTTGTATAGAAATCATTAAGGGGGTTGAAGGAATCTTTTATGGGCATGATGCATTAAAGATTTGAAGCATATTACATATAGGTTGGTCTCGTTGAGTTTGCGTGGAAGGAAGTGGGGAAATAAAATAAATGTAGCCATTAGGATGATTTTCAGAATAATGAATGTTCCTTCCAATGCAGTAGAAACGACACGAGTAATCACTTACGAGTAGTTGACTGAAAGATGATGACAGAGTTTTCTCTTGAAGAGCAAAAGATGCATGGAGTACACCAGGATTTTTACATTCATCATTCTCCAAGACTCACTATGTAAAAACGATAAGACATAAATCGTTTTAGAAAATATCGAGTCAATCCTCAAAAGTTGTTGAAGGCCTAAACGATCGTAAGATCACTTGACTAGATCAATGTGGAGGGTGTGGGATAGATCGTATATGATCACACTTCTTTTTTTGTTTTGTAATTTATATATTACCTGACAATTTTAACTCAAAAAATAATAATAGTAGTGTCAAGTGTGTGTTCATGTGGTCTTTGTAGGGGAGTGAAATAATCGAAAACAACACATGGGTGGGTTTCTATGTAAATACCCCACACCAAACTCCTTATTCATATGAATATATCATCATATACTCTGCATATGCAGCATATCCCATCCTTGCTTCCTCCTTCCTTCTTCCCACTTCTGCCTTCCTTAGAGAGAGTGACAGTAAGACATTATTGAAGACAGTAGTAGGGTATCTTAAGCAGCAAGACAGAAAAGCAGTCTGCATAGCTCAATACTTGGTCTTCTCAAATGATGAACATGCTGAGTAAGGGTAAGTGTAATAGCAAGAGTAAGGAGGAAGACAGCAATTTTCTAAAGATACAGGTGAGTAAATGACACTTTTTTTTGGTGTGAAGATGATTGAGATGGACAGATCTATGTGAAATCTAAAATGGGTTCTCCTTTTTTTTTTTGATTTTGGGTAGACTTGTGTTCTGAAAGTTAATATACACTGTGATGGATGCAAAAGGAAGGTGAAGAAACTTCTCCAGAAAATTGATGGTATTTCATTTTCATCATCTTCTTCTTCAATGTTTGGAAGAGGAATTTTTTTTGAATCTTTTTCAGATCTGTGTGGGTTTTTCAACTCGGTGTTATTTGGTTTTAGGTGTTTATACAGTCACGGTAGATGTGGAGCAGAAGAAGGTGAGTGTTTCCGGCAATGTCGATCCCGACACACTTATTCGAAAGTTAGTTAAGAATGGTAAACATGCGGAGCTCCTGTCTCCGAAGCTTCCTGGCGGAGCCCGTAACAACCAGTTCCAGAAACAACTCCAGGTGGACAATGGCGCCAAAGCTTCCCAGAAGGGTGGTGGCGGTGGAAAGAAGCAGGCTCCGATGATGAAACAACTTCAGCCACAGCAGGCCAAAGGGTTCAATCTTAAGATGCCGGGGTTCATGAAAAATCCAAATTCTGTCAAGTTTGATGTTCCGGAGGATGATGATGATGTCTGGAGTGATTTTGATGATGGTGATGTGTTTGATGAGTTAGACGAGATGGACGGTGGGTTTGACGATGATTTTGAGGTTGATCTCAAGCAGATGAAGAATTTCAAGCCGATGAAGGGAGATGGTGGTCAGAAGAAAGGAGCCGCGGCAAATTACATGAACAAGATACCACCATTCCAAAAAATCAGCGGCGACGGCCCATTCCCTGCTGGAATGAATATGATGCCACACCAAAGGAGCGGTAGCAATGGAAACGGCGGTGGTGGTAACGTTTCGATGAATCCAGCGATGACTCACATGAAGGGAGATGGGAATGGGCAAAAAAAAGGAGCTATTGTGGGTGGGAAAAAAGGCGGCGATGTCGGTGGTAAAAAAAATTGTAAGAACAGCAGTGGCGGTGGCACTGGAGGTGGTAAAGACGGCAAAGGTGCTAAGGGTGGTGGTAAAGACGGCAAAGGTGCTAAGGGTGGTGGTGGTGGGGGGGGAGGCAACAACAACCCACACGCAGGAACGCCTTTCCAAATGGGCGCAGGAGGTGGAGTTGGTGGTCCATTTCAAAACCCTTCTGGAATGAATATGATGCCACTCCAAAGATGCGCCAGTGGAAACGGAGTCGGTGGCAATATTTCGATGCACCCTGCGATGACCCACATGAGGAATGGAGGTCCAATGTCCGGCCAGCAACCTGATTTATTCCCCGGCGGTGGAAATCCGTACCACCAGCAGCAATATCTGGCAGCTATGATGCAACAGCAACAGCAACAGAGAATGATGATGATGAACGGAGGCGGTGGTGGCAGCATGGCTTACTCCCGGGCAACACCACCAGTTGCAGCCGCCGTGAACTACATGAATCCACCACCGGATTTCACTCACGTGTTCAGTGACGAGAACACCAACAGTTGCTCCATCATGTGACGTCATCATCCATTTATCTCAAATCTCCCCCAACTTCATACAAATATAATATATAATATAATGTCATTATTGTAGTAGTAGTATTGTAATTGTAGTACTTGTACTGCTTCTGCTTCTTCTTGGTTTTAAGAGATTTGTAAAGTAAGAGTTTCTAAACTTAGAAATTAATCGATCAATCAATAAAAATGGTTGTTGTGGGATGAATTTATTTATCACTAAGTTTCAAAACTCTGATACCATGCATTTTCTAATAATTTCTACTCTGTTTTTTTTCTTTGACCACCAATATTTTTATGGTAAATAACGATTATTTCTGGACTTTAATCACCACTTATGCACTCTTTGACTTGTTTGTATGTTGTAACTGGACTCTAGCTAGTCTTGATTTTATTTTTAGACATGAATTATTGTACTGTCAAGTACCCACAGACCACAGTCACATGTATGTTTTAAGATATTAACAGACATTTTTATCATTTTTTTTTAATAAGGAATAGACAGTTCATTTTTACCAGTAGAAAAATTTACATTCAAAAAATTAATAACCAGATTAAAATTCTAAATCCTCAACAACCAGTTAATCTTCCATCTTTTTCAATAATTCCTTTATTTAATTATTTCTCAAGAAGCATATAAAACAAAAAAAATAGAAATAGAAGCGAAAGAAGAGCATGTCAAAGAGGACAAAGTGCAGAAGAAACAGACAAAAGAACTGTAAACTTATTTTGTTTATATTTTAGAATCTAAGCTAAGTGTTAAAAAAACAATTAATGTTCTTAGATCGGAGACAATTTGGTCTAGAAAATGTTGGGCCAAATAATATATTCCAAAAAAAAACCATTTTATTCAGGTAGGAAGACAGTAGGCACCCAACCATCCCAATTCCCCATTGACACCATCGAATGCATTTTGGGTAGATTGCAAATGGAGGGAGGAGATAGCAGAACTCTTCTACTGTCCCTTATTTAATACGGCACCGACATATGGATTGTCGGATCTAGGTCGCTCAGGTTGTCTTTTTTACGACGATGGTAAATTTAATTTCATAAACAATGGTAAATACAAAAAAAGGGTAATACCATACCATTGTCTTTTTTAACCAAGTTACTTTTATCTAAATCAATTCCCAACGGTCAATTGATTAGAACTATGAAAATTGAAAGAAAAAAATGTTAAAATGGCATGTGATGGATGCGTCGAACACGCCACTGTGAACTGCAAACAACAAGAAGCCAATAAGATATATACCAAGGTCTGACAGAAGCAGCAAATCAGAGGGCCAGACAGTGATGGATCATGTATATATATAAATCTGTAGCTAGCAGCGAAGATAAGCTAGCTCTAATAAGCAACGTACCCTTCTCGATGCAATAAAAACAAAGTTGAGCTTCTTCTTTGGTTCCGATCGAGGAAAGGACTTTTATTTCGTTGGGGTAAGGAACTTGTACATCTTTTTTTATGCATCAATCAAATCAAAAACGTATGGCCAACATCAATCAAGGTCTCAACGACTGGACTGGACTCAACTCACCTAAGAAAACAGATCAAAGAAGACACTGGTTTGCTTACTTGCTTGCATGCTGAAATAAAAATCACTTCTTTCCATGCTACTCGATTCTGACGTTCTTCACTTTTTTCTTTCACGTTCATCGATCCAGGATCCATTCGTCCTCGAATTTATAACTTTAATTTACAACTTTCATCAATTAGGCGTTGATCCAAACTTTGATGAAAGCCGAAGAATGGGTTGTCTTTTTAATCATCCACCATCGTCTGTCTTAATTCACCTTTTTTTTCTTTCATTTCAGTAAGTAATTTGATTGATCCAGGCTATCATATTGATAATGCTTTATCTAAAGATCTGGAAACAATATTTTGTTTCTTTGATTTCTAAAGATAGATTGAGTTTACTGTTGTACACTCTCTAGTCTGTAGAAGGGATTCCATGTGATATGAAGATAAAAGACAGTCTTCTTCATCCCCAATAGCAAGGCCCCCAGGCCTGATGGGTTGGTTCAAAGGAAAATTAGGGTATCATCATCAATGCAGAAGTAAGTTTCTTAACTATTAATTTATGGGTTCCAGTATTCACTATCCAGTCCAATACAGAGTGAAAAAAATCCAGAGGAAAGTGTTTATTGAAGATTTTTTTATTATTGCGCACAAACATCATAAATATTATCCACAGACCTGTTTTGTAAATCATAATCAATGAAGAATAAAAATTGCTATGATTCTACTAACCTGTTTTGTAAATACCTTAGAATTTGTCTGATTGAGATCTTGGGTTGATCTCCATCTTTTGTAATGCTAGTACACAGTCTTGCAATGTTAAGGAGACATCTAACTTCCCCAAAATCATAGTTTTCTCCAAGATCAGAGTCCACCATTTTCTGAATCTCACTGCTAAATCTCGTGTCCTGAATCCACTTCATTAAATCCTCTCCTTCACTCTCAAATGACTGACCAGTTATGAGTTCCAAAAGCAACACACCATATTGGAACATCACATCTTCACCACAAAATCTTGAAGGTGTAGTTCCACTTCCAGAACCAACTGATCCTCCAACATGGCATATCTATGTAAACATGTATTTCTTCAGATTCTGAAAAATCTCAATCAACCAAGTTATATCCAAGCTACCATTATTTTTATTTTATTTTAAAAGAAGAGGAAAGCCCTCTTACTCTCTTATTCTTAGAAGGATAAAACCTTTAGGTTACAAAATATCAGTCTACCTAATATATCACTCACAAGGTAAATCCGAAATGAGAAGTTACCAATTACTGATTGTAATTTAAAATCCTAGATCTCCAAAAAACAAGAGACAAGAATAGTAAGTAGATGATTTATACTGTAATTTATAACTGACCTTTGCCATCAAATTGTCATCCAAGAATACGTTTGTAGAAGCAATGGAAAAGTCCTTGGTCATAATAGCAGGAGGGTTGCTGAAGAACATAAGATATTCCTAGGAAACAAAAATGGATTGATTATTCAGAATTCTCAAGAAATCTTTAATTATTAATCTGCTCACCAATGCAGCTGCAACACTGATTGCTATATGCAATCTTGTTCTCCAATCCAATGGTGTTTTCAGTGGATCTTAATCGAAAATCAACAAACAATCAGAAAATCTCTTGATCGAATTCTCCAAAAATCTGATTTTTTTTTTTTATTACCATGAAGCCAATCCTTCAAGCTTCCATTCTCCATATAATCAAACACTAGAAATCTGAATCACCAAACAATCAGCTAAATTCATCGTAAACGGTGAAGATTTCTTAAGAATTTTATAAAAATACACGTAACCTGTCATCATGACTGTCTGAAAACCCTCTTAATTCGACGAGATACCGGTGATGGAGACGGCTTAGATATTCCACTTCTCTATAAAAACTACTTCTGCTTCTACTTTCTGTCGGGGCAGCCTTCCGAACCGTGGCGATAAGTCCGTCAGAGAATTGGGCTTTGTAGATGTTTCCATTAGAATCCTCACCGAGTATCAAACTGTGCCCGAACGTGGCTCTTGAGATGTCTCTGGTCGAGAAATGCCTAATCTTAAATTGCGAAGAATCTGTGCATGAGTGAATAGAAATCAACTAATTAATTACGAATCGATCTGATTGACGACGATATCCATCTGTGATTTCAACAATTACCAACCTGATTTCAACAAATGGAAGCTGTTTATCACATGAAGGATCCGGGTCTTCGCTCTTCTGAATTTCCGTCGGAAATTCGGCATTTCCGGCAGAACCTGCGGAGGAGGAGAAAGAGAATTTGTTTAATTGAAATATCACGGAAATTCCTCATTTTTTTATTTTACTTTCCCCTTATGTGAAGTAACGGCCGAACAAGCTTGACTTGAAAGAGGAGCAAGGAAAAGGAGTGGTGGTATGATTAATGATTTAATGTTACGGCAGAGACCCGACACTTTCCCGACAAGGTGACGTAAGCAATAATCCAATAACATGTTTCTTTCGATGACATCATGACATAACTAACATTAGTTAGTAACGTATATGAGGATAATTTTAAAAACAAAAATCAAATTAAACAGAAAAATTAATAAGATTATTGATAATATAAGATTTTATTCTTAATTTTCATTTAATTTTCAAATTATTAACTTTTGATAAATAAACGACACTCAATACCCCTTTGGGTCTCGGATCCAGTCGTCGGGTACAGGGACGGACCCATGTTAAAGGTTAATGTTGATTCAGATTTCAGCCCATAACAATTGGCCTTAGAACAAAAGGACCGGCCGTTTTTTAATGACCGCTTCGGTCCATTACTATATTTTTCAAATCAAACCCATAAATTTTCACTTCCACATTTGTCCTTGGCAAGTTTTTTTTATTTACTAATTTAATGTCATTAACTAACATATTAACCACCTAACTAACTCTACTCACTGACACCCCCTCCCCCGCAAACTTGGCGAAATTGCTCGATCTTCATGTGATTAAAAGAGGTGGGCGTGCCGAAGAGGTTTCGTAAGTATATCGGCCGATTGATCCTTGGATTGAACATACTCAGATCTATCACCAGAATGTCTGTTGTAACTTTAATTTGTTCACCAACAAAATGATAAGAACATGCTTGGCTTTAGCATGAAGAATTGGGTTTCTTGCTAGACTTTTACTTTGTTTTTAAAAACCATCAGAAATTAAAATCCGTTACCTGAGCTTTATTTTCAGTAAATATCAAGTAGCAGTAGAAATTATATATGATTAATTAAGTAGCTAAACATCCATTCACAAGAAGTTCTAATACTATTACCTAGCTAACTAGCTAGTTGATTGAAAGAAAGAAAAAAAACAGCATATGTGCATGTCAGGATTAAGAAAAAGAAAGAATGGTTCTCTTTCTCTTCTCGAACGATTATGATTTATGAGTACTTATGCCAGCAAAGAAGCATGGTGATGCAAGTCCTCATGATATAGAGCTTCCCTTTCTGTTGCCTTGCAATTCTCTTCCACTTCCCTACTCTTTCAGTCACAGCTAATTCCTCCATGAAGAAATGGATGATGACGACGACGACGACGACGACGACGATGATGAGAAAGAGGAGTGGTAGGTTATGCAGGTTATATATAAAGGCAGGAGGAGTGAAGGAGAAGAAGCATATATAAATTGATTCATTCTGATGTCTCATCAAAGCTGAGCTGTTTTGAACTGTGGAATAGAGTGAGTATACGAACTAAGTAGGGCTACCTTATGTACCGACATCTGAAACTCAAACCTCGGTTTCACGTGCACCATGTCTCATCTATGTATGTTGTCTATAGATCCCTTTACACAAAAAATAACAATTCCAATCAACTTAAACAGTTCCTTCAATTCTTTTCGATCTACAGACAGATCTAGCTACTACTACCTTTGATCTTTCCAATTAGTTCTAACTTCTAACCTCTAACTACTTGACCACCGTCCCCCTAAGTCTCTGACTACCTATTTCTAGGTCTCTTACCTGTGAACCATCGACTGATGATCAAAACAACTGGTAAGAAACTTGCCTTCTTGGGTATGCTTAAATCATCTGAATTAATGGTAGATTGGTAGGTAGGCCATGAACCCACATGGCCGGGTGTAACTAATACTACTACTCATGAGTCATGCCTAACTATCTATATCAGAACATGAAAACTTGGCAGGAATTAGGGTTTAAGGTTCTGCTAATTACCTTGAATTTATGGTTTATCATTTATCAAACACAAAATGTTTACTCCTTTTTTAGTCACCGATCAATACATCCATTAAACATAACACATGCTATTGTTGCAGATCGACAAAATCTATCAATCTATCTAACTATCAATCTATATCTATTGATTGGAAGACACTGTAAATGTAGGTCAGTCACCAACTACTGAACAGGATAACATATTTTCCATTTCCATTTGATTGGCTTGCTTACTTCAGCATTGATGATCTTTAGTTTATCATTAATATCACCACTGCAGATTTATTGCTAATTCAAGCAAAGCTTCGACTTGAAAGATTGTTCGTTGCTTCTCTTGGTGCTTCAATTGCATGGCAACTGATTCAGGGTCAAGAACTTGTGAGCTCTTTGCATCACTTTGTCCGGCTTTCACTTCTTGTAACAATTCATCTACTTCTCTTATAAAATCAACTCTCAGCATGATATCATCCTCGCTTCCATCTGGCAATTTTACACGGCCTTGTTGCTTCTGCATTTTAGGAGCAGAAAAAACAAAATGTTCTTTATAATTTAATTTGGTTGTCCATGCATCAAACCTTAAATTCAAAACTAATAATAATTAATTGTCTACATACATCGTCCACGTCAAAACCAGGCGGCACCAAGATACTCAATGGGTCTTCTCGTGGAAATGTCTTGGCCATAAGTTTTCGACACTTCTTCGCCCACCCATCATCATCAAATCCATCATGAAGGTTTAAAAGTTCATTCAATAGTCTCATTGATGGTGACGATTCTTTCTTTAAAATCTCCGTCTTTTATATACATTATAATATACAACAATGCAGGAAACAAACAAAGAATCAATACTGGATAAACAAATAAACAAAGCATGACGAATTGACAATTAATACAAATTAAAAAAATGATGAAATATACCTCAATTCTTCTATACAAGAGGTCGAGACTTCTAATCACATCCTTCTCGTCCTAGAAAGCAAAAATACGAATATTAATTGATAAATTTTGAAAACAAAAAATTTAAATCTTCATTGGGTTTAATTTTTAAATTTAATCTTTGTTATAGAACTTTAAAAAAATTATAAAAAACCACCTGGTTGGACCAATAATTGATGAAATTGTTTTTTTCATTGACAGATCTTCTTTGAACAACCCACATGTCTCATTAAATCTTTTATCGTGGTAATTCAAATATCGATAGACACCATAAAAAAATTAAAGTAAAAATGGACAAATAATTAAGCCCTAAAGTCTTAAACAGCTAAATCCTTATCATGTTTTTAAATTATGCTTTAATTTGAGAAAATAAGTTAAAAAAACATACATCACGACGAGCTACATCAAGTCGATTCAACACGACCATAAGAACAAGCTCAGTAAGCTCGCCTTTCTCGCCAGCCTCCTCAATTTTCTACACAACAAGAACAAAAACGCAAGCATATAACAACTATCTTTTCAGTTTTTCGTTATAAATACTGGATGGATGATTAAAAAAACTTAAAAAACAAAGTGTTTTAACCTCTTCCACTTCCTCAGCAGATTGGATAAAACTCGATACAAGTATCCTTGCTTTTCGAGTTTCTTCCTCTGGATAACCCTTTAATCTCGTGCCTATTTGACGGTATTCCTCCATCTTCCTCTTCTCTTCCTCTTCTTCCTTCTGTCGATATGCTTGCCATTGCTTCGATTTCTCTCTTTGCTTAGCTTGCCATTCCTAAATTACCAATTAAATGTATGTAATGTAAACAAAATATAGCTTACCCATTTTGAATATTAAATTATAGGGATTTTGCTCGATTAAATGCCAAATAGAAGAAGTAAAAAAAAGATGAAATGAAGAAGACAGAATCGAAATTCTAAAGAAGAAATATTCATCGAATCCTAAATACCCAAATGGAACTAAACCTCGGAGTAAAACTCCTCTGGATGTCCTTCCTCCTGCTTCGGGTTCGCCTCTTTCCCAACCGCAAATGTTGCAGTAAGATTTTTTGATTTGAAGTGAGAGATGAGTGCAAGTTTTGAGATTGGGATACGAGCGGAGAAGGGAAGCGTATTGGGCCGTTGGAGGAGACAGGGAGAAAGCGGCAGAACACAAGAACCCATGGATGGAAGTCAGTGACTCAGAAAACAGCAAGGGGGGAAAAGAACCTCATTTTTATTAAACCCTGCTAGGTGGGCTTAAATTAAAAATCTGAACTTTTGTTATTAATAACCTGAATACATTTGGCCCTTTGGAATTAAAAGGCTTAACTGGTTTAGCCCTTTGGGCTTATAAGGCCTAATTAATTATAGGCCTCTTTAGGCTTCGGCTCTCTCAGACACAGTTTCTTCTATATTAATTTTAATTAAAAAAAGTACAAAATAAGATAAACATTTAAACCAAGGCCCACAGCCCACAACAGCCAAGTGCACAACTCCACAAGCCACAACCACTTGGAATTTTTGAGAACACAATAAATTCATCTCACACTGAGCACAAACAATGTCGGCAACCATACCACCGGTCAAATCCCGGCGGAGATCCGGCGGTAATACCGCGGGAACAATTTCATCGGCGAATAGCACATCGAACATTCTCTCATCTAGATTCACTATGACCTGTAACAACCACACTTCGTCGTCGTTGATAACCCTCGACAACCTCCTCCTCCTCCTAATCCTCTTCTCATGTTCCTACCTCGTCTTCTCATCCTTTTCGCACATCATCCAATCGTTACTCATATTCCTTCCATCTCCGATGCCCCTCATCCCGCTCATCCTCGGCGTGCTCGTCTGTCTCGTGTCTGCCTCCATTTTCGTGTCTTTAGAAAGGGGAAGGAGTTGCGGTAGGGCGAGATGTAAGAGGTTGAGGGATGCGGTGGAATTCGATGTTAAGGTGCAGACAGAGGAAAAGGTTAGAAGATTGGTGATTGTGGAGGAAGAGGAGGAAGTGTGGAGGGAGATCGCGGATTTGCCGTGGAAAGGTGGTGGTGTTGGGGACAATCCAGATTATGAGTGTGTTAGGAAAGAATTGAGAAGGATGGCACCTTCAAATGGACGTGCTGTTTTGCTCTTTAGAGCACGGTGTGGGTGTCCTCTTGCAAAGCTTGAAGGTTGGGGGCCTAGAAAAGGGAGAAGGATTAAGAGGTGAGTCTTTTTTACATGGATTTTGGATTATGAACTTGCTTTTTTTTGTAGCAAATTGTGATTTTGATTGTTTTTTTTTTCTTCATTTCATCGATGTTGAATAATTTTGATTCATGGATTATGGGCTTATTTTTATGCCTTATTCAATTATGATTTTTATTTATTTTACATGTTTCATTTTTTTATTAAATTGATATTGTATCGATTCATGGAGTTTGTATTTGCTTTCACGACTTTTCAGATTGTGTTTTTGACCGCTTACTTGTCTTACTTTGATTTCGTTCTTCATTTACGACTTGCATTTCATAGGTTTTGAATAACTGAATGTATGCAATGAAATTTTCTGTAGTAGACTATTTATTGCTGTTATTCCTTTTTTTAAAGAAAATAATTTTTTCATTATAAAAATGAAGGGCAATGCCCCGATGACATGGGGGAACATAAGAAATGTAGGAAAAAAAGCACAATAGGAGATGAGCCAAAGGCCTCTTTCCAATTAGTTTCTTTTTGTTTTTATGATTTTTTAACTTATAATACATTATTTTATTGTGATTATTAGTGCTTCATTCTCAAAATCTGGAGTTATTTCATGAAGTCACTTTCCACCATTGTATATTAAAGGACACCAAATACTATCCCACAAAGGTATTGTATTTTACTTGGAAATGGTTTAATGTATTTTTTCATTGTAATTAATTTATTGATCACAATGCATTTCGGTTTGGTTTCCATTTTATTTTAGTGTAATATGTTGTGACTTGTGAGTGATAATATAGGCTAATCCTCTCAGACTAACCTTTTATTTCTATTTCGATACTCCTTAGAGACCTGGAAGGATTTTGTCCAAAGTCCTAACCATTTTTGATGATTAATAATGTTTATGTAGTTGCTAGTTCATTTTTTTCTTATAAACTCTGAGAGTGGTCATTTAAAAAAAACTTATATAAGTGTTTCTGCAACGATGAGATGTCAAATATTTAATTTGCAGTGTAGGAGGTAGAACTCTGAATGATATAAAAATGCATTGTTTGCTTTCTCTCTATCTTATTTGGATGTACACATTATGTAAGCGTACATATATGAGTAACAAGTTACATTCTCTTCGATGTGTCATCTGTTCGTCTATATTATCTTGGCTATGGCTATTTATATTTCTTGACTCTCATAAGACTGAACTTACATTGCACTTCAATGCTCCACATCTTATCTGACCAAGGTTGATAAGGAACAGAGAGCAGTATAAGGAACCACATTGCTGTCTTGGTATCACAATTTACATTGTTTCTGTAATGGTAAAATCTGATGAGATCTTATTATCTTAATTGCAACCTGGAGAATAGCTTTCACAGCCTGTTGGATAGTGCTGTCCTAATTTTTTTATATTAATTATCGATTTAAATATATTATGAGATCAATTTATAATAGAATGGGAAATTTGATTTGATATTCAATTGTGAGAATAAAGATTTATGTTTGCAATCTGTTAGTTGAAATATACCCACTAACTATATTTTATGCAATTACTTGTTTATTTCTAGTTCTATGCATTAGTATTTGGTTTTGAATATTGCTAAGATTCTTATATTCTTATTGTGCTTACTGCTTACAAATTATGCTTTATCAGTTTATTAATTCAACCTTTTTTTTATAAAGTAATTAAATTTCATTATAAAAATGAAGGGAAATGCCCCGATTTAACCTATTTCTTCACAGAAAAAATGCATCATGTTAAATATCGTTTAGATTCTTATATACTTCACTCCAATTTTCATATTACTGTGAGAAATGTCAAAATTATAAATGCTTTCTATCATGTAGTAGGGGTGAAAATGGGCAGGTTCCAGACGAGGCAGCCTGGTCTCCTAAAACGAGGCGTGGAACCGGGCAGGTGCAGAGATATATAGAAAATAAATTAAAATTTTAAGTTTTAAATTAAAAATAAGATTAATTATTTTAATTTTAATAATTTTAAATAATTTTAGACTTTTAATATTTCAAAGTTAAGACTACTAACTATTTAGTATTTGAGTTAGTTTTAATTATTATTTAATATAATATTATTAAAAAGAATAAATAAGATAAATAAATTTTCTATTTAATGGTGCGGTACTGCGGTAGGCCAAAAATATATTTTTCAGAGAAAATCTTGCCCCCGTATTCTGGGGTGATCCGTTTTCACTCCTAGGTATTAGGTATAATATTCAAGATAAATGGGTTCCATAAAATCATCTCCTAAAATAATGAAATTATTCATTTCATGATTTTAAACAAGTGCATTCAAACTTCAAAGTAATTTATATTTATGTGTTCTGGGTTTGTGTTTGTTTGAGATTCTTCATTCTTGTACTCTTAGATTTTTAGGAACATCGAACAAATAGAAAAACTCAATATCAGCTAAGTCTTTAGTTTTTCATGGTTTGGCCGATTTGATGTAGGGACTAAGGAGCTTTTTCATGCAAGCCAGCTTTTTCAGGCATTGGTCGGGTTAAACAGGGCTGGTTGGATCCGTTTAACCAATAACCCAATACAAAATAAAAAAAGGATTTGAAGGGGGAAAATGGGGATAGGGGTTTTCTCACCCTATCCCAGCACTTTCCTCTTCTCTCTAGCGCCCTCCCTCTTTCTTTTGGCAATGACTTCCCGTGACCTTCTCCGGCCAGATTCCGGAATCTTGGATAAACATTTACACACTTTTTTAGATTTAAATTTTCCATGGTTTGGAAAAAACTGAAAAATAACAACGAGTTTGTATCTAGCAAATAGTAGTGATTAGTGACTACTTTAGTACATCATTAACTGGGAAATCGATTAAGTATAAAGAGTTAAAGACTGTGACGTCTTGCTAGCAGAGCTCAGAGCATTACTCACAAGGTGGTTGGGGAAAAAATTGTCATACAAAGGAAGGGTTCAGTTAGTAGACTGGGTATTTCAGGGCAAGTTCGGGTATCTTACGCAGAGCAATGTAGTTCCGCAAGCGGCATTAGAAGCAATCCAGTCCATCACTTATAGATTCATCTGTGGAACCCAAAAGGAAGTAGCCTGGCGAAGCATGATCAGAGCGAAGAGTCAGGGAGGAATGGGTGTAAGAGATTTCAAAACTACCCAATTGGCGGCAATTGTGGAAAGAGTATGCCGAATGTGGGAGGGGGACGGTATATAGAGCTCTTGGATGGGGAAGAGATACATAAAGGAAAGGCCACTCCAGATGATTGAGCAAAAACAGGGGGACTCAATGATATGGAAGATAACACTCCGGCAAAAGGAGCAGATAGCTAAGTGTGTAACGTTGGGAGCCCAGAACACTAAAGCATGGATCGGAAAAGGGACAGGAAACTCAATCAAAAATGCAGCAAAGACCTTAGCGTCAGAGCACCCAAAAGACGATTTAGCAAAGGGAATATGGGCCAACAGGATTGGCAAAGCAGCTCTCAATCTGTGGAGAATTAGGAGGAAGTACTCACCGACCAAGGACAGATTAATTAAGAGGGGGATGGTAATTAATGGTAGCTGTTTGCTCTGCAACAAGCAACATGAAACGATAGATCACCTATTCTTCGGATGCGATTTCTCGAGGTGGGTTATGAAGGAGGCAATGGAGGCCTCGGGAGCACTGGTGAACATGGATATAGTGTCGACACTGGAGGATGCTGCCAGAGAATTAAGCAAAGTCTCTGAGGGATCGCCGGCATGGGGCCTTCAATGGAGCATGTTGGGGAATACATTATTCCACATTTGGAAGCAGCGCAACATCAGAAGGGTACAGGGGAAATCCAATTCGAAGCAACAGGTGTTGAGGTGCTGCATCGAGATGACAAGTATTGGGTTCGACGAGAGGCGATTCAAGCGTAAATGCAGGACGATAAGCGAGCAGAGGACATTGCTCCAGTGAGATGCCCTCCTCATGCTCATCCACGACAAGGATGGCGGAGGTTAGCAAGCAGCTAACCGCCGGGCAATTAGGAAACGGAAGGTATTTAGCGGTAATTAGCTTTAATTAGAATGTATTATGAACCATGCTTTATTTAATGAAAATTAACCTTAACAAAAAAAAAATAGTGACTACTCTAGTAGTAAAATAGAATTCAGTAACTATGCATTTTCTTTTGGATTTTGTACGGAATGATTTAAAATTAGGTACAACTCAATATGTTACGTGATTAAGTGCAACCGTTCTATCTGGATTCTGGTTTGCATATCTTACTCAACTCAAGATATGCATGCACATCTAAGTGTTGTTGTCTATCCAAAATATAAAACCTATTGGAGCTATGTGATCCAGATTGCATATTAAGTAATTGCACATGATCCTGTCTGTAAAAAATAATTAGCAAATTTTAATATTTTTCAGATTCCAATGAATTTTTTGTCAGATTCTTGAAAATAGATACAATTTTCTATTTTTTAGTAATCTTTTTTAAAATCTCAAACAAACAAAATCCACCTTGGGAGAAATCTATATAAAATATATGGCATCGACAATTGGACGGAATTAAGACTTTTAGGTAAGCCACTGTGCTATAAAATCTCAAATCACTTTGTTCTATCGATATTTATCCATATTCAAGATCTTGTTTGTCATTGACAATTTATAATGAACTTATGAAGTAGTAACTCTGGACGTGATTTCATATTCTTGTTGACCATGGAATCATGGATCCTTCCAATGATTTCATATAAATTACAATTGTAGCAAGGTGGTCGATTGGGCTGTCTGTCAATAACTCATGTTGCAGTTTTCTCTGTTTTTCCATTTGCTCAAAAATCAAAATCTACTGACCTTTTATTTGGGAAAAGTCTATTCTAGGTTGAAATATCCTAAAATATCAATATATTTTAAGTAGTCTAGTTTTATTATATGTTTTTATATTCTTTTTTATTGATGGATAAATGGATAATTGGATGTTCTTTAAATGGCCTGTGAATGGTGTTGCATTTCACATTTATCCTATGAAAGAAAGTATCAACGGCTGTAAATTTAATTATCAACTAATTATCTGATTTCATTGGGTTTCTATTTGACATTGTGTCATATGATCACCAAGCTAACTACTGCTACCAGATGTTTAATAATGTCTAATGCTGCAGGAGTTGAGTTTTTCTGATCATGTTGGGTTTTAATCTACTTTTAGATGAAACTGGAGGTTCCAATCCAATCTTCAATCGTTGGAACGTTGTGATCATTGAGAATTCTTTATCGTAATATTAGATTAAATCATAGAAAGCAGAACTATTCATGTAAACTTTAAGTATTGTTCATGTATCATAGAAACCGATTCCAAGTTCGAGAAATGTACAATTGTTGTTTTGAAATTTCAAATATGACAATACAATACTTTGTTTTTTTTTGTTTTGTCTGTCTGTCTGTGATCACTAGCATTTTTTGTTTTGTTGGAATCTCACAGTAACACTTGGGATTTTGGAATTCACAGAAATCACTCCTGAAAATATATTGGTTATTTGCAGAATGAGATGAACAGTCACATCTCCAGTCCTTGTCTAGAAATATGAACCTTATTTTTTCTTGCTGGACCAGTAAATGGTATTGTATAATTTCTTGCTGGCGAGTGTCGAAGCAATAAATGATAATTGTATTTTTTTTGAAATTGCTCAAGTTGGCAACTTGGTATTTTATAATTGTATTTTTGTATTTTGCTGTTTGTTGAAAAGTTTAGAGCAAACAAAATGCTATTTTCATTAACTGCGCATTGTTTTATATTGGTTTGGAAATTGTATTGCATATTGTCACTACTAGTATACGTTCTTACTGATTTGAATCCTGAGCTATCTTATTATTACTATCTTCAGGTAATGCGATGCAGTTCTCTACTGGGATGATAGCCTGAAAATATTCAAATTCCCAGGTAAGGCCTTTGAAATAACTGGCGGTTGATCTGACTTGACCCTGACTGTGTGGTATTGATTTTGGGTAGTACGACTTTACACAGATTACAGGCACAGGTACCTGCCAGGTTAACCTTACACAATTAGTCACCTCTAGTCTTAGTAGTATTATCTTTTCTTGTACTTTTCTAAGATGTGTTCTGGCAATTTTGTCCCTTATGTATGAGCGCAGATATCAGTAATGATTTTATTATCTTTGTAAGGTAATTAGTTAATTGTCCAACTTAAAATTGGTGATAGTTCAAGTATTTTTATTCCAATTTATTTAATCACCAAAAAAATGTTGAAAAGGAAGAGAAGAATTTGTATTGACCATACATTTTATAGTATGCATTCATTCCATCCATCAATAAACAATTAAACATAGTATCCATTCATTCCAAGATGGCTCCTCGGTTGGAGCACTGCTGTAAAATTGCTGCTGCAGCCGCCTGCCTAGAAAAGAAGAAAAAAATTGATAGAGCAGAAAACAGGCTGGATAGATGTCTTTTATTTTAGCTTTTTTTCCTTGACATATATACTATGACAAAAAAAAAGATAAATTGAAGTTTGTACTTGATAAATGTTTAAAATTCTAAATGATAACTCTGATCAGTAATCACACAATGTATCTCAAATCCTTGACCATTAAAAATTAGAGAACACACAAGAATTGAATGATTAGAGTTAATAAAACTTCATCTATATTCCCTGGATTTGTATATGCAACCATAATTAAAGACTTAATTTAATTTTATCTCGTCAGTTCTCAGAAGAGGGAAAACATACGTTCAGTTATTCATGTTGACAGAGAAGTTAAAAAAAAAATTTAAAACCATCAAGTAATTTAGATTTTGTTGCCTAACAGAAAAGGTTATAGGAATAGAAATAGATGTTGACACTACACTTTACTCACTCAATAGATAATAGTCAAACGTAAAGGAAATATAAACTAGTTATTGAAACTACTAAATCAATCTCACTTCTTTTTTCAAACCAAACACATGGAGACTACTGTTACTCAAGAGCAGCCAACATCAATCCACTACCATCGTCATGGAAGCAATACTGTCTATATCATCGCTGTTGCCATCGCAATAACAGTACTGGCCGTCGCCGGTGCAAGTCTTATAGTATTTTTCCTCTGTAGAAGATTCAACAATAAGTGCACTGGTACCAAAGAGAACAGCGCACTCGAAGAAGGTGATAGCACAAGCAAGAATAAGAAGAATAAGAACAGCTTCAATAGTCACGATGGCTCCGGAAATCCAATCTCCAGTGCAGGTGACAAACAAGAAAAAAAAACTATTTTTTTAGTAATTATAAAAAGTAATCTATGTTTGAATGCCAGATTTGAAACAAATGAAGAACAAGAAGACAAGAAATGCTCAGGTGTTGACATACAGAGAATTGGAAATCGCCACAGAGGGATTTGTTGGGAAGAATGTGATTGGGTTTGGAAGATTTGGTGTTGTTTACAAAGGGAATCTAGAGGGAAGAGTTGTTGCGATCAAGATGTTGAATAGAGAAGGAAATCAAGGCGAAAGAGAGTTCAGGGTTGAGGTATATTTTTTAACAATTAACAGTGCGTGTATGTGTGTTTATATTTCTTATATATATATTTGGCGGTGTTCTTGATTTCCAAGCAGGTAGATGTTATGAGCAGATTGGACTCGCCGGACTTGGTGGGACTTCTGGGTTATTGTGCCGACCAGCAACATAGACTTCTGGTATTCGAGTTCATGGCAAATGGCAACCTGTACCAGCATCTCCACCAGAATCAAGTGAATAGAGCAAATGAAGTGAATGAACCAAAACCGATATTGGAATGGAGTACAAGGGTGAGAATTGCACTTGACTGTGCCAGAGCACTGGAATTCCTACACGAATCAACAGTTCCTACAGTCGTAATCCATCGAGATTTCAAGTGTAGGAACATATTATTAGATGAGAATTTGAGAGCAAAGGTTTCGGATTTCGGTATGGCGAAAATAGGGTCTGATAAGGTACATGGACAGGTGTTGACACGTGTTCTTGGTACAACCGGTTATGTTGCGCCGGAGTATGCTTTGACAGGGAATTTGACAACAAAATCTGATGTTTATAGCTATGGAGTTGTCCTGTTGGAACTTATAACAGGACGCGTTCCTGTTGATTTCAAAAGGCCACCAGGAGAGCAAGTTTTGGTCTTATGGGTATGTTATTTATCTTATCAGCATTTGATTTTCTTTCATCCACCACTATTCTCTTCATATGCTACCCTAACATCCAGGCTCTTCCAAGATTAACAAACAGGCAGAAACTTATTCAAATGGTAGATCCCAATCTACAAGGAAGATTCTCAAACAAAGAACTAATTCAGGTAGACAATACTGATCACTAATGATTAGGTAGGTATTCCTTAGGTAATTAATGGTTTGCTTGTTCACAGGTAGCTGCTATCGCTGCAGTTTGTGTTCAGTCAGAATCCGATTACAGACCTCTGATGACAGATGTGGTGCAATCTTTAATACCTTTGGTTAAAAACCCAAATGCATCATCATTATCATGAATTCATACTCGCAGCTTCTGTTTTGGGATTCCAAATTGTAAACTATAAATCTTAGCTCAACACAAATTTTATTTTGTACATCATATAAACATAAATTTTGTTTTAACCAAAATCACTGATTTAATAATAAATAAATAATATTACATCAAGGTATTACTATTAAGCCACCAACATTTCGCAATGAATAATTAATTATTTTCTGCAAAAGCTCTAATTTAATCATTCTTTGGGTGATAAGAATTGTGAGTTTTTAAAAGATGATCTAGGTAATAAAAGTTGGGGGGAAGAAACTGGGATGTGAATATGTGATGTAATTATATACATTACTGGTCAATAAAAAAGACAACATACACACGAAAATTCATTGACATTTAATTATAATTTCAGCTGCTGCACCCATGGCATGAGCTCCACTTTTCGACAACAAGAGAATGGCAAGTTCCTCCTCATCATAATGCCTCAAATGATGGCTCAACCTCGTTAATATTTCCAAATCCACCTCCAAAAGCCAATTTGGCACACAATCCAAAACTAGACCTATAAATGCAGAGACGTATGCACACCATGTTTCCCAGCTGCACCCAAGAGAGACCTTGCCATCCAATGCATCTGCCATGAACTCAAGATGAACCCTGACAATCTTTGGTCTCAATCTCCAAGTTGGCTCGATGTCAACACCCCATGCAAACATCCCACACAGCACTGCAAAGTAAGCTAGGACATAACCTTCCAACATTGCAACCATCCCACCATGTTGGCCTTGATCTGAATCACGGACAGATAGGAACCAAGATGGGAAGATTTCACGGAACATACACTGGATGAGACCACAACCACCTGATAGCCATACAAAGGTCGCACCTACAGAGGCTGCAGTTTTTACCTGTGTGAATGATGAGATAAGTGATGTATGGCCATACCTCACTCCATGTTTCGAATTAGTCAGTTTTTCTGCATTTTCATCTGAAATTCCATTGTCAGTCACTTGTCTAACTGAAAGCATCAATAGAGAAATAATCTCTTCTGTCAAGAACAACACATCCCTAGATGACCTGTAAGTTCGTAAAAAAAGGATCCCAGGGGCAACAGGTGAGAGACCACCTGAAGAATCACAGCTTAAACCATGACCGAGGAGGTTACCAACACCACATTCTGATCCCGGAGTTTGAGATAAGCCCAGGATGGAAGCAAAACAGCTCTTTAGGATCTGGGAAACTGCATAATTGTTGTGATGAAAGACAGTGCGAGATGCAGAAAATGTTAAAAAATTACTCCAGCGCTTTACTTTTTGTGTCCACAAGGCAGTGACAATCGCCATGCTTGGCCATGGGCAACTAGCCGAGAGGTTTTCCAGAGCCGGTCCAGCTAGATTGAGAAATCGAGAAGAAGCTTTGTCAAGCTTGTAGGTTATAGTAAGGCTCACGAAGGCAGCCAAAGGTAAGGGAAGAGTAGTTGGAGAATCTAAAGCTGGCAGAAAATTAATCAAGCATTAGAAAGGAATAAAAAACAAATGACCATTTGCCTAAAATAAGTAAAAAATATCATGAAAAGATTAAAATTGGACATGATTAGATAAACATACCTTTGCCTAAACTTGGGACATCAACACCAGTGCCTGCAATAATTTTCCTTATTTTTTCTTCTACAGTGGAAAGATTTGCTGCTGGACTTGGCCAATCAGTTCCATTCATATCAGCAGGCTTCCAGACCCCCCGTGTCACCTCAGCAGAAAAATAACTTATTATAGTTGCCAAAGATGCAGGAAGAAAATCAACAAGATCTTTAAGTCCTGAAATTTTTTTAATCATCTCTGAATTAAATTTCTAAAATGCAATACATTGAAAAATAAATTTTGTAAAATCTGACTTGGGAATTTTCGGTATTTTTTTGGATACTAGATAATATTTTTAACTGAATGAGAAGAAAAAAAAGATAGTAATTGGGAAGTAGCATACACAATCGATATTTTGCATTGTTCCGACCAATAGTTTTATCAATGAGAAAATATTTTTTAGATGCAGTTAATGAGGATTGAGGCAACATACAAACTGCATAACATGCAAAGACAAGTATTCTAAAAAAAGAAACTAAAAAAACTTTGAAAGTCACAAAATGCTTGATTGAATATCAAACTATCATGTTCAAATGACATTGAAGATGTACTACTAGGTATACAATGACATTGAGCTGAAAATGAGGTGATATAATGAAAATATGATTCAGTGACTATCTCCAAAAACTGTCCGTCTCCTTCAGCGTTCAGCGGCGTTAATAACTGAAGGTAAGAACCTTTCAGCAATCTAAATTTCTTTTCTACACTCAGATTTGATTACTATTATATGATATATTATATATTTATATATGCATACAAAATAGGGACTTATTGCATGTATTTGTAAGGAAATTATATAAATACGTTTGACATTTACCAGGTTGGTGCCAGTTTTTAAACCTTGGAGCTGATTTTTTTAAAGTTAACTTGATATACAAAGCACACAAGACTTGGATATGAAACCGATTGTTTTTTTAGATGGCTATCAAGCTTTTTCAGACGGCCAGGCGCTGCCTGGGTGCGCATATTGCATATGCGAGCGCCTGGTCGCATATGCAACGTTTTCGGCGAGGTGACAGGAAACCCGGACGGCGATATGAGAGGAGGCTGGATTGGGGAGGTGGGGGGTTTCACTTAGGGTTTACAACTTTAGATATGTTATATTTAATATTTATAATATTGTTATTGGTGCTGAATCTTCCAAAAACAGTTTATTTTGACAGAAGAAAAAACCCTCGCGGAAGAAAAAACGCGACCTTCACTGACCATCTCGTCAGGTCATCGTCGTTCTAAAGCTTCCGTGGAGCCTTTCCGTCCATCGTCATTCGGAGCTGCTCGCCGGAAGTCCACGGGGACGGATCTTTTTTGACCGTTCTCGACTAGCCTCTTCTGCTCGCGTTTTTCAGGAAGAAGCCTCTTCTGTCTGCGTTTTTCAGGAAAGGAGTCTCTTCAGTCTGCGTTTTTCAGGGAAGGAGTTTCTTCTGTTTGCGTTTTTCAGGGAAGAAGCTCCTACTGCCCGGACTTTGCAACTTCCAGGACAAACCTTAATATCACAGTGAGGAGGACAGACCTTTCGCTTTTTCTTTGAGCCACCACAGAACTCTCCGGCGAGGCTCATCTGGCCGGAGAACCACTCCACAGTCTCTTTGCTCCTGGCCAATACAGTACACCATGAAATGATTGCATAGAAACAAACTTTTAGTTACCCGGTCATTCATTGAGTGGGTTTTCCCGGAGAAAGATGCCATAGAGCACACCAAAAGAATGATAAGAGGACATCGAGCCCACTCGGGTTTTTTCTCCACTCAATAGGTTAGACCCCCTCGAGTAGTTGGAAAAAATTTCTTTGCAGACTAAATGGTGTTCTGAATTAGCAAGGAAATCTGAGTTCTTGTGTAGCATTTTTAGAGAGGGAGAAGTGAAGCATGTCAAGGGAAGCGGCAGCAGAGGTTTGGAGGCATTTTAGAGACAAGGAAACAGAGCGTGTAAGACAGAGGTATACAACAGATCAAGGTTGGAGAAGGAAGGAAGTGGGTACACACAATAAACAGAGTCAAGGCAATTACAGAGGATTCAGAAGAGAGGAGATGAAAGCCGGAGGTAGGGACTTCTTTACTGAGAGAGAGGTGTTCTGGAGGCAATTTTACGAAAAGCATAAAAATTCTGCCAGAACAAACTAAAGGGGGGAGGTGGAGTTGCGAGCAGCTTTAAAAACCGGATCAGACTCGGGTATATTGATAAATGGAAACTGTCCAATCCGGAGTTGGGTGATCTCAGAGGCTTAGAACAGGTTGCCCCAGGTGATATTTCTCGTCCAGATGTGGCCATCGGCCATCCTTAGGGCAGCACAGATCGAACCCCCCAAATATGGGGAAAAATTACAACTCACTATGAGAATTATTGGAGATACTCCTAGATTCAAAAGATTAGCCAATTTTGCCAAATTCAAATGGAATGCAGAGGGGCAAATTCAAATAATGAAGTTCAAAGAATCAACATTCACGATATCTTTCAGAGAGATCTCAGATTACCTTAAATGCTGTGATAGGAAATGTGATCAACTAGGTGACGCCCCAATTCTTATCAGTAAGGAACTACCGGAGAAGGTCTATGTTGAAGCTTATGATATGATACCACAATGGGCAATTATAGAAGGTCTAACAGCTGGTATGTACTCCAAGGAGGCGGTGAATATAATAGCAAGTACTCTCGGGAAGCCTCTCAATGGTGAATACTTTGAGACGTACAAGTATCGAAACTCTTTGAGAATGTGTTTTATGGCGGACACAAGCTTTAAATTTCAGACGTCGATCAAAGTTGAGATCGAGGAGGGAGGATGTAGGAGAATTGTATGGCTAAAGGTTCACTATAGATCCAAACTAAAAAGATGCACAAAGTGTGGTCTATTTGGCCACCGTCTACCTAGCTGTTGCCCCGGATTTCACAACGAGAACGAGTCAGAGCAAAACAAGAATCAAGAATCAGGGAACAACATAAACGGAAGCTCCATAGGAAGCCAACCAGTTAATCAACCATCGGCGACGCTCAACCTTGGAGATATTGGAGACGCCGGAAGTCAAACACATGCTGTCGAGAACCGCACTCCATAATGCATCGCTGAAGCTGCAGTACCGGATCAGTACCAGTGGGAGCAACTTGACAACACTTTGAAGTTACCAGACGCGTCAGTGCAGTAGGACCTAGCTACTGGCTCATGGGCAGGTAAGTCTCTAGTGGTTCCTTTTAGGGCAGATGCTTCGGTTTCTTTGCAGGTATGGACTCTGAGTACTCCTCACATACACTTAATTCCCTCTGCTGACAATATTCCCCCACAAAACAGTAAGCATGCTTTAGAGGAAATTCCTCTAATAAATAGTCTTCCTTGGGATAATAACCTTACCCAACTATTAAATCCGGTTACTACCCCGAACGCCTTAAAGGACAGTCCGGTTAACCAAAGGAACTATTGAACCATAAGGACCAATCTGCTAACCGAAATCAAAAGGACCCTAATATCCCCCAAACAACAGTCTACCTTGTTCCAACTTTTGGATACTATTAATGCATAAGAGCTCAGAGGACTTTGATGACGAGGTCTCCCCAACCTACAGGAGTACTAGGGTAGTGGACGAAGAGCAAGTCTCTCTCCACAGTTGGGAGGACAGAGCTGCCTCTGAAAAAGCAATATCTGAGGGTGAGGAAATAATTCAGGACAAAAGAAAAACAGTTAAACCTCCCACCCAAAACACTCCGATGGATCGTGAGTCCGAAAATAATATTAGAGGCCAAACTGCTATAGACAAACCTAGAATAATATTTAACGGTGAACAAAATGTAGGAAGAAGAGGTAGACCCAAGAAAAATGGGACCCAAGATCCAACCAAAGGCCTAAATCAAAAGAACTACACAACTAATAAGGGGAAGAGGAAGAGGATAGACCTCCCCCCACAATATTTAGAACCGTGCCCAACAAACTCCTAATGATCAGGGCGGTTACCCCTAAAAATCCAGCCCTAAGTAGAGAAGCTAGAATAAGAAAGAGAAGGTTGTACATGGGATATGCCACCTCCTCGAATGCTTCATCGGGCAAAAAATCTTCCGCAATTGCAGAGGTGGCAAAGGCCACCCGGGCAATTAACTAGTCTAAATCATCCCATCACCGCCAGGTCATTAGCCCCAAACAATGACGCTAATGACCTGGAATGTTAGAGGGTTTAACTCCCCTCTAATCCAAAATGAAGTAAAAAATGTGATACTTAAAAAGAACTTAGACATAGTAGCGCTACTAGAAACTAGAGTTAAAACCAAACAATTTCAAATAGTAAGAGACAATTTTTCGGAGGAGTGGGAGGTAATTTCAAACAACATCCCACAGGACCCAGAATACTCATACTCAATCTGGATTTTATGGAAAAAAGACCAATGGAAGGTGGTGCCAATCTTGTTGGATAGGCAGATTCTTCACGCTAAGGTATACAATGAGGGTGGATTGGTGTTCTTTATCTCAGTAGTATATGCAAACAACACAAGGGAGGGTAGAAGACCGCTGTGGAACACAATTAAGAACATCCAACCTAATATCATCTCCCACCCATGGTTAGTGCTGGGTGATTTCAATGAAATAAGAACTCCAGAGGAAAGGAGAGGACAAGGGGCTGAGGTTTATGCTAATGGAGGGCCTGCTGAATTCATTGAAGCTACCGTCTAGCAGAGTTAATCGTGGTCCCCTCAATAGGGGGCGAATTTATATGGAATAATAAGCAGGCAGGGGATAGGTTTGTACAATCTAGACTGGATAGAGCATTCTCGAATTAAGATTGAATTTCACTCTTTCCAGAGATAAGGGTAGAGTTTTGGAATGGCTCGCAGAGTGACCATGTTGCAATGCCCATCTCAATTGCGCAAATGGCACAGAAACCAAAACCTTTCAGATTGTTCGATTCATGGTTGAAGGAGCAAGAGTTCCTCGACCTAGCCAGGAGAGGACTAGCTAAACCAATCTGCGGCAATGGACTATATTGCCTACAACGAAAATTAAAAGAGGTCAAATTACTCACAAAGGAATGGGTGACGGCCAAGGGTAGTGTTGCATAACAGATCACAACCACTAGGGAAGAACTTGATTCCTTGGTGAAGCAACTAAACACTAGCCCAATAGTCCCTTTTATCCAAGAAGAGGTCAAAAAGAAGTAGGATGAGTTAGTCAATAAACTCAAAACAGAGGAGGCTAACCAAAAACAGAGAAGCAAGGTCAGCGGGCTTAGATTAGGAGACTCAAACACTAAGTTCTTTAGTCTTGTACAAAGATAGTCATCTCAAATTCTAAAATTAATAAATGGAGAGGGTAGGATAGTCATCTCAAGAGCCCAATTAGAAAAAAGGAGTATGGATTACTTTAAGGATATCTACAAGAGTTCTCCCTTCCCAGATATACCATCTCCCGTTATTTTCCCTAGGATTGTATCTCAAGATATGAACATATGGTTGACTCAACAACCCACAGAAGAGGAAGTTAAATCCACCTTGTTCGCATTTCAAATGGGGAAATCCCCAGGACCTGATGGTTTCACAGTGGGTTTCTTCAAAGCTCTCTGGCCGGAAGTAAAGCAAACAATCCTAACTTGTGTCAGATAGTTCTTTAACGACAAACGCATATTGAAGTCGGTTAATTTACCACACTTATCCCAAAAAAACCTACAACTACTGAACTATCAGACTTCAGGCTAATCTCCTGTGTCAACTTAATTTATAAACTTCTCACCAAGGTCTCCTCCGAGTTAATATCTCCTCACCAAACAACTTTCATAGCAAGAAGAAACATCTCAGATAACACCATCTTGGCAGACGAGATGGTACATGGCTTCGGGAGAATTAGAACCCCCAAAAGATATTGTTTAAGTATAGATCTCAAAAAGGCTTTCGATACAGTGAAATGGCAAGCAATCACACACACCCTTGACGCAATGGGATTCAGCCCTCTGTTGTGCAAATTGGTAAATAACTCTATATCCACAACCTCCTTCTCGGTACTGGTGGAGGGATCCCCCACTCCCCCCTTCACTAACTTTAGAGGAATCAGGCACGGGGACCCATTGTATCCTATCTTATTCGACTTGGTAATGGATAATCTTAGTAGACTAATAGAGAAAGAGATCAAAGATAAGAGGATGGATACTTATATCGTGAATGGAGCAGTTTCCATCTCGCATCTCATCTACGCAGATGATGTGTTGATCTTCTCAAAAGCAAATCCCAAGTCTTTAGAAACAATCAAGAAAATCCTAGAGACTTTTTCCAAATTCTCAAGCTTCAAGATTTATCAGGAGAAGAGCTCGACAACCTACTCAAAAGTCAAAAGTATGCATGAATGATCATTATCTGCATAACATTCTAACCTTTCCAACTAAATCCCTCCCTATCAACTATCTTGGTCTCCCAATGACAGGAAGAAAGAAAACTCACGCGACAAGTTAGAAGTTGATAAATCCAATAGAAAAAATGTTAGCCAGATGGAAAGGTAGATGTCTGTCTTACGCAGGCAGAACCTAATTAGTAAATTGGGTCTTACAAGGTAAGTTTCAATACTGGGCAAACGGAACCACACTGCCATGCACAGTTATTAAAAAGATCCAAAGCCTAGCTTACAATTTCTTTAAGTTTTTAAAGTTTTATAATTTTTTATTATAAAACTTTTATTTTTTAATTGTTTATTGGGTATATGGGTCGGGTTTAGCCGGATCCGACCTCCATATGCAAAAGCTTGGTGGCTATACAGTTGCCATTAACACATACGCATAGTTTTGAAAGCGTCAGAGCATTTTTCCAGCGCTTTTCCTAGAGCGGGTAATCGGGTAAAGATCCGCCCAATTACCCAATTACACTATTATTTAATAATATTTTCACCTAATATTAGTAATATACTTTTTTTTCTATTCTACCTCTCTATTTTAACTTATATTGAAAACTCTTACCCCACTTTCAGATTTTAGTTGTATGAATTAAATATTAATGTTATATTACATGTGATTTTATAAGGTATTTTAAATTTTCTATAGATTTTGTGTGTATTGATATAGGATTATATGTATTTTTACAGAATATTACTAAAATACCCCTGGTGCTTTAAGCGCTTTAAAGTACGCTTAAAGCTTTTAGGGCGAAAATGCTCTTCCTGAAAAGTGGAAGCGCTTTTCGCTCTTTTGAACTATGCACATATGTAGAGTTGACATATTTTGAATATGCAATATTATTAAATACATGCTCAATATGACCTCTAAATTTTAAAAAGCATGTTAAAGCATACAAACCGGTAGTTAAACTTAAAATTCAAAGGAACTTCTAAGAAATAGATGGCGCAAAAACAGGAAAAACTCGATTGACGATGGATGCTAGGGAGTGAAATGGATTGGAAGAGGAGAAGAAAAAAGAAGGTACAGATAAATTGATAAATAGGTATAGATAAAGTGACAAATTAGTCATATGTTGTATATAAAATCCTGGATAAAATAAAGTACTGCTGGTCTTCGGAAAATATAGATAATAAACAGGAAAATACTAAGAATGTAAAACAACAAAAAATCAAGGACCATCGTGAAATATTAATAAGAGGAATTTTTTATGAAAATTTAAATTAATAAGAGCATAATAGAATAAAACTTCTCTAACCAGTTGCTAATTCACGTGGAGATAATTTTCCATGGGCACATGCTGTAAGTGTAGCATCAACCACATAGGGAATGGCTTCTAATATATCCCATGCAGGAAGTTTGGGTCTTAATACAGCCTCTTCACTTCCAGGAATAGAAGAATTATTCATATTGCTACCTCCAGATGTAACAGAACATTTCTGGTAAGCTCCTTTGTCTACTTTTCTGAACATCATACTCAGAAGATTATCTACAATTAGACAAACCGGAGTTCCAGAAGTAAGACCAGAAAGAGTAGAAGCCAAACACGCTTGGTGCTGACTATACCAAACCTTCCACTTTGGAAATGTGTCCATGTAAACAAGATCAGTTGAACTTTTATCTCTCAAAAGTTTTTGGTGGATATTTTTCTTATTATTATTGCAAGAAATCATAATTTTTGAATTATGCAATAACAAAAGGTATTCAGGTGTAAGTTGAGAGCCTACACGCGCACCATCACCCATCAGAATATATTCTAAAGGTGTATGATTAAATTCCCATAATCTCATAAGAAGAATAAATGCATTTGAGAAAATTGTATGAGGAGTTACTTCCTCTCCTGTTGGGAGAACACATATAGCGTAAGATGCACACGATCCAAAAACTTCACATATGGCCATCAATGCAGCTGCAAGTTCTGGCACCTGAATAAAATAATAGAACATGAAATGTGCAGTTGTGTACATTAAATCATCAACAACGATTAGAAGGCATAAAACTGTGATTTTGACCTACTAATGTTTTTCATGGAAAGTGAGGATCTTACCAAACCATGGAATGAAAATATTTGAACACAATCAACAGATGATATTCCTGCAAGAACAACATCTAGCACTGGAGCATGACTTATTAAATGACTCTCCTTGCTAGAATATTCAGCAGGGACGGAGGGAGAAAGAAGCTTCACGACAAAACAAACAGTATATTCCTGCAGTGAAAATACCAAATGAAAAAAATCATGATAGGAATTGTTGGAGTTATGAGAGTGATAAGGGTGGAGACTGTAAATGTTTAGTATTGTCTATTAAATAATATATTGATGGGATGAAGTCGGATATTTTGGGAATTCAACCCAATAATAAGTTAATAACCAAACCTAGTATAAATAACTAAGTTGATGTATTCCGAAGGCACTTGCATTTTCGTTTTACCACCGTAAATCAATAATCTAGTAGATTTACAATTGTTTATATTATAACTATAATCTCAATATTATATTTCAACTTCAATTGTTTAGAATCCAATATTAATCTCAATAATATATTTCAACCTCAATTTCTTACCTTTTTAAAGCTCAATTGATTTGGTCGAAGATGCCGACAAAATTTTCTATTCTCTTATGGAGGGTGAAATGTGATCATCTAAGGTCCTAAACACGTTCAGGAAGTTAGAAAGTGCAAGTACCCCGTACTTGCTTGTTATGCAATTTGGAAGATGAAACTAGGAGTTATCTTTTCTTCAACTGTTCTTATTCCAGAATCCAGATCTCTCTTAATTCCGTTGACTGAGCACTTGAATCTCGCCTTCCGGAAAATAATGAATATTTCAGTTCCCACCCAATCCAGTTCAGATATTAGATTGGGAGATCTGACAGAGGCTGCGCAAAACATTACGCACCACTCTCCTCCTTGGGGGTTATTATGGAATGCTATTGGGTACTTATCGTGGCATATATGGACGGAAAGAAATAAAAGGTATAGATAGCACATTAGTAGGCCTCCTGAGGTAGTCCTTAAAGAGGTCATTAAAGACATCAGTCTCTCCTTTGATTCAGAGTGTTACAAAAAGAGTTGTTGTCACCCTTTAGAGACATCTATGATGGAAATATGGGAGACCAACCTCCTGAGACAGCGTATCTAATTACTGTATAACTAGACTACATAACTAATGGGAGAGAGTCAATGAGCTTCTTGCTCATTTCTTTTTGTTTTTGTTTTTATTTCTATTCTCTATGTAACTTGGGCATTACCCTTAATTTTTTTTAATGAAATTTAATTATTTTCAAAAAGAAAAAGTTCAATTGATTGATTATAAATTTACGATGGGAAGTTGGGGATGGATATATAATCCATTGGGTATACGATCCAAAGAGTGTGACAAATATCTGATCGAGGTCCAATTAATCAAATAAGTATATAAAGATAGATTAGTAAATAATAAAAAATTAAAGGTTACAATTAAAGTTAATTAGTATTTTGGGTATTTTTGGTTATAGGGGTGTACTATGTAGTGGTGGACTAGTGGTAGTAAGATACTAAGACCTAATTTATGGACATTTTTAAATTTTCCCAAAATGATATTATAATATTTTTTTACAGTCATTTACCTGAATATTCCAACCTCTAATGAGAGAGGCGCTACAGAGAATGGCAGCTGCAGAAATCCTGTCATTATCTGAGCCACTGGCTGCTATTTCAAATACTTTCTCCAACTCTGGCAAACTTTCGTCAAACATAAAAAAACGTAATCTCAATGTCAGAAAGTATATCTACATATACATGGTAAATAAAATTTAAATAATTATGAATTCGTCATTTGTGGATTCATAGTTTCATGAAAAGAAAAGAAATTAGTTGGAGCACAAGAATGAAAAGATACTTAGTGTTCTTGACCCTGTCGATATGAACAACAGACGTTTGCATGAAATGCTCCAAAAAAACTAAAGTCCTCAACAAAGAAGCGGCTGAAGCGCTATCCAATGAATTTGATTACTGAAGGAGGTGTTTCATGGGAAGAAGTGGGAGCTAATAGACCAATTGGGGTCTCAAAGAAGAGACATAAAACAACTCAAATTAAGAGGGGAGACACAAGGATCTTCCACAAGTGAAATATCTCTGGAGGGATCGTTTTTTTATAAAGTTAAATTTCCATTAATAATAATGAAATAAAGGCATAGCCTGATTACAAATGATTAGAGAATTGAGTGTGCACTCATTAACATTAATTCTATACAACTGTCCTATATGCTAATTTCCTATAGGATGTTGCTTCGGAATGTTTGCCTTACATGCCTTTTGCACATTTATCTCAACTAATGATTGGTTAAATTTCTCCAAGGATGCCATATTGAGAAATATGTTGATGTCCGTTGTAGCTTCTTTAATGATTAGTTCAGGTGGTCTCAATGTGTGTTTCAATCTCCAATTTCTCTCCCTCCAAATGTGCCAATCCCAAATACACTAGATCAAACAACGAGGAGAAGAAATTCCTAAATCTAATCCCTCTCTGGTTTTGGTGAACCCTCAAGGACAGAGAAGGAGATTGATAAGAAGTAGATGTGTATAATTTTACAAATCAGTTGGCAGAAGATCACGGCTTTTAAGGTGGATCATATTGCTTCCCATTTAACTTTGTTGAAGGCTTTTAGCTTTCCTAATATCTATATGCTCAAACCACATCTTTTAGGTGTCCTCTGCCTCCCAAATCAATCCATGACTCCATGTAACATCTCATCAGCCAAGATAATGTTATCTAAGATAGCCTCATAGCATTTCCCTCAATGAAGACAGTTTGTTGAGGCACAATGACTCATTAATAACATTATCTAGTCTAGAGGCTACTTTTTTCACCAGTAGCTTATACTATAGATCATTTTTTTTGAGAAATTAAAACTTTCATTACTGAAATAGGAGGTTGGGCATAGCCCAAGATTACAGATATAGGGAAATGTAAGTACAGTAAATGTAAAAACATTAAATGTAAAACAATGTCTATCTCTTATACAGCTATGACCCTGACTAACTAGCCAAGGACTAAAGCCTCAAGAGGTTGGACTCTCAAGAACGTATAGCTTGTATTTCAATCTATGAAAGATTGTGCTTCTTATAAGATGTAGATTCATATGCAATGCTCACATCCTTTATAATTTCTCTGCTGACAATTTATGGAGGTCTTATGGTGTGTTGTTTTAATCTTCTATTCCTTTCACACCATATGTGCCAGGAAAGGGATGCTAGCATAGTCTAGTGTACCCCCCAACAACTGGACTTGTGGGTGAATTTTTGTATTGTTTCCGTAATATCGCCTATCCTGATGTCTATTGCGGGAAATGGGGGATTTTGCCCACTACGTGTCCAAACAACATTATTAAGATTTAAGCCAGCTAGTGGACTCTAACAATAAGGATCTAGTGTAATGGCAGTTAAAGTATAGGTGTTGTAATGTTTCTTCCTCATTTCCACAAGGTTCCGGATGCGCCTCTGCGCGATGCGCCGCCGCCTGGAGCATCTGAGCATATGCGTGCATATGCGCTCAGATGCGCCAGTGGCATTTTCGTAAATATTTATAAAACTATAGGAAATTAATATTTTTTTATATATCTAAATTATATTAATTAAATTTTTTAGTTAAAAATATATTGGATAGAAAAA
>LFYR01000692.1:178447-257417 GCA_001185155.1 Zostera marina | reverse complement strand
ATAATACATCTACAACATAAAAAATACTCTATAATAATAATTTATTTAACCACACATTTTTAGTCCCACATCGATAGAATTCAAAAAACACAAAGAAGGTTGGTCTATAAATAAAGATTCATTTTGTCTAAAACAAATATGAAGTCTAAAGAGTGGGAGGAGCTTATATTAAAAATAATATAACTCTTTTCATGGACCAATGTATAAATTTTTATGCTAAATATTTATAAGGTCTTAAAATAAATTTTTTTTGCCTTTTTTTTTAAAATAAAAACAAAACACTGTTTTAAGTTATTTAAATAACTTAAAACAGGCCTGGATCCGGGTCGGATTTTACCCGGATCCGACCCGGATCCGGCTAAGGGAGATGCACCTGGCGCATCTCCCTCTGGGGGCGCATCATCGCATATGCGCGCGCACCCGGAACCTTGTTTCCACATAGTGGGCAGGACGTATTTATGTTGAGTCTCCAACTTTGTAGTCTAGTTAAAGTGTTCAGACTCTTGACCTTTATTCTTCAAAACAACATGGAGAATTTGGGAGCCATTTTGGCCCAGATCCTTAGATTTATCTCTTGTAAGATACCTTTGGGCCTTAATGTTTATGAGTTCTTGGAGGGGGCAATTTGTGTGACCCTATAGTTACTACATCTTCTAGTATGGAGTCTAGAGTAGGTCTACACTCTATTTCCTTAATTTTTCTTCCTTTAATGTACCTAATTTTTATCCAGTCTGCTAGTATGGAGTGATAGGATCGATGCTTCAATCGAACTGAGAAAACCGAGCAAAAAACAAGAACAAAACAGATTTACGTGGTTCGGCAATGTGCCTACGTCTACGGGGTGTCTCCTCTTCTTCTTTTTCTCTCACACAAAGAATACAAGTAGTTACAAGAAACTTATATGGGAGATTAGGGTTGCCGTTTTGTGCTTGCAACCTTAATACCCATTATAAGGCTTAAAGCCCATTTAACAGAATTAAACCTATTTAATTCTAATGGCTCATAAAAGGCCTACATTAATTCTAATTATTCTAATTATAATTAACGCCCTTAACGAAAAACGCCTCCACACTCTAACAATCTCCAACTTGGAGACTATTTAGGAGAACTGCCACCTCATTAAGTAAGCTTGTATTGGAGACAACCAACACCATCTCTCTAGACGCGAAGACCAACTAAGGCCATGCAAAGCCTTAGTTTCTGTACGTTCACCACCTTTGTGAACATGTCTGCTGCATTCTCAGTACCGGTTATTTTCTTCAAATTCAATTGCCCTTCTTCAATCTGCTCTCGAATGAAGTGGTACTTTAGTCTGATGTGCTTTGACCTTGAGTGAAACACTGAATTCTTGGCTAGATAAATTGCGCTCTGACTGTCACACCACAACACACTGTCAGTTTGCTTATAGCTCAATTCTGTCAGTATATTTTCTAGCCACATCTTCTCTTTCACTGCTTCTGCAGCTGCCACATATTCGGCTTCAATAGTTGAGAGAGACACTATACTCTGAAGTTTGGATCTCCAACCAATAGTTGTACTTCTTATGTTGAACACATAACCTGAGGTACTCCTGCTACTGTCAAGGTCTCCTGCTAAATCTGCATCACAAAATCCACAGAGCTCTACCTGCTCTTTCTTGAAACACAGACCAACATCTGGAGTTTTCTTCAGATACCTAAGTATCCACTTCACAGCTTTCCAGTGCTCAACACCTGGATTTAACATAAATCTGCTGACAACTCCCACTGCATGAGCAATATCTGGTCTCGTGCAGATCATAGCATACATTAAACTTCCAACTGCTGAGGAATATGGTATACTCTCCATCTGACTTCTTTCATCTTCAGTCTTTGGTGATTGCTCTTTTGTCAATTTAAAATTGGCTCCCAATGGAAGATTTGTCAATCTGAAATTTTCAAAACTGAATTTCTCAAGAATCTTTTCAATGTATCTCTGTTGACTCAGTTTCAAAATTCCTGAGGACTCATCCCGGATGATCCTCATGCCCAAAATTTGCTTTGTGGCTCCCAGATCTTTCATCTCAAATTCCTTAAGTTGTTTCTTCAGATGATTTATCTCCTTCATGTTTGCACTAGCAATGAGCATATCATCAACATAAACAACAAGAATGATGTAGCAATCAGTCAACTGTTTTCTGTAGCAATCAGTCAACTGTTTTCTGTAGCAACAAGAATCTGTGTCACACCTCTTGAAACCTATGGCACTGAGATAGCTATCAAATTTCTTGTACCACTGTCGAGGTGCTTGCTTCAGCCCATACAAACTCTTCTGAAGTATGCAAACCAGATTTCTTTTGTTGTTCGATACCTTGAACCCATCTGGTTGTGCCATGTAGATCTCTTCATCCAGGTCACCATGAAGAAAGGCTGTTTTCAAATCCATCTGTTCTAAGTAGAGATTTTCTGCTGCAACTATACTTAGAATAATTCTGATAGTGGTCATTTTGACTACAGGAGAGAACACCTCAGTGTAGTCCAAATCTTGGCTTATACCTCTTTCTTCCATCTGGTTCTTCCTTTAACCTGAAGACCCATTTATTCTGTAAGGCACGCTTTCCTTGAGGTAAAAGAACCAACTGCCAAGTCTTATTCTTTTCAAGAGACTTGAACTCTTCTTTCATGGCTAGCTCCCACTTCTCAGAGTCATTCTGCACCTGAGCCTCTTCAAATGATTCTGGCTCTCCATTATCTGTCAGTAAGAGGTAGTTCACTGAAGGATCCCATCTGTTTGGTGGCTTAGTTTGCCTAGTAAATCTCCTGACAAAATGTTGAGGAATTTCCTGTTCCTCATCCTCATTTTGAAGTTCAGGATCTGCTATCTCCTCTGAAATGTCCAAAGGATTCTCTGTTGGTAGGCTCTCATCAACTTCAAACTCAACAAACCGATCATCTCCATCAGTTTTAGCACTATCCTTGTGCTTGTAGAGATTCTGTTCTTGAAAGATGACATCTTTTGCATGAATAACTTTCTTTGACTCGTCATTCCAGAATCTGTAGCCAAAGTGATCCTTTCCATATCCAATGAAGTAACACTTCTGAGATTTAGCATCCAGCTTGTCTCTGTTTTCACTCATGATATGAACAAATGTCATACTTCCAAACACACGTAGATATGAATATCTTGCTTCTTTACCAGTCCAAAGCTCTTCTGGAATCTTGAAATCCATAGGAATAGAAGGTCCTCGATTGATAAGATAAGCAGATGTGTTGGCTGCCTCTGCCTAGAAGCACTTAGGCAAACATGAGTGTAACCTCATGCTTCTAAAACGCTCATTCAGAGTCTTGTTCATCCTTTAAGCAACTCCATTCTGTTGTGGATTAGCAACCATTGTCCATTCTCCGCGAATTCCATGTTCTTTACAGAACTTCTTGAACTCTGTGTTGTTATACTCTCCATCATTATCTGACTTGAGACACTTCAACTTGCAACCTGTTTCAGTTTCTACCTCTGCCTTCTACTTTTTGAAAATAGAGAACACTTCTGATTTGTTCTTCAAGAAATAGACCCAAACCTTCCTAGTGCTGTCATCAATAAAGGTGACATAATACTTGGATCCTGAAATGGAATCCATCGGGGTTGGTTCCCACACATCAGAATGGACCAATTCCAGCTTTACTTGCTTAACTTGTGGGGGTGTTTTGGAGAAACTAAGTCTTTTTTGCTTGCCGAGAATGCAGTCTTCACAAGTTTCCATATCATCCCAAGTCATCTTTGGAAACTTTTCATTCTTCACTAGTACCTTCAGAACCTTTTCACTAATATGACCCATTCGTTTGTGCCACAAAGTTGAGTTCTCTGCAATGCTGATTGATGCAAACAGACTGGACTCATTTGTCAAGTACAGGGTGTCATTCTTTTGTCCTCCTGCAACTATTCTGATTCCTTTGGTAATTTTCCATGATCCATTTCCAAAATTGGCCTGTATATCATCATCATCTAGTTGACTCATTGAGATCATAGTTCAAAAAGCGACGCTTTAAGCGTCGCTTTTTTAGCTTAAAGCGGCAGGACCGCTTTCTAAAACGCTTTTTCTGGACGGGTTATCGGGTCGGGTTGGGTTGGGTTATTGGGTTGGGGCAACCCATTACCCATGTGAAATAACTTAAACTATTTTAATTTCCCTTCCTACCCCTCCAATTTCTATCTAACTATATAAACCCAATACCCTTCTAATAAAACCCTAATTTCCTTTATCACTCTCACTTCTATTTCTTCCAAAACCCTAGAGATATGGGAACTGAATCCCAATTTCATCATTGCATGAATGAAATGGAAGAAATTTTAAGAGATAATATAGATATTGGTGCACGTCTAGATGATTAGGTTATATGACTTGTAAATGTTTTTCAAATAATTTGGATGATGTCTTGAATAATTACAGGTTTATATATATTTTAAAAAAAATTAGCATTATTTACAATAATGCCACTACCGCTTTTTCAGCTTTGCGCGCTCAAGCGCTCAAAGCTGAAAAAGCGGTCAATGGAAAAGCTGACTGCTTTTCCGCTTTTTGAACTATGATTGAGATTAGTTGCTTTGACAACTTGGGCACAAATCTGACATTCTTCAGGATCCACAAACCCAGCTTGGTCTGGATATGTGCTTCACCTCTTCCACAAACTTCCAATGCTTTGCCATCAGCTAGGTAGACTTTGCTGATTTATGTATCTCTGTAGTTCTTTAAATTTTCCTTCTTGTAAGTCGAGTGAAACGAAGCACCTGAATCTAACACCCAAGAGTCCACAGAACTTACTACACAACACACCAATGCATCAAATGAACCTTTTGAATAGTTAGCACTGTATTCAGATTCTTTTCCCTTAGATTTTTCCTTTGGAGCCTTGCAATCTGATTTGAAGTGGCCAGGCTTGTCACAATTCCAGCAAATCACATTTTTCTTCCCTTTGCTCTTGTCTCGGGACTTAGAATTGCTTCTGAATTTTCCTCTATTCTGACTTCTGCCTCTGCTCTCCAAATTCAGTGTTGTAGAAGATGATTGAGTCTTGCACTTTCTCCTAATTTCTTCAGAAATAATCAGGCCCCTTATATCATTCCACTTAAGCTTTCCGTGACCAATAGAGCTGCTCACACTTGTAGCAACTTGTTCCCAACTTTCTGGTAGGAATGATAACAAAATAAGTGCTCTAAGTTCATCTTCAAAATTGATATCCACAGAAGACAATTGTGTCAACAACACATTTACTTGATCCACATGATCAACAACATTTGCTCCTTCACCCATCTTGAGATTGAACAAATTACGCACCAGAAAAACTTTGTTTGTTGCTGTAAGCTTTTGATACATATTCGTCAAGATTTCCAACACCTCTATTGTAGTGGTGCACTTGGAGATGTTGAAGGCAATATTCTTAGCCAAGGTGGGTCTAATAAGGCTGATAGCTTTTCTGTCGAGAAGCTTCCAATCTGCATCACTCATATCTGCCGGTCTTGTGCCCAACATTGGAGCATGAAGATTCTTTGCATACAGGTAGTCCTCTATTTGCATTTTCCAATATGCAAAATCATTCCCTTCAAACCTATCGACCTTATGCTTTATTTCATCCGTCATTTCAAACACAACTACTGCTCTGGAAGGTCAGAATACACGTCGATCGAGGGTTTACAAAACCTATCCAGAAAAAACCGCAGATCTAGGCACGTCGGCTAGAAAGAAGAACGCCGGCTGGATGACCAGGAATACCCGCCGATTGGAAGACAAAGGAACGGCGGTCTGGAAAACCCTTCCTCCAAAAAAAAACCCTCAATCTGGAAATCAGGAAACACACCAACTTTGCTCTTCTCTCTTCGATTTGAATCCAACGTCTCGCTGGAAACCTCAAAAAAAAAAATCGTGAACAGTAACTTCGTCGATGAACAATGTTTCGACGGAATGAACAGTATTTGTTTTTTATTCCAACACCTTCTTGGACCTCAAACAAGGCTCTGATACCAATTGATAGGATCGATGCTTCAATCGAACTGAGAAAACCGAGCAAAAAACAAGAACAAAACAGATTTACGTGGTTCGGTAATGTGCCTACGTCCACGGGGTGTCTCTTCTTCTTCTTTTTCTCTCACACAAAAAATACAAGTCGTTACAAGATACTTATATGGGAAATTAGGGTTATCGTTTTGTGTTTGCAACCCTAATACCCATTACAAGTCTTTAAAGCCCATTTAACAGAATTAAACATATTAAATTCTAATGGCTCATAAAAGGCCTACATTAATTCTAATTATTTTAATTATAATTAATGCCCTTAATGAAAAACGTCTCCACACTCTAACATGGAGTTATTAGGACTCCACATCCTCTCTGCTCTTTTGACCAATGTTGAAGCATTAGTTGCAAAGAAATCCCTGACCCCTATTTCACCTTCGCTCTTTGGGAGTGCCATTTTTTCCCGGCTACTACATCTCTCGTCCTAGATGAAGTTGTAGGCTAGGCTCTGTATCTTTTTAATAATTGTGCATGGCAGTATGGTTCCATTTGCCCAGTATTGAAACTTACCTTGTAAGACCCAATTCACTAATTGGATTCTGCCTGCGTAAGACAAACATCTCCCTTTCCATCTGACTAGCATTTTTACTATTGGATTTATCAACTTTCAACATGTCGCGTGAAATTTCTTTCTTCCCGTTATGGGGAGACCAAGATAGTTGATAGGGAGGGATTTAGTTGGAAAGTTGAGAATGTTATGAAAAGAATGATCATTCAAGCATATTTTTGAGTAGGTTGTTGAGCTCTTCTCTTGATTAATCTCTAGGCCTGAGAATTTGAAAAAATCCTTGTAATTTTTTTGATTGTTTCTAGAGATTTGGGATTTACCTTTGAGAAGATCTGCACATCATCTGCGTAGATGAGAGGCATATCCATCCTCTTATCTTTGATCTCTTTCTCTATTAGTCTGCTAAGATTATCCATTACCAGGTCGAATAAGATAGGAGACAATGGGTCCTCCTGCCTGATTCCTCTAAAATTAGTGAAGGGGGAGTGAGGGATCCCTCAACCAATACCGAGAAAGAGGCTGTGGATATACAGTTGTGTACCAATTTGCACAACAGATGGCTGAATCCCATTGCGTCAAGGGTGTGTGTGATTGCTTGCTATTTCACTGTATCGAAAGCCTTTTTGAGATCGATACTTAGACAATATCTTTTGGGGGCTCTAATTCTCCCGAAGCCATGTACCATCTCGTCTGCCAATATGGTTTTATCTGAGATGCTTCTTCCCACTATGAAAGTTGTTTGGTGAGGGGATATTAACTCTAAGGGGACCTTGGAGATTCTGTCAGCCAAGATTTTGGTGAGAAGTTTGTAAATAAAGTTGACACAAGATTGGCGAAAGTCCGATAGTTCGGTAGCTATGGTTTTTTTTGGGATTAGTGTGATAAAGGTGTGATTGACCAACTTCAATATGGGTTTGTCGTTGAAGAACTGTCTGACACAAGTTAGGATTGTTTGCATTAGTTCCGATCAGAGAGCTTTGAAGAAGCCTACTGTGAAACCATCAGGTCCTGGGGATTTCCCCATTTGAAATGCGAACAACGTGGATTTAACTTCCTCTTCTGTGGGTTGTTGAGTCAACCATATGTTCATATCTTGAGATACAATCCTAGGGAAAATAACGGGAGTTGGAGTATCTGGGAAGGGAGAACACTTGTAAATATCCTTAAAGTAATTCATACTCCTTTTTTCTAATTGGACTCTTGAGATGACTACCTTACCCTTTCCATTTATTAATTTCAGAGTCGAGTTCTTTACCTTCCTTATCCTTGTAGCAAGATTAAAAAACTCTAGTAGCGCTACTATGTCTAAGTTCTTTTTAAGCATCACATTTTTACTTCATTTTGGATTAGAGGGGAGTTAAGCCCTCTAACATTCTAGGTCATTAGCGCCATTGTTTGGGACTAATGACCTGGCGGTGATGGGATGATTTAGACTAGTTAATTACCCAGATGGCCTTTGCCACCTCTGCAATTGCGGAAGATTTTTTGCTCGATGAAGCATTCGAGGTGACATATCCCATGTACAACCTTCTCTTCCTTATTCTAGCTTCTCTACTTAAGGCTGGGTTTTTAGGAGTAACCGTCCTGATCATTAGGAGTTTGTTGGGCACGGTTCTAAATACTGTGGGGGGGAGGTTTATCCTCTTCCTCTTCCCCTTATTAATTGTGTATTTTTTTTTAATTAAGCCTTTAGTTGGATCCTGGGTCACGTTTTTCTTAGGTCTACCTCTTCTTCCTACGTTTAGTTCACTCATTTGTTTCTTTCTAGTATTTAATGTTTTGTTTTCCAAATTGTCACTTTCATTATTATTATTGATATTCATGTCACTGTTGGAGGGGGGGACGTTAAATATTACCTTTGGTCTGTCTTTAGCAGTTTGGGTTGTAATATTTTCCTTGGGCTCATGGCCCATCGGAGTATTTTGGGTGGGAGGTTCTACTGTTTTTTCTTTGTCCTGAATTATTTCCTCCTCTCAGATATTGATTTTTCAGAGGCAGCTCTGTCATCCCAACTGTGGAGAGAGACCTACTCTTCGTCAACTACCCTAATACTCTTGTAGGTTAGGGAGACCTCGTCATCATAGTCCCCCGAGGGCTATTGGAACAGGGCAGGCTGCTGTTTGGGGGACTATTTGGGTCATTGTGATTTCGGTTCACAGATAGGTTCATATGATTCAAGTAGTTCATTTGGTTAACCAGACAGTCATTTAAGGCGTTGGAGGTAGTAACAGGATTTATCTATTGGATAAGGTTATAATCCCAAGGAAGATTATTTATTAGAGGAATTTCCTCTAAAGCATGCATATAGTTCTGTGGGGGAGTATTGTCAGCAGAGGGAATTAAATGTGTGTGAGGAGTGTTTTCGGAGTCCACACCTGCAGAGAAGCCGAAGCATCTGTCTTAGAAGTAACCATTAGTGACTTACCTTCCCCTGCGCCAGTAACCAGGTCCTGCTGCACTGACACATCTGGTAACGTCGAAGTGTTGATGAGTTGCTCCAACTGGTATTGATTCGGTACTGCAGCTTCAGCGATGTGTTGTGGGATGCGGTTCTCGACGGCATGTGTCTGACGACCGACGTCTCCATTATCTCTAAGGTTGAGCGTCGCCGATGGTTGATTAACTTGTTGGCTTCCTATAGAGTTTTCGGTCGTGTTGCTCCCTGGTTCTTGATTCTTATATTGCTTTGACTCGTTCTCGTTCTGAAATCCAGGGCGACAGCTAGGTAGGCGGTGGCCAAATAGACCATGTTTGGTGCATCTTCTTGGTCTGGATCTATAATGTACCTTTAGCCAAACCATCCTCCTACATTCTCCATATTTGAGGGGTTTGATCTGTGCTTCCCTAAGGATGGCCACTTCTGGACGAGAAATGTCACCTAGAGCAACCTGTTCTAAATCTTTGAGATCACCCAACTCCGGATTGGATAGTTTCCATTTATCAATACACCCGAGTTTGATCTGATTTTTATAGTTATTCACAAGTCCACCTCCCCTTTGATTTGCTCTACCAGAATTTTTTTTTTGAGAAATTAACACTTTCATTACTGAAAAAGAGGTTGGGCATAGCCTAAGATTACAGAATATAGGGAAATGCAAGTACAGTAAATGTGAAAACATTGTCCATCTCTTATACAGCTACAAACCTGACTAACTGGACAAAGACTGAAGCCTCAAGAGGTTGGACTCCCATGAGCGTATAGCTTGTATTTCAATCTGTGAAAGATTGTGCTTCATTCCTTCTACCAGAATTTTTATGCTTCTCATAGAATTGCCTCCAAAACACCTCTCTCAATAAGGAAGTCCCTACCTCCGGCTCTCCTCTCTTCTGAATCCTCTGTAATTGCTCTGCCTTTGTTTGGTGTGTGTACTAACTTCATTCCTTCTCCAGCCTTGAGTTGTTGTACTCCTCTGCCTTTCCCGCACTGCTTCCTGATCTCTAAAATGCCTCCAAGCCTCTACTGCCGCTTCCCTTGACATACTTCTCTTGACCTCTAACTTGGTGTTTCTCCCTCTCTAGAAGTGCTACACAAGAACTCTGATTTCCTAGCTAATTCAGATCACCATTTTGTTTGCAAAAAACTCTTTCTCAGCTACTCGAGGGAGGTTTGATCTATTGAGTGGGGAAAAAACCCGAGTGGGTTCGATGGCCTCTTAGTATTCTTTTGGTGTGCTTTATGGCATCTTTCTCCGGGAAAACCACTCAATCGATGATCGAGTAGCTAAAATTTTTGTTTCTATGCAATCGGTTCCTGGTGTTCTGACCGACTGATACGCTCATTCACTTCATCACGGACGGACAGATACTCACTCGTGGGTGGAATGGCTCTCACTCGTGGACGGACAGACTAACGCATGCGGACGGAAGACTGAGAAACTCACGTACGCGGACGGACTCCCCCTCGCGGACAGACTCACGTACGCTCGCTCCCGACTAAAATCTGACTGAAGTACGTAGTCGTACGCGGACAGGCGCCCGCGGGATGAAAGGCATGCTACTCCCTCCTCCTAATCGTGAGTAACCTTCCTGAACCAAATCACGAGCAGACAGACCCACAAATCGCGAGCAGAAAAACCCTCCAGATCGCAAGCAGACAGGAGTGGGAGTTCGTCGTCAGTCAGTTCTAGGAGTCCAGTCTGGATTCTTTTTCGAGCATTTGAATTTCGAACACCAGACCATGAAATAGCATAATTAGCAGAGCAGGCCATCATTCTATCTATATCTTCCCTGAGTATATTTGAAAGCTTAGGTTTTAGAACAATAGGTATTTAGGTATTCAATATAAATAATGAATGTATAGTATAGTATAGTATTTAACATATTATTTTATTTTAGGAGAAATTTTTTTTATAAGGTTTAGCAATTAGTGCTCACAATTAAAAATGAAATTCAAAATATCAACTAATAGAAGCTATAAATTATTAAATTTTAGAGATAAACATTTTGAAAGCTGAGTTCAAGCAATCAAACTGACCTTGAAGCAGGAATTTTCATCATAGAAGTCGTCAATTTGGCACCTTCCATTAATGCAGACCAATCAGAACCCTCATCAGATGTGTTTTGTGGAATTTGATTGGTGTGGTCATTCACATAACCTGGCCAAAGGTATGCTGAGGTGTCCAGAAGATTCCGTGCAATGCAAGCCTCAACAATCAAATGCCACATGTTTCCAGCTGTCAAGCAATATTGAAACACGCTATAAAACTTAGAGGCAGGTGTACTTGCTTAAACATCTTATACACAATAAATGATTATAAATAAAGGTGAGCAACCTACTTACAACAATTTAACTTATTATTTGTGCCAATGCTTTCAAAAAACCCTACAGAAATAGGAATTCCAGACACAAACGCCAATGCTTTTGCTGCAGCCTGATTAGCTACATATATAAAAGATGGAGGAGGAACCAACAAACTTTCATAGTTTCCCAATAGTTGCAAACTATGAACCAAAGCCCTATGTCGTTCTCCTTGTAAAACAGTATCTTGTAATTGAGAAATATTGCTATTTTCTGTCTGATTATTTGTAGTACATTTTTCTTCATTAATAACATCAGCAATAGAAAGTGTTGTTATAGAAAGCAATAAACACATGCGTGCATCTTCATATGGTACTGGACCTTCAATGAGATCCTTTATCTAAAGTAAAAAATATTGAAAAAGGGAATTCAGGGTATTTTCATTGATAGAAAACTATCTTATTAAACGAACCATGAAAATAAAAAGTTACCCTTTGAACAAGACGAAGAGATGCCATCCAAAGACCTAAAAAAGCTTCATGCCATGTGGTCCGATTGACAGTCTGAAGAACTTTTAATAAACCTGTGAAAGAATTAAACCGGAAAAATATTATTGCCCGATAGAATTTCAAAAACAGAGTGGATGTGCTATAACACGAAGTCAGCATCCTGCTAAATGCTAGTAACTGGGTAGAATTTCATTATTTTACCACTGATGGTTTCGATGGCATTTGTAGCTGAAATTGAGCCATCAACAGCATCCTCAAGATACAAATCTAATGGAACCCAAATTGCAGAGCGACTAGGCCCATGACAGTGACCTCCCGGTGATTCAAAAGGTCCAGAAGAAATGGGGCATAATTCCCTGTATTTACTAGACTTGAATTTCCAGAATTTTTTATTGACAATGTCAAATGACCAATTTATCAACCGATCAGGAGAAACTGTTGAATTCTTCAATGCCAATGAGTTGGAAGCCAGCATCTGTAGGCACTGAGAGAACCTTTTCCAAAGACAGGGCCTAGCATACACACAAGAAAGGGAGAATAAGAAAATATATTAAATGAATTTGAAAAGTAAATAGCAATAGAATATTGTAATGATATTTTAAACAAAAAAATCTAAAATATTGTACAAAGTACAGACAAGGAATCCAAATAGATCAAAAGGAAGAAAAAAAGGACATGGGTTCCAAAAAACAGTTACATGGAGATTATTACATTTAGATAACTAAATCTAATAATAGTCAATTTGGAAATGAATAGTGATAAACAAAATACACCTTCAGTGAGTAAAACAAAATTATGTAGCATGAAGTATGAACAATTCCATGAATAAATAATCCAAATTCAACAACTAAATTTTTTGTTCTTTAATATATAAAAGATAAAGTACAAAAAGAACTGTGTACAAGTCTCTCTCCATAGTTGGAAGGACAGAGCTGCCTTGAAAAAGCAATATCTGAGGGTGAGGAAATAATTCAGCACAGGAAAAACAGTTGAACCCCCCAACCAAAACAGTCTGACGGACTGCGAGCCCAAGGAAAATATTACAGCCCAAACTGCTATAGACAGACCTAGGGTAATATTTAACAGTGAACTAAATGTAGGAAAAAGAGGTAGACCTAAGAAAAATGGGACCCAAGATCCAACTAAGGGCCTAAATCAAAAGAATTACACAACTAACAAGGGGAAGAGGAAGAGGATAGACCTCCCCCCTAAAATATTTAGAACCGTGCCCAACAAACTCCTAATGATCAGGGCGGTTACCCTTAAAAATCCAGCCCTAAGTAGAGAAGCTAGAATAAGAAAGAGAAGGTTGTACATGGGATATGCCACCTCCTCGAATGCTTCATCGGGCAAAAAATCTTCCGCAATTGCAGAGGTGGAAAAGGCCACCTGGGCAATTAACTAGTCTAAATCATCCCATCACCGCCAGGTCATTAGTCCCAAACAATGGCGCTAATGACCTAGAATGTTAGAGGGCTTAACTCCCCTCTAATCCAAAATGAAGTAAAAATGTGATGCTTAAAAAGAACTTAGACATAGTAGCGCTACTAGAAACTAGAGTTAAAACCAAGGTTCCAGATACGCCTCTGCGCGATGCGCCACCACCTGGAGCACTTGAGCATATGCGTGCAGATGCGCCAGTGGCATTTTCGTAAATATATATAAAACTAAAGGAAATTCATATATTTTTTATATATCTAAACAATATCAATTAAATTTTTTAGTTAAAAATATATTGGATAGAAAATTTATTATAATACATATATTTATTAATTATTATAACACCCCATAATTCATTGTAACACCAAGGTTTAAAAACCGATAGAGGTATTTTCGTAATATTATAGCTCTTTAAATGGCTAGAGATTCTTTAAACTTATAAAAGAAAGGCTTTTATAAAAAGAAAAGAATAAATAACCCAAGAGGCTTTTAAAAAATAATAACGTAATGGGTTGGGCCTTCTTTAATACATTTATAACATCAAAAATACCATATAATAATAATTTATTTAACTACACTTTTTTAGTCCCACATCGATAGAATTCAAAAAACACAAAGAACGTTGGTCTATAAATAAAGATTCATTTTGTCTAAAACAAATATGAAGTCTTAAGAGTGGGAGGAGCTTATATTAAAAATAATATAGCTCTTTTCATGGACCAATGTATAATTTTTTGGCATAAAAATTTATATGGTCTTAAAATTTTTTTTTTTTTGCTTTTTTTCAAATAAAAACAAAACTCTGTTTTAAGTTATTTAAATAACTTAAAACAGGTCTGAATCCGGGTTGGATTTTACCCGGATCCGGCGCATCATCGCATATGCGTGCATATGCTCGTGCACCCGGAACCTTGGTTAAAACCAAACAATTTCAAACAGTAAGAGACAATTTTTCGGAGTGGGAGGTAATTTCAAACAACATCCCACACGACCCAGAATATTCAGACTCAATCTGGATTCTATCGAAAAAAGACCAATGGAAGGTGGTGCCAATCTTGTTGGATAGGCAGATACTTCATGCTAGGGTATACAACGAGAGTGGATTGGTGTTCTTTATCTCAGTAGTATATGCAAACAACACAACCGAAGCTAGGAGACCGTTGTGGAATACAATTAAGAACATCCAACCTAATATTAATATCAGATCCCACCCATGGTTAGTGACTTAGTGCTGGGTGATTTCAATGAAATAAGAACTCCAGAGGAAAGAGAGGACCAGGGGCTGGGATTTATGCTCATGGAGGGCTTGCTGAATTCATTGAAGCTACCGACCTAACAGAGTTAATTGAGGTCTCTTCAATAGGGGGAATTCACATAGAATAATAAGCAGACAGGGGATAGGTTTGTACAATCCAGACTGGATAGAGCATTTTCAAATCAAGATTGGATTTCACTCTTTCCAGAGATAAAAGTAGAGTTTTGGAATGGCTATTGGGTGCTTGTCGTGGCATATATGGACGGAAAGAAATAAAAGGTATAGGCAGCACATTAGTAAACCTCCTGAGGTAGTCCTTAAGGAGGTCATTAAAGACATCAGTCTCTCCTTTGATTCAGTGTATTACAAGAAGAGCTGTTGTCACCCTTTGGAGATATCTATGATGGAAGTATGGGAGACAAACCTTCTGAGGCAGCGTATCTAGTTACTGTATAACTAGACTACATAGCTAATGGGAGAGAGTCAATGAGCATTTTGCTCATTTCTTTTTTACTTCTATTTTATTCCTATTCTCTATTTTGTAAACTTGGCATTAGCCTTATTCTAATGAAATTTAATTGCTTCAAAAAAAAAAAAAAAAAAAAATTAGGTACATTAAAGGAAGAAAAATTAAGGAAATAGAGTGTAGACCTACTCTAGACTCCATACTAGAAGATGTAGTAACTATAGGGTCACACAAATTGCCCCCTCCAAGCACTCATAAACATTAAGGCCCAGAGGCATCTTACAAGAGATAAATCTAGGGATCTGGGCCAAAAAGCCTCCCAAATTCTCCATGTTGTTGTGGAGAATTAAGGTCAAGAGTCTGAACACTTTAACTAGACTACAAAGTTGAGGACTCAACATAAATACGTCATGCCCACTATGTGGAAATGAGGAAGAAACATTACAACACCTATACTTTAACTATCATTACACTAGATCCCTATTGCTAGAAACCATTAGCTGTCTTAAAAATGTTGTTTGGACACTTAGTGGGCATAATCCCCTATTTCCCGCAATAGATAACAGGATAGGCGATATTATGGAAACAATATAAAAATTCACTCACAAGTCCAGTTGTTGGGGGGGTACACTGAAATATGCTAGCATCCCTTTCCTGGCACATATGGTGTGAAAGGAATAGGAGATTAAAACAACACACCCTAAAGCCCTCAGAAATTGTCAGCAGAAAAATTATAAAGGGCGTGAGCATTGCATATGATTCTATATCCTATAAGAAGCACAATAATGCAGGATCTGATGCCCAATGCAATAACGTTGAGAATTCTGATTCTCAATCGGGATGAACAATAGATTAATGGTCTTGGAATCCACCAAGAAGATCAGTAAGGGAAGATGATAGATCTAGAAGGATGTTTACTAAGATGAAGAATGTAAATAGGGAGGAAAAGTAGACGAGAATAAAGTAGATCAGTGGAGTAGATGGGAAATACCTCGATAATTCAATAATGCAAAAAGTTCCCTTCCCAAGTGAGGTACATCATATTTATAATCACATCATGGGTGATGGACATCCCTCATGACGTGAGTGTGATGACCATCTAGATAGAAGGTTGTGAGGCCCAACCTTGGTTAGGCCCACCACACATCCTTTGTAATATACTCATCCCAATATGCTTCGAATTGGGGTTGTTATTGACTAGATGCTCTGCATCATACACTCCTTCAGGATCAATTGTCCACAATTGTTCTTCATTCTCAACAGTAGGGAAATACTTCTTTATGTCAGAGATATTGAAAGATTTTGATATTTTGAACCCCTCTGGTAGATCACTTACGTATGCATTCTCATTGATTTTCTGCAGTACTTTAAATGGACCATAATTTCTTGCCTTTAGTTTGGAATAAGATCCAGTGGGTAATCTATCTTTCCGAATGTGTACCATTACCATCTCCCCTACTAGAAATTCTTCCTTTCTTTTTCTTTTATCAGCCCACTTTTTATACTTTGCATTTGATTTTTGTAAAGCCTCTTCTACTGCCTTGTATATTTCTTTGTTTCTCAGTATCATATTCTCCACAACAGGTTGATTTGAAGGAACATCAGCAATGTCAATTGACTGTTTGGGCTGATGGCCATAAATGGACTGACTCCCGTAGATCTGTTTATCATGTTATTGAATGCAAATTCAGCTTGAGAGTTGAGACAGATATGTATCCCATCCTTTTTGGTTTTGACCAGCCAGTGTTCTTAACAAATTCCCCAGTGATCTGTTGACTACCTCAGTCTGTCCATCAGACTGAGGGTGGCATGTTGTACTAAAATTCAGTTTAGTACCAAATCTCTCCCAAAGAGTTTTCCAAAAATGTGAGAGAAATTTAGTGTCTCTGTCAGACACTATTGACTTTGGAACTCCATGTAGCCTTACAATTTCTGTAAAAAATATCTAAGCTATATGTACTGCATCACTTGTTTTCTTGCAAGCTAAAAAGTGTGTCATTTTGGAGAATCTGTCAACCACTACGAAAATTAAATCACTACTATTTCTTGTTTTTGGTAGTCCTAGGACAAAGTCCATTGATAGATCTACCCAAGGTTCTTTAGGTATGAGTAATGGAATATATAGCTGTATGAATTTTTCGGTCTGAATTCCCATTTTTGGCCAATAAAATCTAGATTTCAGTTGCAATGTCACCTTGTCCCTTCCTAAGTGACCATCTAGTCCTCCAGCATGTAATGTAGCAATTAGTTGTTCTCTTAATGGGTCTACAGGTATACATAATCTGTTTTTAAACATCAAGAATCCTTCTTGAATATTGAAGTTTTCTGAAGGGTTACCTTCCTTGCATGCTTTCCACATGGGGCTGAAATCCTCATCATTTTCATATAAATCCTTCAATCTCTGAAAGTCAATTACTTGGGCTCTTAGCACTGTTAACAATATGCTTCTTCTGCTCAATGCATCTGCCACTTTGTTGCTAGTCCCGGATCTGTGCTTTAATGTGAGGTGGAACCTTTGCAAATATGATATCCACCTAGCATGCATTCTGTTAGAATTTTTTGAGCTATTCACTTGCTTCAATGCCATATGATCTGTTTGGATTACAAATTCATTCTGTATGAGATAGGGCTCCCAAGTTTTGCAGCCCCTTACCACTGCATAGAGCTTTTGCTCATAGGTGGTCCAATTTCTTCTCCCACTGGATAACTTCTCACTGTGGAAGGCAATTGGGTGTCCTTCCTGACTCAAAACAGCACCAATACCCATGATGCTTGCATCACAGTCAATCTGAAATATCTTAGAAAAATCAGAAAGCCTTAGAAGTGGTGCTTCTTGTAATTTTCTTTTTAATAGTTGAAATGCTTTATTTGCTTCCTCTGTCCATTTGAACTGCCATTTCTTCAAACAATCTGTAATTGGAGAAGCAATTGTGCTGAAATCTTTGATAAATCTTCTATAAAAAGAAGCGAGGCCCATAAAACTTCTAATTTCTGTTAAGTTTGAGGGAGTCATCCAAGTATCCATTGCGGCTGTTTTTGTAGGGTCAACTTTCAGACCATGACAGCCCACTATATACCCCAGAAATGACAGTTCATGGACCAAAAATTCACACTTCTGGCTATTTAGTTGTAGGTGGTTTTCTACCAATAATTTCAGCACTTTTTCCAAATCTCCAAGATGAGTTTCCTTTCCTTTCTAAAGACAAGTATATCGTCAAAATAAACAACAGTGCAAATATTTAAAAGAGGTTTTAGTACCTCTGTCATGAGTCTCATGAAGGTGGAAGGAGCATTTGACATTCCAAATGGCATTACTAGCCATTCATAAAGACCCTTGCTTGTCTTGAATGCAGTCTTCCACTCATCGCCTTCTCTTATTCTTATTTGATGGTACCCACTCTTCAGATCCAGTTTTGAAAAATATTGAGCACCCACTAACACATCTAGAAGTTCTTCCAGTCTGGGAATCGGAAATCTGTATTTTATTTTTATTCTGTTAATAGCTCTGCTATCAACACACATCCTCCATTCCCCTTTTTTTTTTGGGACAAGTAGGGCAGGAACAGCACAAGAACTGATTGAGTGTCTAATCATCCCTCTTTCAGAAGTTGCTCTACTTGTTGCAAAATTTCAGTCTCCTTTGGGCTTAATCTGTAGTGTGCCATATTGGGTAGTGAGGCCCCTGGTTCTAAGTCAATTCTATGATCCACTGCTCTGTGTAGTGGCAACTTCACTGATTTATCACTACTTACTGTTGGAAATAATTTTAGAATGTCTTCCACGACCTTGGGTACCACCAATTTTTTTGTTTCTTTATTTTCCTTGATTATTACGGCCAGCCCTTCCTCCTTGATACTAAGTATTCTTTCAGCCTGGATTATCAGATTTGGTTTTTCAGAGGTTACTGTTGACTCAGGTGGCAGAGGTGACAAAGCTACCTTCATGTCATCTACCTTAATCACATATTGGTTAGTGCAGCCATTGTGATTTCCATATACATCAAATTGCCAAGGTCTTCCCAAGAGAATGTGGGTGGCATCCATGTCTACCACATCACATTGCACCTCATCCTTGTACCTCCTCCCTATAGATAGAGGTACCATGCAAGATTTATTAACTTCTACTGCCACAGAGTCTCCTTTTTTAATCCACCCCACCTTGTAAGGTCTTGGGTGGTTTTCTATTTTCAATCCTAACTGTTTGGCTGCCTTTGCTGAAATAAGATTATCAGTACTGCCATTGTCCACTATTATATCACAAACCTTTCCCATCACAGTACCTCGAGTTTTGAACAAATTGTTTCTTTGTGAATTTATTTCAAGATGAGGTGTATGGTAACTTCTATGAATTAGGTAGGACAATCTTGGCCCCTCATCTGGTGGTGCCTCATCATCATATTCATCGCAAAAATCACTATCTTCTCCTTCCATTATATTTTTCCCTTTATCATTGACCAGATGAACTTCTTGTTTTGGGCAGGTATTTGATTTATGTCCCCACTCGTTGCATCTGTAACATTTAATGTTACTGAAATTTCCAGCCCTTGCCCCTTTCTGTTCAGCTACAATGTCAGTCCTGTATTTTCCTTCTTCAAGTGTTGGTAAAATCCCATTATCCGGGGACTGCCCCCATCTGTTGGAAGGTCCTCCATAAGTATATTTGAAAAAAAATTCAGCTCTTTTCTCTAGCTGCTCGGCCACTCTAATTGTTTCCATAAGGGAGTGTTGTGGCTGTAGGATTAATTTTTCTTGGAATTTATCTTTCAAGCCTTGCACAAATCTAGCCATAAGTTGCTCTTCTGTCTCACTTAAATTATTCCGTGAGGATAATCTATGAAATTCCCGTGCATATTCAGATACGCTCCTTGTTCCCTGAGTACATTGGTGGTACTTAGTAAAGAGAACACCCTCGTAGTCACTAGGGAGAAAACGTTGCCGGAGTAATTTTCTGAATTTCTCCCAACTTCGGACTATACTTTTATTGCCCCTAGCCCTGTTCTTCACCGTATGTTCCCACCATGCAGACACTACTCCTTTAAATCGCAGCACTACTAACTTAACCTTCCTCTCCTCCTCAATGTTCATAGTCGAAGAACCTTTCGACTTCGGTCATCCAATCGATGAAGTCTTCTATGTGCATTGAACCATTGAAGAACGGAAGATCCATTTTCAACTTGAATTCTGCCTGCCCCCGAGTGTGATATCCCCTGTTCTGAAAATGAAGTTCCAAGTCGTGCTGAGGTTCCTCAAACAGTTTGAACGGGTGTGGACCTCTCCGGTGATATGGTTGCTCAGGAGTGGTCTCTCTGTCCAGCAAGTCAGTGTACTGATCGAGAGCGTTGGGGTAGCGGCGTTGATAATTTTCCGGCTAGTCTGGATTCCGGCACCGGAAGTTGGGCAGCTGGACGTCCAGCGATCGTCAAGCGTCTTGCTGTTCCACAAACGGGTGGATGGGTCGACGCTGGTAGGTGTGGTGAGCAGGTACCTCGCGATTGGGAGGCGCTTGCGGCTCTGTGGGGATGGCTTGAGAGGCTACCTCCCTCCGCAGATCTTGGAAGCCTTCTTTCATGGCAAGGGCCAGATCGGCGATGGCCTTGTTCACCATCTCCCATTCTTGCCTAGTCACATTGTCGGCCATCAAGAACAATGGCTCTGATACCACTTAATGCAGGATCTGATGCCCAATGCAATAACGTTGAGAATTCTGATTCTCAATCGGGATGAACAGTAGAATAATGGTCTTGGAATCCACCAAGAAGATCAGTAAGGGAAGATGATAGATCTAGAAGGATGTTTACTAAGATGAAGAATGTAAATAGGAAGGAAAAGTAGACGAGAATAAAGTAGATCAATGGAGTAGATGGGAAATACCTCGATAATTCAATAATGCAAAAAGTTCCCTTCCCAAGTGAGGTACATCATATTTATAATCACATCATGGGTGATGGACATCCCTCATGATGTGAGTGTGATGACCATCTAGATAGAAGGTTGTGAGGCCCAACCTTGGTTAGGCCCACCACACATCCTTTGTAATATACTCATCCCAATGTGCTTCGAATTGGGGTTGTTATTGACTAGATGCTCTGCATCACACAATCTTTCACAGATTGAAATACAAGCTATACGCTCATGGGAGTCTAACTTCTTGAGGCTTCAGTCCTTGGCCAGTTAGTCAGGGTTATAGCTGTATAAGAGATAGACAATGTTTTTACATTCACTGTACTTGCATTTCCCTATATTCTGTAATCTTGGGCTATGCCCAACCTCTTTTTCAGTAATGAAAGTTTTATTTCTCAAAAAAAAAAAATCATTAAACTGTCATGATCTAAAATCTAAATAAATAATTGTACCATATGCCCACAAAATTCTCTATATTATTAAGAAGAATTATAGCTAAACAGATCATAGCAATCTCTAATCTCTATGTTGAGAAGATGGGGAATAAATGTGCAGAATATGCCCCTGTGCAGGAAACATGTTGAGATAATCAGCCATCTATTTTTCAATTGCGAATACTCAAGACTCATCCTACTAAGAATTCTTGAACCAAAATGTCTGGAAAATATCAATCACCACCAGAAACTCATCACAAAAAAAAAAAGAATCAGTTCTATCTTTTATGTTAAAATAAAAGCAGAAAGCACTAAAAAAAAATCATAGGTTAATTTGTTATGATGAAGTTCATGAAATATTGAACAGTCACCGTAAGAATACAAAATATACAATCCTGATTCTAGATTAAAATGTTAAACTATTAAAACATATTAGAAAATGTCTGAAAAATAAAATTATATAAAATACGTACATGTTTTGGTGTATCAAAGAAAGAAGCCGGCAAATTACTTTATGATGAAGAAACTGATCAATAACTTCAATAGCCATCGTCGTATTTTCTTTTACCAATTTCTCATAATATTCATTTTTACTCTGATCAATGCTTTCAACTATGTCTAATTCCATATCATGTGGCCCATTTACCAAATTTGGAATTCTTTCCAAAGACGAATCCAGTAATCCTTCATCTTCGAGTGTTGCATCAAGTAACTGCCATAAAATACAAAAAATATATTCCACTTCAAAAACACCTTGTTCATGTGCTTGAGCACCAAATCTTTTTGAAAGATGAAGAACATCATCAACCATCATCCGAATCCTACATGGAATTTTTACGTCGTCAAGAAATTTAAAATTAAGATTTCCATGCCATGAATTAAAAATAAGTTGATTCATGGAATCCAGGAAGATAACAAAAATGAAGGCTGCATTTTAAATAAGCCAATTCATGGATCGGAGTGTCACAAAAAGAGTTGTTGCCATCCTTTGGAGACATCAACTATGGAAGTTTGGGAGATCAACCCTCTAAGGCAGCTAATGGGAGAGAGTCAATGGACTTCATTGCTCATTTCTTCAACTTTCTGCATTTTAATTTTTTTGGCATTGGCCTTCATTTTAAATGAAAATTTTATTTTCTTTATAAAAAAAGTAGCCTTAAAGCTTTCTCATTAATGAGTTATTCTTTCTTGTTTGACCCTTTGATGAAGGACATTCCCATGCATATAGAGGGCAGGAATCCAATCCTTCTCTAACTGAATTAAGTAGGGTTCCCATGTTTTGCAGGCTCTAAGGACTGCACACAATTCCTGTTCATATGTGGTCCAGTTCCTCCTACCCAAGCTTAGCTTCTCACTGTGAAATGCCACAGGGTGGCCTTCTTGACTTAATACTGCCCCCACTCCCATTATGCTTGCATCACATTCTACTTCAAAAACTTAGGAAAAATCAGGTAACTTCAGAACAGGTGCCTCCTGCAGTTTCTTTTTCAAAGTCTGAAATGCTCTTTGTGCTTCATCAGTCCATTTAAAACTTCCTTTTTTTTAACAATCAGATATTAGGGCTGCAATAGAACTGAAATTTTTGACAAACCTTTTATAAAATGAAGCCATTCCCAAGAAGCTTCTAATTTCATATATGTTGGATGGTGTCATCCAAGTGCTTACTGCTTCAGTTTTTCTTGGATCTACCTTTAATCCTTGATTTCCCACAATGTAGCCCAAAAATTGCAGTTCTTTTACCATAAACTCACATTTTCCTAAGTTCAATTTTAGGCTGTTTTCTTCTAGCAATTGTAAGACCTTCATAATGTATCTAAGGTGTTCCTACTCTCCCTTGCTGAATATTAGAATGTCATCAAAATACACTACCACGCAATTATTTATGAGTGGCTTTAGAACCTCTGTCATCAACCTCATGAATGTTGATGGTGCATTGGACATGCCAAAAGGCATCACCAACCACTCATACAACCCTTTATTGGTTTTGAAGGCTGCTTTCCACTCATCACCTTCTCTGATTCGTATTTGGTGGTATCCATTCTTTAAATCCAGTTTGGTGAACCAATCAGGCCCCACTAGCACATCCAATAATTCTTCAAGTCTAGGTATTGGAAACCTATACTTGATGGTAATTCTATTGATTGCTCTACTGTCCACACACATTCTCCAGTCCCCATTCTTTTTTAGACATTAATGCTGGGACAGCACATGGACTTATGGAGTTTCTTATCAGTCCCTTTTTCGATAATTTTTCTACCTGTTTCTATAAAATCTCTGTTTCAGTAGGACTTAATCTGTAATGTGCTAAGTTTGGCAGTAAAGCACCAGGGATAAGGCCTACTTTGTGGTCTGTTGGCCTGTGAGGAGGAAGCTCTGAATTTTCTTCCTTGGATAAAGCACCAGCAGTAAAGCACCAGGGATAAAGCACCAGCAATAATCCATTCACTTTCTTTCATAGTTCCGGATGCACGCACATATGCGCCTTGGAAAAGAGATGTGCCGGGCGCATCTCCCTTAGCATGCGATTTTTTAATTTTTTTTTTAATCTTCCTTCATCTTTTTCTCCATCTCATTTCAGAGATTAGGGTTGTGTTTTTTTTAATTAATTTGTTATTTTTTTAGGGTTTTCGAAATAGCTGAATTTAATGAAAACAATGAGGGTGAACCCCAACCTGAACCTATAGATGTAAATTATTTGTTCTCTAAACGGCTAAAGAGGACACAGGATCACATATATATCGTATTATGTATTTCAAGTTTAAACTAGTCTATGTGTTTTGAACTACTTTAACTATTTTGACATATTTTATGAAGTAGATATATTTTAGGTATATAAAAAATATATGAAAAACCTTTATTTTTATATATATTTACGAAAATGTCACTGGCGCAAAGGCACGCTTTTGCGCGCAAAAGCACACAAAAGCTCAAGTGCTCCAGGTGGTGGCGCATCCTGAACCTTGCTTTCTTTGGTACATAAGTAGATGGGCTTCCTGAATTTTCTTTTAAGACTAGTGTCAATCCTTCTTCTGTCTTGCCTAAATTCTTACTTTTTGTGACTCTGCCAATAAATTGGGCTTTTCAGTTGTGCTACTTTTCTGTGGTGGAAGAGGAAACAGGGCTAATTTTACACCATCCACTTTAATTATGTACTGGTTTGTTCTTCCATTGTAATGGACATGTAGATCATACTGCCAAGGCCTACCCAACAGTACATGAGTTGCATCCCTCTTCACAACATCACACTGCACTTCCCCCTTGTACCTTTTCCCAATTGACAGTGGTACCCTACAACTTTTGTCCACTGTTACAGAATCCCCACTCTGAATCCAGGACACACTCTATGGTTTTGGGTGGTTTTCAACAGTCAATCCTAATTTATTTACAGCTTTCCAAGAGATCAAGTTGTCAGTGCTTCCATTGTCGATTATAATGTCACACACCCTGTTTTTTATTGTGCCCCTTGTTCTGAAAAGGTTGCTTCTCTGATTATCTACACCTCAGTGTGTGGGACATGACATGTTCTATGAATAATGCAGGATATTCTATTGCCCTCATCCGGATGTGCTTCATCATCAAACTCATCATCTGAATCTTCTTTCACTGGTTCCAATGGTCCCTTTCCCTTGTCATCAGTTATGTACACTTGTACTCTCTTAGGGCAAGTGTTTGATTTATGGCCCCACTCCCCGCACCTATAGCATTTAATGTTAGAATTCCTCTAATCTGTAGGCCTCTGCACCCAAACATCTTGTGCACTTTCAGTACTGAATTTTCTCTCATCAGGGGATGATAGTATTCCCTTTTCATTATTTGGCTGGAATTTGCTTGTAGAAGGTCCGCCAGTAAATTTTGTGAATTTATCAGCCCTTTTTTCCAGCTGATCCGCTACTCTAATTGTATCCATAAGTGTATATTGTGGTTGCAATATTAGTTTTTCTTGAAACTTAGCTTTCAGGCCGTGTACAAACCTTGCCACTAACTTTTCTTCAGTCTCATTAAGGTTATTTTAGCCGAAAGCCTGTGGAAATCTCTAGCATAATCATTTACTGTTATGTTTCCCTGAGTACAATTGTGGTACTGTGTGGACAAAATACCCTCAAAATCTGTTGGTAAGAACCTCTGTTTCAGTAGTCTTTTCAATTTGTTCCAAGTGCGTACTGGCCTCTGATTGGCTCTCCTCATGTCTGATTACAACCAATTTAACTTGCTGATTTTCATCTATCTCCATATAATCGAAGAATCTTTCAACTTCAGCCAGCCACTCCAAGAACTCTTCAATGTGTAAAGAACCATCGAACTGTGGGACGTCCATTTTCAGTTTGAAACGACCCTGACCTCTGTTCTGTCCCCTCTGGAAATGATCATCATAATCATTTTCATCCATGAACTCCCTTCTATTCCTTTGATACCTAGGTCTCCTTTGGTAAGTTCTAAATTGCTTGTTCTCATCTTCATCTTCGAAATCCTCATTCAATAAATCCTCGTACTGTTCCAGTCAAGATTCAGGATGTGCCTTTGCGCAATGCGCTACCACCTGGAGCACTTGAGCTTTTGCGCGCAAAAGCATGACTTTGCGCCAGTGGCATTTTCGTAAATATATATAAAAATAAAGTTTTTCCATATATTTTTTATATACCTAAAATATATCTACTTCATAAAATATATCAAAATAGTTAAAGTAGTTCAAAACACATAGACTAGTTCAAACTTGAAATACATAATACGATCTATAGGTGATCCTGTGTCTTCTTTAGCCGTTTATAGAACAAATGATATGAATCTATAGGTTCAGGTTGGGGTTCACCCTCATTGTTTTCATTAAATTCAGCCATTTCGAAAACCCTAAAAAAATAACAAATTAATTAAAAAAAGACAACCCTAATCTCTGAAATGAGATGTCTGAAATTAGATAGAGAAAAAGATGAATGAAGATAAAAAATTAAAATAAAAAATCGCATGCTAAAGGAGATGCGGCTGGCGCATCTCTCTTCCAAGGCGTATCCGCGCATATGTGCGCGCATCCGGAACTATGGTTCCAGTACTCCTCTACCCCTCCTCTGATATGTTACAACCGGCAGATCAGGCTAGGTCCGGTGAACGTCGCGGCAGGGGAATGTCTTCCACTGGATTGCGCGTTCTTCTCTGATAAGTCTGTACAGGCATCTCCAGGGGTCTCCGTTGATAAACTGCACCTGAGATGTGGCCAGTAGCTACTCCAGATTCTAAACCCACTCCCGCCAGTGGCTGTCTCAGGTTATGAGGATCCGGAGGATCCACACGCGATGTTATCATCCTCCTCATGTCACCAAATCCGTCTCTCATAGCCGCAGTCAGATCTGCGATTGCCTTATTTGTTTGCTCCCATTCCTGTCACGAGACATTGTTGTTCTCAGTCATGGTTGTTCTAAAAAAAAAATCTCCTGGAACCTCATCTCTGATACCACCTGATGCAGCCAATCTCCAAAATCGGATTAATGTAAAGGAAGAGAAGAAGAGTAGAGCTTCTTCTCAGGTCTGAAAATGAAGAAATCTTGGAATCCACCAAGAAAGAACAAGAACAGTAATAGGGAAAGAAAAGCAATAGTAAAAGTGGAATAAAGAGAGTAAGACAAGAAAGAGAATAATACCTTGATTTCAATAATACGATTAATGATCCCCTCCTTCCCTAGGGCTCATTCCTTTTATACTCACACCATTGTAAATGGACGATTCAATGGTGTGAGCAAGGTTAAGGATGCGCGCGCGGATGCGACCTTGAAAGGAGATGCGCCAAATAGTGTGAGCAAGGTTCCGGATGCGCGCACATATACACGGATACGACCTTGAAGGTAGCCGGATCCGGGTAAAATCCGACCCGGATCCAGACCTGTTTTAAGTTATTTAAATAACTTAAAACAAGGTTTTATTTTTATTTAAAAAAGGCCAAAAAAAATTTATTATAAGACCTTATAAATTTTTATGCCAAAAATTTATACATTGGTCCATGAAAAGAGCTATATTATTTTTAATATAAGCACCTTCCACTCTTAAGACTTCAAATTTGTTTTAGACAAAATGGATCTTTATTTATAAATCAATATTTTTTGTGTTTTTTGAATTCTATCGATGTGGGACTAAAAAAGTGTAGTTAAATAAATTATTTTTATAGAGTATTTTTGATGTTATAGATGTATTAAAGAAGGCCCAACCCATTACGTTATTATTTTTTAAAAGCCTCTTGGGTTATTTATTATTTTCTTTTTATAAAAGTCTCTCTTTTATAAGTTTAAAGAAACCCTAGCCGTTTAAAGAGCTATATTATTACGAAAATACCCCTACTGGTTAACCTGTTTTTAAACCTTGGTGTTACAATGAATTATAGGGTATTATAATAATCAAAAAATATATGTATTATAATAATTTTTCTATCCAATATATTTTTAACTAAAAAATTTAATTGATATAGTTTAGATATATAAAAAAATATATGAATTTCCTTTAGTTTTATATATATTTACGAAAATGCCACTGGCGCATATGCTCAAGGCTCCAGGTAGTAACGCATCCGGAACCTTCGATGCGAGTCAAGTCCTTTTAATTAAAATAAGAATTGGCTTGACCCGAGTTAAGCCAATTAAGATCTGCCTTGCTAACTAGGACTGCATCACAAAGGGTGACAACTCTTTTTGAAGCTCACTAGCCTAAAGGAGTTGTTGATGTCATTTAAAACCTCCTTAATAACCGTTTCTGGTGGTCTGAAAGAATGTTGCTGCCATCTTCTGTTTCTTTCAGGCATATGTGTCAACTCAAGGCTCCAATCATATTCCATTATAGGCCCCAAATTTGAGAGTGATGTGTTAGTTTTTAACATGCCTCAATTAGGTCTCCCATTTTGATGTTTGGGTATGTGGTGTTGGATGTAGAGATGTTCATGATTTTCCAGATAATATTGTTTAATTTTTCAACTAGGGGCAGAAGGATAGCTATAGAGTAGCTGCAGTTGAAAAAAAAGTGTCATATGGTTTCATTTTCTAAGTTGCAAAATAGGCAGGTGGGTGGGATGGGCATGCCCCATCCATTTAGCTTGGTAAAGGTATTTAGGTGTCCCCATTTTATTCTCCTTAGAAGTATAAAGAATTTTGTGGGTTTATTGACCCATATTCCTTCAGCTAGAGTGTCTTTATGGTTTTTTCTCTAATTTCCTCACCTATTTTTGCAAGTTTTTTGTTTGGGTTTCCACTTTTCCAGAACACTGTGTAATTTGGTCTACACTCTATTAGTGTGAGAGCCTTAGGAGTATCTCCCATTATAAATTTTCAGGCATGAGAGTCGATGGAGTTTTTGATCTGAATGTTTGTAAGGGCCCTTCCCTTTATGTATCTCCCTTGGATCCATGTATTCAGGATTGAGTCTGATTTTGTTTAGAAATTTGCAATCCTTTTAATGTTTATGGCTAGAACTATAATATCTAGATTTCTTACTCCCAATCGTCCATCTGCTTTGGGGAGGATCATTTGTTTCCATGGTATCCCTTTTCTTCCATCCCATATGAAGTTGTAGGCTAACTTTCTTATTTTCCTTATGACTGATTCTAGTAAGGTTGTGCCTTGGGCCCAGTATGTGTATTTTCCTGCAAAAATCCAATTTACTAGTTGTATTCTTCCTCCATAGGAGAGGCATTTCCCACTCCACTTGGCCAACATGTTTTCTATGGGTTGTATCAACTTCCAACATTGTTTGTAGGATTTTTTCTTTCCTGTTATTGGGAGTCCTAAGTATGTGAGAGGGAGGGTTTTGGTAGGAAAATCAAGGATACCTAGGAGTGTTTGGTCTTGTGCACAAACCTTGAATAATGTCATTGAACTCTTTTTAGCATTAACATCTAGTCCATAGAAGGAGGAAAATTTCTCTAGGGTCCTCTTTATTGCATTTAAGGATTTCCTATTTGCTTTTGAAAATATTAGAATATCGTCTGCATATATTAGGTGTGATATAGAGGTTGCTCCGTTGACCTTATAAGTGTCTATTTTCTTTGCCATAACCTCTCTTTCTAGTAGTCTTCTTAGTACATCCATGACTATGTCAAATAGGATTGGGGATAGAGGGTCTCCTTGCCTTATTCCTCTTTGATTTTTAAAAGGTGGGGTGGGAGTGCCCTCAACTAGCACTGAAAAAGATGCAGTGGAGATACAATTCCATATTAGCTTACATAGATGAGAGGAGAAACCATAGGCTCTTAGTGTGTCTATTATGGCCTCCCATTTGATTGTGTCAAATGCTTTCCTGAGGTCGATGCTTATGCAGCATCTTTTGGGAGTTCTTTTCCTACCATACCCATAGAGCATTTCATCTGCTAGCAATGTATTATCTGATATTAACCTACCATTTATAAAAGCTGTCTGGTTTGGTGATATGAGTTGTGGCAGGACCTTATTTATCCTGTTTGTGAGGATTTTTGTCATTAATTTATATATTAGGTTGACACAAGATATTGGTCTGAAATCTCCCATTTCAGATGCAATGTTAAATTTTGGGATAAGGGTTAGGAAGGTATAGTTTGTGAACCTTAGTAAAGATTTCCCTTTGAAGAATTGTGTTACACAGTCCATTATGTTCCTTTTAAGTTCATTCCAGAATTTCTTAAAGAATTCAGAGGTAAAACCATCTAGGTCTAGTAAAACCTTTGATTGGATTGTTGTTCTTCAGAGATTAAAACAATCTCACCATATAAAGTGGTATCAGATTAGGAAGATCGGAGACCATAATGTCAGATGTGATCACAAGGAAGGATGTAGACGAGCTCAGGAAATCCCTAATGGAGCTCATATCAGTGGTTAACGGACTTGCTCAAAAAATTAGTGGTACAATGAGAGAAACATCAACAAATCGGCAACAGAGATGGGATGATGTCCTTGGTTAGAGCTCGAGGAGGCGTAGGAAGGAGCCAATGGTGGACTCATCATCATCGAATGACAAATACAGTCCAGCAGAAGACGATGATCATTGGTCACCTCGCCGGAACTGCAATGATGATCGGAATTCGGAACATGACAAAAAAAATTTGAACAACATTATGAAAGGAGGAATCGTTACCAAGGGAACTGAGCTAGTCAGTCACTGGATTATTAAACCTATAAAAGTGTAAATCCTTGGTACTTTAAGACGGAGAAGCATGTAATGTGGTATTGCAGAGGGTGGAAACTGGAATACTCACCTTACCTTTTAAAATTTGGATCCATCTGAGATGTAAAATCGAAACAGTATCTCTTCAGAATTTCCATGTATAACCTGTATGCTATAGGGTTCTTACCTCGAATTGGGAAAACCCTGCACAATACAAAGAAAAATTATTATTTCTTTATATTTATAGCTTTATAGGTATATGCCAACAAACAAACTAAACCTCGTCGAGAGGAGAGCGATGGCAAACATCGGTGGCACAATTCGTGATGACATCACCTTCTCTAGGTACTTCCATAAAACCGGCACGTTATTGTCCCAACAAATGTGAGCTACGAGAACTTCAGCAAGCTCCGGACAAGGCAATGGTATATTAAAATAACCCAGAATGGATGACACTCGAATTGCCCAAGTCATTGTATCAATCTCTTTCTTCTGCGCCATCTTGGTGAACTCCAGCACATTTTCCCACGGAGATTTGTTTGAATCCTCCTCCATTACGAAATGAAAGTGATCGAGTACCGATGGAATCGCCTTGTGACCAATGAAACCCTAATTTTTTGGGGGAAGAAGAAGGTGGGGGATATAGAATAGAAGAAACCTGAAAGAAGTAGGGATAATACTGGGGTTCTACCGTTCTACCTAAACATTTTGGTTTGAGATTGGTGAGTTCCTATGTAATATAGGATCCGAACCGAATACATTCGGATATCCGATTCGGAGTTTCTATGTAAAATCTATTCGGATATCCGAACCGAATACATTCGGATTTCAAATCCATATTTATCACTCACCACTGACTCACTGAGTCAACAACAGTCATCTTTATAAACATCACCGTCCGATTTCACCACGATTACTAAAACCCTAAACCCGAACAAAATGACGACCACCGCAATCCTTTCGCTACATCGAACAGCGGCATCACCGCCTACAAGAACGACTATGGTGCTTCTTTCCAACTTCCGTCTCAATAAGGTACGCGTCTCATCACCGTCCCGGATCCTTCACTTCACTCCCGATAACCTCAAAATCCAAAGTTTCCCCATTCGAACAACTCAAAGGAGTCTCATTTCTCGTCACAATCACGTCTGCCTCCGTTTCCTCTCCACCAACGCCGTCCCCGATGGAAGGTGGAATCCTCAGCAACAACATTACAATCCCTCTAATTCCAGTCAGGCAAACCCTCAGCTGCATCAGATTCAACATCCTAATAATCATCAAAGGAATATTCCGCAGCACCAGATCGAAAATCTCGATCATGGACAATGGAATCATCTACCAAACCAGTCTCAAAACTTTAATAACAAACAATGGAATCCACCTCTGAATCAAAACAGTAATCCTAACCCTAATCAGCCAAGTCCTCTTCCTCATCAGAAAATGCACGTCTCAAATCAATGGACTCCTCAGCAGACTGAAACCCCAAATCAATGGAATCGTCAGAATATTCCAAGCCCTAATTACAATGCCAATCGGTGGAACAATCAAAACCAGAGGAACCCTTCTTATCAGCAAAATCCTAACCAATGGAACAATCAGTACCAGACTCCACTGCCTCCAACACCGGCAAACCAGAGGAATCCTCTTCCTCGACAGACTGACACTAATCAGTGGAACAATCAGTACCAAAGGTCACAGATGCCGCAGCAGCCGTCCAATTCTACAGGTCAGCTATCATCACCTCCTGCCAATGTTGATCTGATTGCACTCTGCCGAGAAGGGAAGGTAAAGGAGGCAGTTGAGTTCATGACCAAGGGAGTGGTAGCCGGTTGTCGTACAACATTCATATCTCTTATGACTTGTTGTTCCAACCCAAAACTTCTGGAAGAACTCAAAAAAATCCATGAATTCTTCAACCGATCCCCATTTTCAGATGACGCCGAGGTTAATCATAAACTCATTGAAATGTACTCCAAATGTGGCAGTGCAGTAGATGCCCGTCGTGTGTTTGACAGAATCTCTGACAGAAATATTGATGCATGGCATTTGATGATCAGAGTGTATGCTTCAAATGGATTGGGAGATGATGGTCTACATTTATTTGAGGAAATGCGGAAGTTGGGTATAAAACCCAATTCAGACACATTTCTTGCTGTGCTATCTGCCTGTGCCACTACTGACGCCATAGAAGAAGGGTTCATCCATTTCAACTCGATGGAAAAAGAGTACGGCATCACTCCAAAAATCGAGCATTACATAGGAATGCTGGAAGTTCTATGCAATTTAGGTCATTTGAATGAAGCAGTGGAGTTCATTGAAAGTCTCCCCTTCGAACCAACCTCTGAGATTTGGGAGTCACTCATGAACCTTGCACGTATACAGGGTGATATTGACCTTGAAGACCGTGCAGAGGAGCTTATGCTCTCAATTGACCCAACAAAGGTCGTCGGAAGGAAAAAATCCAACCTAACAACTCCACTTCCTAAGAAACGGTCTGGTCTCACCATGCTTGAAGGGAGGAACAAACTTCTAGAATACCGCCTGCCACCCAAAATTGAGAAACCAAAGATTGAGCATGAAGTATATGTTCCAGATACCCGGTACGTGCTTCATGACATTGACCAAGAGGCCAAGGAGCAAGCTTTGCTGTACCACAGTGAACGTCTAGCCATTGCATTTGGGCTGATTAGTACTCCTGCTAGGACGCCATTGAGAATCATGAAGAATCTTCGAGTGTGTGGTGATTGCCACAATGCTATCAAGATCATGTCGAGGATTGCGGGCAGAGAACTCATTGTTAGAGATAACAAGAGGTTTCATCACTTTAAAGATGGCAAATGTTCATGTGGAGATTACTGGTGAATTGGAAAAGGTCGTCTTCTGTTAAAATGTCTGATCTGTTTAGGGTGATTGTCACTTGTCTGTTTGAAAATTGAAATGTTATCATCCATTGTCACCCTTCTTTCCTTTCTAACCATGTTATTTACTATTTAGTTTCAGTCATAAGATTTTAGTAGAGCAAACTGTCAGAAAAGAGCGAGTAATATCATGAAATTGATTGAAGATTTGTTAATTTTCATTAAGATAAGTAAAAGTACAGCTACATTATTATCTATTGATAAATTAAACTATATTACCTACTTAAGTACATGGTTGGTTAGTTAATCGGCCATTGTATGAAGTAATGGGCCAATGGCAATTAAGGTTTGATTGGTAATAAATCTCAAATATAAATTTGTCATTGGGTGTTTGTCGTGATATATATGAACGGAAAAAAATAAAAAATATAAACAACACATTAGAAGGTCTTTTGAGGTAGTCTTTAAGGAAGTCATTAAAAACATTCCTTTGATTCAGTGTGTTACAAGAAGAGTTGTTGTCATCCTTTGGAGACATCTATGATGGAAGTATAGGAGATCAACCTTTTGAGACAGCGTATCTAGTTACTATATAACTAGACTACATAGCTAATAGGAGAGAGTCAATGAATTTTTTGCTCATTTTTTTTTATTTATATACTCTATTTTTTGTAAATGAGCATTAGCCTTATTTTTTAATAAAATTTAATTGCTTTTAAAAAAAATCTCAAATATAAATTCTTTGAATTATCAAACACGATGAAAATATAATCAAAATAACACAGATCAAATGAAAAAGGTACGACTGGGCAATAGGTATTAGGTACGTACATCTGTCTTCCTACTTTATGTCCGAACCCAGCCCAGTAAATAAGTGGGCCGAATTTGGAAGAAATCAGCCCAGTCTAGCTTTTTGATTTTGGGTTGTTGCAAAGAACCAATATTAGGTCCAACATACGTAGACCCACAATACATCAAACATATTCATAACATACAAAATTGATATGACCAAATTGACCACCATGCATGAATTGCATGATCAAATCCTCAATTTTAATTGATTAAAATCCAATTGTATGATCAAATCCTCCATTCACCGATCCAGAATCCCCCTCCTTCATTCGTTTTTCCTATAAATAAACAGACCTTGTTAGCCATTTTCTCTCCACTTTACCTCAAGATATTTTTTCCTCACCTGTTTTTTTTCCAATCAGTTGCTCACTAGCTTGCTCTTCGATCTAGATCTTCAAGAAGATGAACGGTAACTTTCCATTACATATGTAGCTCACTTTTCTATTACCATTTTTTGATTATCTGTGACGGAAATTCCGCAACGTGTTCATCTGATGATCGAATCTAAATAAAATTGATTTGTTATTATCCATTTCTAATTAGTTTAACTTGATTTCCAAGATTTTTGAAAAGAAAATATATTGAATCATCACATATGTGTTTTTATTTTATTTTTACATGAATTGATCGACAGGAGACGAAGTCGAGAATAATAATGATAATGGTAACAATATGGAAAAAATGAAATGGTCGGATTCCAAGGTAGCATCCATTAGAAAAAGAGAAAGAGGGAAATCAGAAACGACAGTTATCAGAGGGTCTAATTATAGTAAGTTCTATAAATTATTTATATCACACACGAGATTCATGGTTTGTAGTGTAAATGGTTCTTAACTACTATATGGTTTCTATGTAGATCTTTCGCGTTATGGAAGAAGGAGGAGGCAACTGATTATCGACACTGATTCCAATTCTGATTATTCTGACTCTGATTTCGATTCTGACTCCGACTACAATCCAAACCTATCACCTACCAATGAGAAGAAGATAGCTTCTAATTATAGTTTTGAAGAAGAAAATTTGAAGAAGAAAAAGTTTACAGCTGAAGAGAAGAAGAAATATCCGGAGGTGCCGAAGAAGATCAATCACATGGTATATATGTATAAAAGCACATAGAATATTATTGGAGTATTTTAAATTTAATTCTCATCACATGTGTGTATATATATGTTATTAGTTCGCAGTTACTGGAAGGAGCGTGAGAGCTTCTAGAAGAAACATGTCATCAGTCATCGAGCCACTCAGTTTAGAAGAACATGGCAGGATAATCCGATATCTCAGGAAGCTACGGACAGAGAAGTATATATAATTGCACTTTTATAAGATCCACATGCACTTTTTGATTAACGGTTAAAACTGTCTTAATTGACCGCAGTAAGACACAAAAGTACTTGTTCAATGGTACTTCCTGCACTGCTGAAGGACTCTTGGATGTGATAAGGAATGACATGACTAGTGATGATGTCATAGATATTTATGCTGAGATTTTGCGCAGTGAAATGGATGATGATGGGAGGCAATCATTGAAGTGGATCATATCAGTTATGTCGGTAAGTAGAGTGTTTTTCATTGATCTATATATGTTTTCTCTTCATTGAATTTAATAACCATGCATATATAATATTGAATTTGGAAAAAAAACAGTCCATGTTTGACGGCAGTCTCAAAGACGGCAACTACGAGCAGCTTCATAAACTATATGATAGTTTGAACCAAGAAAGTGATGATTGGACGAGGATCAAATCTGTCTTGATGCCTCTTTATGAAGGAGAACACTGGAGTCTTATGTTGGTTGACATGAAACAAAAAACATTCTATCATCTGAACTCGCTGAGAAACAGAAAGGAATCTCAAGAAGAGTTCAAAAGATGGGTACGTATGATTGAGATAATTTAAATTAATAGGAAGTATTTCTGATGCAGTTCTTGAAATTGCATGCGGTGATGGGTCGCATTCAAGCATGTTATCTCATAAGAATCGTTTCGTCATTTGATTTGAATTTTTAACCTTCTTCTTCTTTGGATGCAGACTGAATGGCTCCTTAATTTTTTCGCAATGAAAATAAGCGATTTCACTTTTATGGGATGGAACACTGAATTCGTCTCGACATTTCCACAACAAGGAATAAAAACATTTGATTGTGGCGTCTTCATCATGAAAGCCATGGAATGTGTAGCGACCGACAAGCAAATGATTTGGACTGAACATGATGGGAGTATCCTAAGGAAAAGACTATTCCTCCGTATTATGGATGTGGCTAAAGCTAAAGCTAAAGCTAAACCCTAAACCTTTGGGGTAATTAAATTTGGTGGTTTTCATTTAGAGGCTAAACCCTAAACCTTTATGGTAAATTTGGTGCTCTTTATATCTGAATTTATGTTTTCTGCTGTTGTAATATGTTCGTACTTTGCTTTGCACCTTATAAATATCATCAAAACTTTATAATAATCTCTAGCTATTTTTATTTTCTCAAGTAATTAAAGGATTTGCTCATAATATTTAGGACCAAGTTCAGGTGGGATCTTCGACGTTACTCCCATTAATGAGAGATCTAACAATCCTTCCTATTCATGCCAAAAATAAAATAGGTTTTCCATCTTAAGATCTTCACTTTCATGCATAAACCACGGTCTACCATTCAAATCCATATAGCCGCCTACCAACTCTCTAATTAAAAAAAAATTAAACTTGGATTTAATTTAAATTCGGATCATTTAATTTAGAAAGCCAAACCTGAACTCTGTTTTCTTCCATTATATTACATGTTATTTGATCAATTTTGTTCGTTTATATATGGTAATTTCAAAAATATTTGTATATGATATACATCTTAAAATGATTATATTATTTGCGGTTCATCACAATCTTAGTGCTACGTACAAATGCTCATTCATCAAAAAAGCTAAAACAAATGTGGTTATTATCCAAAACTATTTCTAAGGTTCGGATCAAATTTCTACTTAAATTTATCCCATTCTGGTAGGTCTTCATCATCAAATTCCCACAAATAATTCTTTGGCTTTGGTGCAGTATTAAGATCAAAGTCGATCTTCACCATACAACCACTAATTGTTAATCAACCACTCCATAATTAAAGGCTCTTGAATCACTACCTCACCATAACATTTCACACGCCTCTTATACAATTTCTGTGCTATTCTATTCTTTCTCCTTTGAGCAACTGGATCATATTGATCCAAGCGCGCATAAGGATCTTCTTCATAATCCACACCAACATGACCTAAGTCACCACCAGCATCACCATCATGTCTTTCAATTTCAATCAACTCATTATAAATAACATCTACGGATTTTAAAAAATGTCTGACATTAGCACAAGTATACCAAACACACCAAGAAACAACAATAAAAAAGAAGATGACATTTATCATTTAGAAAATGCAGAGAGTTCAGTATATTTCTTCTGCCGAATCAAATTAAATGGGAACAATTTTCAAATATGGAAGAAATATTTTGAAATGGCTATGAGTGACATACTCAAAATGGATTTTCTTTTGGGAGAAGTACCTGAGCCATGATATGAGTGATCAAACCCAAGGGAATACAGAAAATGGAAAGCATGTGTGGACACATGGTTGCTCACCTCCATAAAACCAGAATTATGTACATCCTTTCTATCACAAATTAAAGAACCCATGGGGACTCTGGAAAGAATTAAACTTGAGATTTAACCAGTCAAATGGGACAATGTTATATGATGTATTGGTTCAGATATACTCTTTACATCAAGGACAGGACTCTATATGCACTTACTACACAAAGTTAACTGAACTTTAGAACACATACGATACCAACAAAGAAAATGATAGTCCTCCTGACCAATTTGAGAGATCTGTGAAATTCTTAATGGGATTGAATGATGAATACAAATTAACATTAATCAGAGGAGTGTTGATGACTCATACAAGCCCACTCCATATCATGGAGATTTGTATCCAATAATCAAACAAGAGGAAAAACATAGGAGCTTAACAGCCTCAACTGAACCAAACACAGCATTACTGGCCTACAATCAATCCACACCATATAGATCTACAGATTCACAAGGGCCTTACAGACTCCCAAGACCTGAAACAAGGGACATACCTTTTTGCACATATTGCAAAATGCCTGGACACACTGCTGAAAATTGCTATCAGGTACATGGTTACCCTGAAAAACATGCTTATGCATGGGAACAATCAACAGAGTGAAAACATTACAAACTTCAGAAGACTAAACAAATTCCAACAAAATTCAGTGAATAACATGAGAAGAAATTTTAACAATAGGTACAACCCTAGAGCAAACAACAGTACTTACACAGAGAGTAACTAGATTCACAGAAATCATATGACAGTCAAGAGTATAACAACCAGTATGAAAATCAAGAAATAGACATTGCTTACCAAGAAGGGAATTACCAATCTGGAAGCTTGGAAAACAACACAAATTCAAAAGGAAGCACCTCCCAAAACAACTACACTGTAACAAATGATCGGTTGATGATGCTACTAAATTAAAATAACATATCCAGCAAATGTGGGAAGAGCAATTCTGAAAAAGGGAAATACTTCAATTGACATCACAGGTAGAAACTCGGTTCATATCTACTTCAAATGATTTAAACAATTGGGTAATAGACAGTGGTACCACAGATCATATGTGTGGTTTTCAAATAAAACTGTCAAGCGTAAGAACCCTGATAAAACCTATCAAGGTTTATATGCCAAATGCCCAGGTAGTTTTAGTATATGAAATTGAAACATTCAAAATCAATGACAAACTCACTCTAAATCCAATCTTGAACATCTCTGATTTTATTACTAATCTAATATTAGTAATTAAACTGACCAAAGCAATAAACTATTTTTTCTCATTTTACTATGATCATTGTTCAATCCAGGATTTGAAGATGAATTTGATTTCTACGGGTAAAAGAAAAAAAGGCTTTATGTTTTAGACAATGAAGAATCAACAACACAAAGAAAAAAAGTCAGGGCAAACTACACAAACTCTAGCACAACTGAGCTATGACATAAGAGACTAGGACATCCTTTTATATTAAAATACAATTTAATTAAGAAAATTTAAACTTCTATGCCTGTTTTAAATTATCATGTATGCAATGAATGCTCCACTGCAAAATTTACAAGATTATCTTTTTCTACTAGTATTCAGTTTTCAAAAGAATTTTTAAATACTACACATAGACATATGGGGAAAATATAAACATTCAACACATAACAACAAACAATATTTTTTAACAATAGTTGATAACTACAGTAGAACCACTTGGGTTATAGTCTTAACTACAAAATCAGAAACTATTCAAAAATTAGAAATTTTTATAAAAGAGATCATGAATCAATTTGAAATAACAGTAAAAACAATCAAGACAGACAATGAAACAGAATTCCTATCAACTAGATTATAAAATTTTATTAAAAATCTAAGAATTCGACACCAACTGACATGGTCATACTCCACAACAAAATTCAATTGTGAAAAGAAACACACAGACACATACTGGATATCTCCAAATGTCTAGCTAATGTTTCAATCTAATCTATCCATTGAATACTGGGGAGAATGCATACAGACAATAGTATATTTAATCAATAGAACATCATCACCAGTGATAGAAAATGACACTCCTAGCCTTATTCTAGAATCTTTAAGAAAGACTCAGATTACAACAACATGAGAGTGTTTGTTGCCTTTGCTATGCAAAGATAAACAAACTCTCAACAAAATTTGAACCTAGGGCTTTCAAAGGAGTCTTTCTAGGATACTCTCTACAAAGCAAAGGATATAAAATCTTAAATTTAAAAAACAATGAAATATCAATCAACAGAGATGTAAACTTTTATGAAACCATATTTCCTTTTAAAGAAAAAGTAAGAACTCAAAATAAAATAATTTTCAAATAGAAGACCAAAATCACAAAACATCAGAAATAGAGATCCTAGAAAATACACAACACAAAGAAACATCACCAGAAGAAGAAGAAGAAAAATCAAATAAAACAAAAATACAAAATATACACACCCGACCCATAAAAGAGAAACATGCTTTAAAAAAACTAGATGATTACATATGCAACCAAACTACAAAAAATATCTAATCACAAACTATGTATCATATGAGAATTTTTCAAACAAACACAAAATATTAGAAAACAAAGATCCACTATGTATCATTGGCAAGAGGCTATGGAAGCTGAAATAAATACACTAAAACAAAATGAGATTCAAGTCCCAATACAAAAAAAAACAATAGAATACAAATGGGTATTCAAAACAAAATTCAATGCAGATGAATCTTTAGATAAATATATAAGACAAGATTAGTTGCAAAATGTTACAATCAAATAAAAGAAATAGACTGCACAGAAACTTTTGCATCTGTCTCTAGGATGACAACCCTAAAAATATTGATATCCATTGTCTCAAACAAAAAATGGCACATGCATCTTAAAACATCTCTACAAACGGTACGCAACTAATGAGTATTTTTCATTTCTATATTAATTTTTTATCACTAATTACTTCCTCTGAATTACAGATTTCTTGGTTTAATTACTTTATTCGTAATGATATCAAATGAATGTGCAAAATACTTTTCTACATGGAGAACTCAACGAAGAAGTATTCATGAACATACCTCAGGGTCATGAAATCAATCAAACCAGATAATAAAAAACAAAAATTAGTATGCAAGTTAAAGAAATCATTATATGGTCTTAAACAGACATCAAGGATGTGGTTCAACAAACGACATCAAATACTTATCAAGCTAAGATTCAAACAAATTAAGACAGATTATGCATTATTCAGTAGAATAAATGGTCAAATAAACACATTTATCCTAGCATATGTAGATGATCTACTAATCATTGAAAATAATTTACAAAATATCATACAATTAAAGAAAGACATGGCAAAATACTTCAATATAAAAGACCTTCAAATTTAAAATACTTCCTAGGTATAGAATTTACACATTCAATTGAAGGAACATATATGAACCAACGAAAATATGCTATTAAAATTTTTGAAAACAGAAACTACATAAATGTCAAACCTTTTAACAATCTTTCATGCAAGATATCAGATTGATGAAACAGGAAAACATCAAAAAGAAAAACCATTGGAAAATCCGACAGACTACAGAAAGATAGTTGGCAAACTGGTTTACTTAACAGTAACCATACCAGACATCACAGATGTTGTAAATTTCCCCAGTCAACATATGCAAAATCCAAATGAAGAAGATGCAAAAATGATAAGTAAAGTACTGAGATATATCAAAAACTCACCAGGTTCCAGATTGTTTTTTTCAGGAGAAACAACCTCCGGAATTAAAGTATTCTCAGATTACGACTGGGCATCCTGCCCATTGACCAGGAGATCAACCACGGGATTCGCCATCTACATGAATGAAAACATTATCTCATGGCAAACTAAAAAACAACACACAGTGGCTAGATCGTCTACAGAGGCAGAATACAGAGCATTAGCACACACATCATGCGAAATAACATGGCTAGTAAACTTACTAAGGGAAATAAAGATTCAAACAGAGATTCCAATTATATATACAGACAACACTTCAGCAGTTGCAATCGCCAAAAATCCAGTACTACATCAAAAATCCAGACATACACACAATCAGAGACAAAGTACTCAGGAAAGAAATTAAACTTGACAAAATAGATACAAAACTGAATGTTGTTGATATCTTCACAAAAACAATAACGGGAACACTCTTTCTAAATCTACGAAGAGACCTTGGTATGAGAGACTTACATGCAAGGGGCGAACAAACATAAAAAGAAACATCAGATACTAAACATATAGACAAGAACAGAAATCACTAATGATCCGAGAAACACAAACATGCATGAAAAAAAAAGTTACTGAGAAACAAAGACATACAAGAACAAAAGTCACTGATGATCTGAGAAACATAGAAAATATATAGAAGAAAAGAACGAGAAACACTGGACGATCAAAAAAAAAAAAGAGAAAGGAACTCACCGGCCAGAATTGCCTCGACAGATCGACTTCTTCCCACTGAAACCCCCACCGCTTCAAACTTCCACTGAAAAACCCTAAGTCAAGTGGTTATTTAACTTTTATATAACCATGTTCGGACTTGGATCCAACCATTCGTTTAACCAAACCCGCTGTTTGGTTAAATGGATCTCGAGTCCAATAGCCTTACCTTAGTTTTATCCCTGAGAAGTCTTTAGTATTTTTTCAATACAAAGCCCAATTAGACGAATAAGTCCAAAACAAAAAAAAATCTTATAGAAATTGCCATTAGGATCCAAAAATCATGCACCCTTAAGGAATACAAGCTCAAACAATTTATCCCAAAATCAGTTTATTCCAACTAATTTAGAATCCAAAAGCAGTTTATTTCAAAATCAAACCAACCTATAAGGATTAGTTTGGTTTTGAGAGGGCATTAAATAAGCTTATACAATACACTCACTTTTACACTTAATTACATAAATGACCTACCAATATTATATCCGTTGAGATTATCAAACCTATAAATACAACACAACACACACACTAGAAACGACCGGCTATATTCATATTCACAAAGTTCATCCTCCTCTATAGGAATCATTCTACAATCTTCATCCGTTCCAATCTTGGATACTCGTCATACAGTTTCAGATCTGCTTCTGCTCCGCTCACACAGGATTTTCACCTTTCTGCTATCGATCACCTACAGTAAAGATTATTCTATATACATATACATATATACTCATTGCTCAACTCCATATTTACCTGCAAGTATACAATAGATTCGACTGCATTTGTAATATAACTATAGTATTCTAATATTTGTAAACGTTTAGCCATATATATATAATCACAGTATTAATCTCCTACCAAATTCTAATAATCCCCAAACATCAGATCCAGAGCAAGAAAGCATGAAAAATAAAATCATCAATAAAGACCCGTAGGTAAAATCAAACCCTCTACATATCTGCAGCACCTCAATATTTCCAATAAAAAACCATTGCTATGTACATGTAAATAATAGATCTGATTAAATATAAATGTGTGGTTATAAGATGATCTTACGGTAATTTCAGATTAAGAAGATTAATTTGTATCAGTGATAAGAAAGGTGGCAATAATAGACACTGCATAAAGTTTCTTGTAAAAATGAACTGAAATTTACTTTATTACATTAAGATTTGAATATCATGTTTTCTAAACAAATCGATAAGTATACTCAAACATTAAAATACTAACCTTGAAATTTATTCAAGTCTCAGTAACTTATGTTTTCAAAGATATTGTTATCTTTACCTGATGAGGGTAAAAATGAGTGTAAAAAATCAACAACAAACGGTGGAAAAGTAAACAAATAAACGAGTGTAAAAAATAGATGATATAACCGAGTGAGATAAAGACTAAAAAATGTATTGAGAACAAGATGTACTACGATTTTGATGATTCCAGCAACACAAAAACTTACATCTGGAGTTTCAAGTGTTGTACAAAACCTTGAACTTGGAGTTTTAGTGCTTTCTTGGACTTGGAGATTACAGCAGATTCTTTGAGTTGGAAGGCTACAGGAGAAGAAATTACTAAAGGGTTTTTTGGGTTGGAGGTGAAAACGAAAGGAGAAAATGAGGAACAACGAGAATAGATTTAGATATACAAAAGGGGTTTTGCGTTTTAAGGGAAAATAGATTTAGAAATTAGAGGTGCAAGAACGAGAATAAGATAACTAATGGAGGGAAATCGATCAGTGGTGGAATTGAAATTTAAAAGGAGAAATAGAAAATGAAGTTTGAGGAAAAACTATTTTTTATTGAATATTTTTTTTACAGTTTTTTTCCTAGTTAAAATATTTCACCGCAAATACTCAAACTTCTTTACGGTTAAAATTTTATCAGGAATTTTCATCATTACACAGTGAAAATTGTGTATTAAATTAATAAGGATTAAGATCTATCATTACATAGTTAAAAGCCGGTTTGGATTAAACCGTTGAACCCGATCCTACTATATATATTTAGAAAAAGATTCAGATGAGATATTAAATATGAGATAGTTTGATATAATTAAATCGAAGAGTCGAGTATTATAAATCAATTAAAAAACAAGCATACATACATACATAATACAACCGATGGATTCTTAGCTAACGGTTAATCCGGTAAGATTTAGATTGTAAATATCTCACAAACTATCTCGCTTGTCATACATAAAAAATATGGTAAACAAACCAGATAAAGCAAATTGTATTTCAAATTTCCAATTAAACAAAAGCAACAAATAAAACCATGCATGTAATGTATAAAAAAAGCTGTCTAGATCAAGAGATATAGAGGTTTGAAATAATGAAAATTGAAGGTAGATAGAACAGACACATGATTATGACCTGTCTTGATTAATTTCTCACAAGCGAAGAGTGAGATCTAAACCACCATCATCAACTTGTTCATCTTCACCATTCCCAACACCATTCCCAGCACCATTTGCAGCAACATTCTCAGCAGCAATGCCATTCAAATTCGCATTCACATTCACATTTCCCTCCATATTCCTATTATTAGCCATCCAGCTTGGCAATGGCAATGGCAATGGCAGCTGACGATCACTTCGCAGAGCAGAGGCAAATGGAGTGTGAGCTGCCAATAAAGAGGAGGGACCACTGAAGAAGTTTGATGGCCTCACGAAATTAAACCTATAAGAAGGTTGATAAGGTTGGTATCTGTAAGAAGAAGAAGAATAGTAAGGGTAATTGTAGAATGCTTGCTCCGGCAATTGCCCTTCCAGATCTTTCTGTGCCCTACGATTGTCGAGCCTCTCCTGTTTGTGCCCATTTTGGTGTCCTCCAAGAGCTTGGGAGCTGTGAAACCTCCTATCACAGTACTGGCAGCTGTAGACCTTCTTCCCAGCTTGATTCATGTTTCGACAAAGAATGCTCCGATTCATTTCTTCATCAGCCATTGATCTTGCCGACCGCCTGAGTGCAAACACACACACAAACACGCATATTTGAGATCGATCTTGACGGATTTAAATCTACTTAACATGCATTCGAGATTTTATTCAATTGTGTATTTGAATATAAATCATTAATGTAAAAAAATAAAAATAAATATCAAGGATTCTAAGATCAAAACATTGAATTAATCACGGTTTAAAAAAAGAATCTAATTAAACACCATTTGTATGTAAATCGTGTGAAAACGCATATAGCTTGAACAACAAATAAACCGATCGAAGAACTATGCGATTTACATTGCTATTTACTGAAATTAAAATAGCAAATGTTTGATCGGAAACCATATTCAAAATGACAGGAAAAAAACATGTTTTGTTTCGAAAGCGATGGAACAGGAAAACACGTAAGTGAAAGTGATATAACCAACAAAAGAACAAAAAACATGTTTTCTTCTTCTTTTCCCGATCGATCATGGCAACTAGAAAGGAAAAGGAAGGAGGGAGAGAATCAACATTCGAACCTGTTGGAATGAATCGAGAACAAGACTGTTACTTTGGACACTATGAATATCTGAGATCGATCGATCGATCGATCGATCTAAAAGAACACTAGTTTTTTTTGTCGTTGTCTTATTAGAGTGGGATTAAGGTGTATTTATAAGCTAAACAGAGCGAGGAAATCGTCATATAAGAAAAGATTAGGGGAAATAATGACATTGTTACATAGTAATTTAAAAAAGTTGGATACGATGGGATGCTAAGATGATTATTAATATGATGTGCAGGATTTGCTCTATCTATATCCAGTCATTTTTCTTCTAATTTTGGATAAATAGAATTATTACTTTCTACCTTCTCTTGTTTCATTCATAAATTGTTGCCAACTATATTATGAGGTTGGATTTCTAATTATATCATTAATTCCATAATCACATTCATGATACACACTATCCATGTAGATCGATCTTCTTATTCTTTTCCAAAATTTTAATTATTTAGTAAGGAAGACGGATCGATCGATCGATTAATGACTAAAACTCTTAAACTATCTCTAATTACTACTGTTAAGATCGAATAAGACAATGTAATCTTATAAATGCGATATTATCGTCAATTATCACATTTCCATTTTTTCTTGTCGTCATTTGGTTCGCCTCGTCTTCATTATTCCAAACTCGAAACTTGAGACGCTTTTGGTAACTTATAACTCTAAACATATGCTTAAATGGGAAAATCTCACCTTTCTAAAACTCTAGTATATAAAATCAAATTGATTTAATGGGAAAGTAAAACTAATTTCATAAATTCTATTCTCTACACAACTCGATCAGCGTAGTTGGTCACAGTCACTATTAAGACGATTGAAGGTCCAGAGTTCGAGTTTTATTATATGTACTTTAATTTCTATTTACTTATTATCACGTAACTTATCAAAATAAATAAATAAAATAAATTATATTCTCAATGCATAATTAAGTTATATATACTTCGTCGATCTCACTTAGGATTGGGGATGATCGAGGAGGTTCTCAACTCTATATGTTCCTCATTCAATAATTTCCAATCGACCTTCTACCTTCCCTTATTATATAGGCCGCTAGGTTTAGGGGTGCCAGGCTCACGTCCTTTCCCATATCGTAATTTCCTCTAGATCGGGCACCCGTGTTGACCAAGTACATCATGGACCCAGTAGTAGGAGGCCGGATGTGACCCAAGTTTTATACCTGAGGTACCATCACCTCCATGTCTCTTTCTCTGATCGTTCAAATTGATCAGGTACGAGGATGAGAAATTTCAAGATCGACCCTTTAAAGTTCATTTTGATACAACCCCTTGGGTTGAAAATTATGGAATCACTTTATTTAACGGCTAGTGAGTCTGGTTTGATGATTAACAAATCACGAATACCAAGAGACGAGAGTAACGAGGAAATTCCTTTGAAATCAAGACTAATTAGTCTGGATATATAGACAATAGTTGTTAAGCTAGTCTGAATAAAAGCTCGAAACGGCAAGGCAGCGACACATCGACAACAAAATGGAGAGCAAAGGGTCAATGGAGACATTGATAGAGATTCTTAGGGTTTAAAATTCATTGATTTCATACCAAAATAGAGTTTAGAGCTTATGAAGTCTATTACAATCAATATGGTTATCTCGATCCCCGAGCTCAACTGATAATTAGTTAAAACAAAAATTAAATAATTAGGCATACAGTCATCGAACACATAGTGGTCGATAATGAGAGTCAATTCATGAGGGGATTCTTTAGCAGGATGTAGCACAGATAAAAAAAGACAATTAAATTTATGAAAAAAAGACAGTGCCTAAATGATAATGTAGAGAATAGTAGTAATAGAAATTGAAAAACCCTGTTAGAGTTTGCGGAAGTTTGGAGAAGGAGAGGAACAATCGGAAGGAAAGAAGAAGAAGAGTTGTGAAGATCGTAAGTGAGAGTCTAAAATCAATGACTCCCGCTTTTTATATTAAGGATCAATACAAGTTATGAGCTGGCCCTTTAGTTGAAGGCAGCCTGGCCACTTTGGCCCAATATTACAATGATATGGTAATTAGACATTAGTTATTAATACAACAATTAGGCTAAGTAACTCTTGGGTTAGTCATCTGGACTCAAGCTACAACTTGAAGATTTCCTCTCCTTTCTCGACTCCAGTTGTATTATACCTGCAAAAACCAATCAATCTTAACAGAAATAAAAGTAACAAAAAACAAAATGTCTATTGATTCTCTTTCATTAGCTATATAGTTTAGTTATAAAAAAACTAGATACGTTATCTCAGGAGGTTGGTTTTTTATACTTCCATCGTAGATGTCTTATATTTATGAAAAAAAAGAATAGATACAAGACTTGGACCGCAGAGGGAGGAGGAGAACCAATTTCAGATAAAATCCAACAAATATTCATACAGATATTGTGACATTCAGATTTTTCATCTTGTTCACAACTCAATATTCAACCATTCAATTTTGCAGGATTTCAGGAATGTATTACTAGACCATGTCAGAATTGATTTTCTTTATATAAAACAACATATAATTCATTGATATTCAGAAGTTGTGTGATACAACCATAATCTTAAGTCTGAATCTAATCCTATTTTTATATAAGAATTACAAATGGATGAGTAAATAGACCTAATTTAGAAGACAATAAAGTTAACGAAATAAGGGACAAGGTTGAGAAGAGCTTAAAGACAGTGGCAATGAGAGCTACAGCAATGTTGCTTGTGGTTTTCTTTAGATTTGCATGAATGCGAAATTGTAATTTTCTGTTAACATTTTCTTACATTTTTCAGCCCTCGATTGTTTTGGGTTATAAATAATAAATGGATCTAATAAGTAATAGGTAGGAAGACACAATATTCAATTGTAATTTTGATTTCTGAGATGAGAACAATTCTATCCTTCAAACGAAATAATAGTATTAATAATAATCTGGAATTAAAATCATACTATCTTGGATGTTTTCATCTTATGTTTGGGATGTCGCAGTAAGTTAGCAAGGTTTATGACAATTATTTTGTTCTCAACATCCACAATATTCTCGGTTCAAATTTTTATCTTAAATAAGTAATTTGGGTTTTAATTGAAATTTCAAATTCCAAACCAAAGTTAAATTGTGTTTGAAAATATTTTACCAAAATATATAAAAATATAAATCACTAATTGAAATATGATCTAAAATTTAAATCAAACAGCAAATTTCTTTTATTGGTGAGAATAGGGAAAATTCCTTAGAGATTCGAAAGAAGTGAAAAACAGTCTATCTAATATATATTTCAGGATAAATTGAAGTGGATAATTATTATTTGCTGAATATAATGTTTTTGATATGATTAACCGTGTTAAATCTGAATTCCTGAAGAATAAACCTATTTTGCACCTTGCAAACAGAAAAATAGCAAATACAAAAATTTTAAATATAATTTAACACTGGATTACGAAAACATATAAAAGTGATTTATGAGCAGTATAAATTGTTTGAGAAAAAAACTCATATTTATACAAAGACATTTCTAACACTCAATATGTATACAGTATACATACATGAGTAAATGAATAGTTAGATAATTAATAACCATCGAAATGTTTTCCGCTACCAAAAGGAGCTTAATGTTTTTCCCCATTGTTCCTGAAAAAATTACCCCATTTCTGTGCCAACCCATCTAAAATATGACCACTTGATTTTTTCTGGACCACCAATCTTGCACATGTACCTTCATCACCAGTTTCAGTTTCTCCTTGAGTTGAGCTGACAATATCTAATGAGACCTGAGCATCTCCTCCAGTGAGAATATCCTTATGGGTGACAATTGAAGCGTTTTCAGAACTGGTAAATGAATCTGATGACTTAGATGATTTGTCCAGGGCTAATTTAGAAAAAGTATGTGAAGAAGTTTCACAGACATTTGCACTGGATGAATCGTTCTTTTCTGAGGCTTGTGTGGTTACAAAATTATTCAGTGACATTATTATTGCTTCCATAAGCATCTGTAATCATAAATAAGATAGAATAATTAATAATTGGCTGTTGCTTTATTATATGGCCATTTCAAAAAATACTAGTTATTAGTTAATATACTCCCGCAATAATTGATTGTTAAGGCTTTGATACCAATACCAATACCTTTGAACACCAACTTAAGTTTTTCATGGAAGTTAATCATATGTATATTTAAATAAATTGTGAGAAGGAAAAGGAGAAAAGATGATCAGATTATCCTTTATCTCTGGATGGGGGGAGTTAATATCTAACGGGGATTGATACCCAAGTAAAATGGTCAGAATTTGGATCAGTTTGAATTTAGAGCACTTCATTCACGGTGGGCTACAATGTTGGTTTTCTGCAGTATATGGCTCTTGCTCGGATGCTTCAAGGGAAAACCTATGGAAAGAAATGGTGTGGTATAGAGAGGTATCTCCAACTCACGGGTAATGATAGGGGGATTTTAATGTGGTCAGATGTTCAACTGTGAAGAACGGGGAAAATGAAACTGAGAGGAAATTAATAAATGTGTTGATGATGCGAAGATCCTGGAAATCAACTAAATGGGCAGTTTATATACATGGACGAATGTAAGATCCGATATCGACATGGATTTCATCAATGAGGACTGAGGAGATATTAGTTTTGTATCTAAACAGCCAGACCTGAGAGTGAAGCACCTTGGTATGAGTACAAAAGAAGCTGATAACGACACACGTACTACTGAAGTTGATCATTTTCCCAAAGAATCTGGTAGCAGGTCCTTTAAAATTTGTGATTGGTGGGTTGAAAAAAGGAATTCATGAACTTCATATCTTCTGCATGGAGCATGCCTATATTAGGGAGCCTTATGAACATTCTCATTGGCAAGTTAAAAGAGGTCAAGGTTTCCCTATGGAAATGGTCCTCTAATTTAGGATTTTTTAAGAAAAGATCGGTAGAGGTACAAGCAACCCTCAATAAGGCAGATATAAAGTGGTATCAGGACTACTATAATGATTCCCTAGACGAGTCAGTAAAATCTTGCAAGGAGTGGAATCGGTCTACATAGAGGAATCCATGATAAAACAAAGAAGCAGAATATAATGGCTAAAAACCTAAAATTAGAGGATAAGAACATATCTTTCTTTAGGGCTGACACAAGAGATATATAGTATATACTATATAGTATATACCAGCATGACTCTCTATAGATGGTAAACCAGCATGACACAAGGGATGGTAAACCAATATTATCCATTAATAAGATGGAGAACTGCTGCAACAACTTTTCTAATCTTTATAAGAGAGCGATGACAAATGAGGAGGTGTAAATCAGAGGATTTACTATAACTGTTAGAAACCAAAAGCTATTATCTACTAAAGGCAATGTTCATGGATCAAGAGATTAGGGATACTGTTACGTACATTCCCAATGGGAAAACCTCCAGATCAAATGGTTTCAGTGGCAAAGTTCAATGTTTGTTGTGATATCACTGGTAGGGTCATGTGTCACTCTTTATTCTTTATACTCATCTCAAGACAGAGGACATGATTTGGATTACCTGTCCTACATTACTTATACTTGGCAGGATTGAAAACCAGAAGTAAATCATTTCAAGCTAGATCGAATAGCATGTTGGCATGAAACGGAGGTTCCTCGTGTACCCTTCATAAGTCCATATAATCATCTCCATATAATCATGACTTCCAAGGCCATCCAGTATAATCCCCATATAATCATCTTCCTAGGGAGTCTTTTTTTAATTAGTAGGACGTAAAATATCATATTATAGCTATCACCGTCGATTCAGATACCCGACTTACACACCATCTTCTATTATATTGTCTTAGAAAAATTGTAACAAAAAAATAGGTGATCCACTGTCTCAAGCTCTAGCCCGCCAAACATTATGTATGAATTGCATGGGTATACTTCGTGATTTTCCAATCTATCCAATCTCGGGCAGCATATGCTTTAGCTTGTTTGCCAAGATTTTTTTTTTGAAGCAAATTGCCAAGATTTTTGAGATCACTTTGTATGTGTTGTTGAAACAAGATATGGACCTGAACTAACTTTTTGCAGTTCTCTTCTTCTTTGGTACAAGGATTAAGTAGTCAATGGTTTCTCAAAGGACCTAACCTGTTGTGAATAAGGATTTAACAGCATTGGTAAACTCCCAGCTTATTTTAGATTTACCCTTAAGTATTCCTCCTGCCTTTCTTTTCTGCTATCTTTTTTCTTTATCTCACTATTATAGTGGATTCCAGCATTTCTGACCATTTCATCCTTCTTCTCTAGTTTTTCATTAAAAATGAAGGACAATACCCTAAACACATGTAATTTTACCTAGGGAGTTAAATACATTAACCCACTGGAGATTTAGTAGCTAATGGCCATTGATGGTAGTAAGATCCTTCCCACTAATCTATGTGTTAACTAAGGGCGTATAGTAGTATACCATATAGGGGTGGGTATGGGTAGGGTGAAACCCGAACCCAAAGAGGTTGGGTACGGGTAGATTATTCCACCCGATACACCTTTTTTTATTATTAATATGAAAATTTGATCTTTCGCAAAAAATATCTGAATAAATATAAAGAAATTAAAATTCAAACTTGAAAATAAACAAAAGATACCCTTTCTTCGTCTTCAATGCAGGAGGGCATATCAGATATGCCATCGGTTGAATATTGTAAATATTGTGGAGATTCATTGGATCTCTCATAATTAATCATACCAGAGGATGATGCTTGAGTATAAGTGTTACTTTGGTCATCCTGCATCCACGCAAATAATACCTTAGTTATAATATGATATTATCCATATACTATATCATTTTGAAACACAAAAGAGTGGTTTTGACTTTTGAGTGTAACGCCTGAAGTTGTGTACTATAAATAATTGAGAAAAAAAAAGATAACAGCGACAGAAATGACAGAATGCACCTCAAGCCCGACTAGTTTCTCTTGATTGGAAACATCAGGTGGAACCTAGGTCATTTTAACAAGATAAGTGTAAAGAAGAACAGGCAGTGCAGTCTCAAGTAAATTAAAAAAAAAATGAAGATAACAAATTTACATTAAAGAAAAGTACAAATTATTTGCAGTATCTGGATTTATATTTAAATTAATTAACTATTGAAACTGAGATACTTTCTATTTCTTAGTTCTTACCATGTCAATTAAAAGTGCCAATTAATATTCCAATATCTTTCACCCAAGCTTTTTCATGCGACGCCTAGATGTCGCATATGCCACTATGCGGTCCAGCGCATGTAGGCGTTTGCCTTCATGCGCTGGACGGGTTAGGCGGATCTGGTTGGATTCGCCTAACCCATTTACCCAAATAAAATATATATAAAAAATTTTATTCCTCCACACATCTGAACAGACGCGCGCAGATCTGCACTTGCACGTCTGCAGACGTGCACGGAGTAGCCTCCTGATTTCCCGATTTCCTTACTAATATATGTTATATATAATATTAGTAAATATTATATATATATTTTATAAACTTAGGGTATATATTGTAAATTTTTTGGAAAACTTGTATATTTTTGGAAAACTTGTATATTTTCTATAACCTTGTATATTCCTCCACATCTTGACTTGAATATTATGCGACGCCTAGGCGTCCTATGCAGCCATGCGGTCATGGCCATTGCTTTCACCTAAGCATCTGAATTTTTATGGTGGGTGATTGATTTTGAATTTAACATGGCACTTCATGTTATATTTCTTTGGACGCAATTAAGGAGAAGCATCTTATTGAAAAACTTTTAAAGGATTTTTCAGGAGGAGGAATCAGTAAATTCTTGCTAAAAGTGCATGTCGTCTTATGTTCTCTTTTATATGCAAGGAATCAAGGATATTTTTTTTTATATAAATAACAAAAAAGAAATCATTTCTATAATTTCCACTTCTACAATTGTTAAATGCAAAAGAGGAAATATATTTTATAACTGTGACATAGAAATATAGCATACATCTGTCCGACTCATAGGTCTTCTTTGACGAACTTGGTTTATAGCATCTTCCTTGTTTATTGTTATAGGTTCTGTATTAAAAAAATTGATATTATGCGAAAAAATAATTGTCTAGGAATGTTTAATGTTTGGAAAGAAAAAAATAAAAGAATCAGATTCTTGCCTGAAGATTGTGTTGTTATACTGTTATGATCCCAATTGAGCATATTTGTTGCCTGCCAGTTATCCTGAAATTTGTAGTAGTAAATCGGTAATTCAGCTGCTGATGTATTTATAAATTTATTGATCTATCGCACCATCATTTCATGTTTTTTCTTACCACGTCAAAATAGCCATGTATGCCAGACTGAAAATGCTCATCATAAACCACGTCTGGAGGATTGAGCACATTGTGAAAGAAAATAGTAATGGAATCAAAATAAAATTGTGGCCGAGGAGAATTATGATCCCCATCAAACTTGATTATATTTTTATCTCCCTGTAAGATAATAAAAATCATGATAGACTTTCCTCAAAAATAAACATGGAAAATTTAGGAATACTAGAAAAAATTGATACTGAAACAGCCAAAACATACAGCAGTTATAAAAAAACAATTGCAGCCATTATAAAAAAACGTATTGTAGTTATTTATTCTAAAAAAAGATATTGCAGTTACTTTATGGATGTCACGACTCTAGTTCTCAAATCTTATGGGTTCAAGGTAAAAAAAAAAAGGAAAATATAGAAAAAGAGACGAAGAGAATGAGGAAAGACAACATATGATTACAAAAGTAGTAAAAAATTCTAAAATATCAGAAAAATGTATTAAAATTCGCTAAAATACTTACAGTGTATGATTTATAAATTTGATCTGAATGGTGGGGTTGTATAAAATCGTCATCAGTAGCATGGCCAAATAAAGCTGGGACAAAGGAACTTTTTGCTGCCTACATATTAACATAATAAGTAAATTATTTCACCACTTTAATAGAAAAAATCTAATTTGGAAACAACTAAATATTCTAAGCATTGTTTCATGGAAAATATCAAGAATGGCACAATGATAAGCATTCTAGGCTTCTTGTCTGCATTCTAGGCTTCCGTCCGTGCATGGAGAATTTAATAGGAAAAGCTATCATAAAGCCATACTAACTTTTGAGTTCATAGAATCCGTCTATAAATACTAATGTGTCTATGTGAAGATTATAAAGAACAATTGGAAGGAAATAAACAATAGATCTAGATAGGCAATAAAAATCAAGAACACGAAAATGTATTTAACTTGGTTCAGCTCCTATAAACAAGCCGAACCGAGTTATTTCATGGTGGTTGGGTTACTTCATGTATTTAACTTGGTTACTTCACAAAATATATTCATGGTGGTAAAAATACAAAGTTATATTAAATATTAATAGTAATTGTAATACACAACGGTAATACTAGGGATGCAAACGAGCCGAATCGAGCTTTGGCTCTAGAGTTAAGCTCGGGCTCGGCTTGCACTCGCTGAGCTCGATAAGCTCGACTTGAAACCTGGCCCCATAATCAATAACATCAAAAATTAATTTTAAATATTATTTTACAATACCTATATTTCAAACCTATGACCTTTTTATAAATTTTTAATGAATCAACCACTCAACCAAAACTTCTTTATGTGTATTTAATAAAATACATTATATACTATTATTATCAAGCCATTAAAATTAACGAGCTTACCGAGCCAAGGCTCAAGCTTCAATCCAAAACTTGCCACCTTAGGTAATACATGTCCGTAGTCGAGGACATTATCGCGACTCATACAAACCAAGAAGCTAGGGTCACACAAACGTTTAAAAACCCAGGTTGCTCCTCTAACATACTTCCAATCTAACACACAATCAGATACCTCTACGGCATCTGAGGAAGTTCATATACCGAATTACCCCTATGAATCCCTATAAATAGGGATGAGGTCATCCTGAAAAGGTATCCACATTTGACGAATCATACTGTACTCGAAGTAGAGCGTCTTTTTAGTGAAAGGGAGAATCATTCAACGTCTTCAGATTACAAGCTGGAACGACTATTCATCTGGACACCTTTGGGTATTGTTGAAGTCAATCTTCATCACACAACTCTCATAATCCCTGAATAATCCACAAAACCATCCAATTCTCTCCTTAGAATCTCAGTCATTCAATTAATTCTGTCATTATGAACGCCCATTAATAAAGTCACGCGATCATTTATTAATGGCGCGACTGTTAATAATCAGTAAAAAACATGCATAACCTCTTTCAGTCTTTGAAGATAATTTCTACTAGAAATTCAATTGTACAGAGATTGAGGATTTGAGATTAATGCTATGAATGTTTGAGAGTCCAATTTCTTGAGGTTTAAGACATCAAACTCATAAGAAGAAGAAAAATCATGCAAATAAAAAAATACAGCCATACTTTTGAAGTGTAAAAAAGTGCTGAAAAATGATATGCTGAAATTGTTATGTGATAAAGTCATAAAACAGAGAATTAAAAATTGAATTTTATGTTTTTTTTTTTTGATGAATTAAAATTTTCATTTCTGAAAAATAAAGGTGAGACAGTGCCCCAAGATTACAGATATTGTTGCTTTCTTATATGGTTGTGACCATGACTAGTTAGCCGTGGACTAGTGCCTTAAGAGGTTGGACTCTCATAGGAATATAGCTTGCAATTCAATCTGTGACAGATTGTTTCTCTTATAAGGTGTGGCATTATAAGCAATGGTCGCATCCCTCAATATATCTCTGCTGATAATTTCTCTTATAAGGTGTTGTTTTATTCTTCTATTTTTCTCGCACCATATGTGTCAGGACAAGGAGCCTAACATAAGCCAATGTATGTCCCAACAACTGGCTTTGTGTGTGAATTTCTCTATTGTTTCAATTATGTCCCCTATTCTAATGTCATCCGTAGATATGGGAGGGTTCTGTCCTCTCATAACCCAGACAGCATTGTTGAAGCAGCTGGAGACCTCTAAGAGTAAATGGTCTAGTGAGGTTGATACCCCAGCTTTGCAGCCTAGTGAGGATGCTTAAAATTTTGACTTTAATTCTCCATAGGAACATGGAGAATTTGGGAGGCATTTTGGACCAGATACCCTGGTTTAGTGCTTGGCTAATCCCTTTAGGCCTTAGTGTTTCAGAGTGTTTGAAGGTAGACAGTTGGGAGGTTCTATAGTTTCTTCAATTGATGTAGACAGTTGGACTAGATACCCTGGCATTCAATGCAGGATCAATAGTGGGTCTACAAACAATTTCATCAATTGATGTTGCCTTTATATATCTAGTTTTTATCCATTCTGCTAAGATAGAGTTGTTTGTACCCCAGCATTTCTCGGTCCTTTGAACTATTGCAGTGACATTAGTTGTAAAGAAATCCCTCACCTCTATCCCCCCTCTTTCTTAAGGAATGCCAGTTTTGCTTAGCTACTACATCTCCTACCATCCCAAATGAAGTTGTATGCTAGATTCTGGATCCTTTTTAATTACCGTGCATGGCAGGTAAGCTTGTATATCGGTCGGATTCGGATCAGATATGCAGGTATCCGAATCCGAATAATTATCCAGATATCCGAATCCGACCGAATAAAATCCGGATTTGAAAATCTGAATCTGAATCCGAATCCGGATAATCCGAATAAATTATCTGGATTTCCAGATAATTTGAATTCGGATAACTTTAGGGTTAGGATTTAATAATTATAAGTTAATAAGTTATAAAGATTTATAATTATAACTTAGGTAATTAAGTTTAAGTGTTTAATAATTTATAATATAAATATATAATATATAAATATAATAATATTAATTTTTTATATATTTATCCTGATATTCGAATATCCGAATCCGGATATCCGAATCCGGAATTCTTAAACGAATTCGGATTTTATCGACGGATTTTCCAGATATCCGAATCCGACCGAATAAAATCCGGATTTCAATTCAGGTATCTGGATAGTCATATTCGAATTCGAATGCGGATTCGAATACGGATTTCGGTATACCATTTACAGGCTTAATGGCAGGACAGTTCCATTTGCCCAATATTGGAATTTTCCTAAAAGGACCCAGTTGACTAATTGGGTTCTACCTGCATAGGACAGACACCAACCCTTCCATTTGGCTAACATTTTTTCAATGGGATCTATTAATTTCCAACAGACAACATGGGTTTTCCTCCTGCCTGTTATGGGGATCCCTAGATAAGGATGCTATGGAATATGGATATCTTGATTATATGTGTATTAGATAATATTGATAGAGGATTCAATTACATATATAGGGTTTATGTTGAAAGTTACCTTCCAATATAGTTAGGATTTTAGTCTATTCTAGAATAATAAACTACCTAGAAAATAAAACTACTTTAGGTAACTAAATCGGCTCGCTCGTTTATACATTCCACCTAATACATAAAAACATAAGGTTTAAAACGTAAAGTTTTAAAATACTTGATAAATAAAAATATGGATTTATATATTTTATCAAGTATATTTTCAAGTGCATAGAATATTGAAAATAAATATAGAATATAGGAATTATAACCTTAATTGTGTCTAGATCCGTAATGTCAAAATTTGCTTTTTTTTTGATAACCTTGTGCATATGCTGGATTGCAAGTTTGACCTGTCAAAAGACCTGTCAAAATCATGGCAAAAAAACCTTCAAGAGCAACACATTATTTGAAGAAAAATTGTTTTTCAGGGTAGGTCAACCTTGTAAAAATGTTGCTTGTCCTACTCAAAACTTCTGAATTCTTAAACAATTGTCTATGGAAAATATCCAACTCAAATATCCCTACCTCACCCACCCTGATATCAGAATAGATGTTGTAGAAGCTTGCCAGAAGCTGACACACCACTTTCCTCCATAGGGTCTATACTGGAATGCGCTGGGAGGACTCAACAAATTTGGTTTGAGAGGAACAGAAGACTACACCAGCACACTCTTTTTCAGATCTGAAATCTTTAAGAAAGGTTGTGGTTCACAAATGGAGGAGACTACAATGCAGGTTTGGAAGTCCAACCTCCTGTGGCAGAGCTCTTAGTTATTACATTACTAAGAGCAAATGCTATATAATATATATATAGGAAAAGGTTGATGGTTGTGGTAGACCACTTTATCCACCGCACCACATTTTATAATCTCTTCTACTTTGTAATTCCAAGGTATCACCCATCATTAATATTAATGAAAAAATTACTGTTTGTTTTCTCTATCGTTTTTGTAATTTAGGTATTGCCCTTCATTTTCGATGAAAAAAATTTAATTGCTTTAAAAAAAAATCTGTTTGCAAAAAAAACCTTGTGACATTCCAAATAAAAATAAACTAGACCTATATTTTCCATTGTTTGATGTAATAAAATTAAGTCAAACTTCAAGTTTAAAATGTAGAAACTACATTTGAGTTATACTTACGGAAAAAGAAAATTTACATTTGTAAAAAAAGATTGTTAACTATTAGTTTATCATTACAGTTCTCTTTCAGTAGAAGATGTGAATCTCGTGGAGTCATAATCATAGGGAAGATAGCAAGTGATACAAAAAACGATTCAAAACACTATACATTTTTAAACATTAATAATGATACAAGAAACATTAATCTATTCTTTGTGGATAGGGAATCACATTAATCACTTACAGTAAATTTTGGCAATGGATATTTATATGTATCAACAAGTTCCATCATCAAATCAACTAAATTCGAGAATGGACTGTCAAGAACCATTCCGGCAATGGATGGATCCTCAACTCCATAAAGTAAGCTGTAAATGAGAAATAAGTTTGCATTACACGTACAATTATTTTTTATGCGGTAAGTTTTCATTAGTAAATGATTAAGGTCTAGCTTAAATTACGTAGATTAGGAAAATGGGATAATTCCCATCATCCTATCCTCAAAAAGCTCGTAGAACAAGCTCAATTTTCTGTTGCTAGAAGCTTAAAAGACTTGGATTCCCGTAAGATATGCACTAGACTTGGAGCTCAATTTATTTTTAAAGATGCTACATCAAAGATGATGCAAACATCTTTTAGAGTGTCAATATATGGCTAAAATTAACCAAAATAAGTATATATTTTGATTTTTGATTCTTGTTAGCAAGCTTTCCTATGCGGCCTCTTAAATCGCGATTAAGTGGCATTTAAGTTGTTATACGGTTTCATACCATCCACATAAAATAAAGTATGTGGTAAGTGGTTTTTTAATCGGATCCGGATCCGGATCTGATTAACCCACCCAAATACCTATGTAAAAAATATAATAAGTTAAAAACCCTAATTTTTTTTTAGAGTAAAAACATACTTTGCTTATAACCCTTAAATTATGTTTGCTTACTCATTTGTTTTGAAATTAAAAGTGTATACCTCTGATTAAGTATTTATAATATTTATTTTGTATTACATATCGATGATGCATAATAAATTTTTTTTAAATACTAAAAATCTTGCATAATTCCGATTAAGCTAGCATAAGTGTGTATGCGAAAATGTCAATCGCATAACCGCATAGGAAACCTTGCTGGTTAGTACTTAATATATCAATATAATCTGTAATCAACCCCCAGGGTGAAAACTATTCTGAATTTCTTATACTAAATACTAAATAGTAATAATATTTCAAGAAATTGACTATATGGAAATACTTTTGTAGTATTTTTACTTTTTACTGTTTTAGAATTCATTGTGCTAAAAGTTTAGATCTTCCCAGATACTTATATTTTACTAAGAAATCATAGTTTAATTGCACAAAATAAGCAGTCCTGCATGATCCAGCCAGATTATGTTTCCAACTAGTAACCATAGTTTTGAATGTTAAATGTCCTTATGTTAGTATGACCTCAAACTCAAATCCATTTTTATAAAGTTAAGTAAAAAATCAAGAAATCTTTCAAAATCAAACTACAAAAAAATCATATTTAATTTTCAATTATAAAATAAATAACCTTCAGTGTAAATTATTATGTGATTTAAAAAAAATCTAAATTCTAAAAGACCACACAACTGATAAACACAAAAATATGAAAACCTGGTCACAGCTCCCATAGAACGTCCCCACAAACCAATGCACGAGACATTTCCCTCTGTTCTTAAATAATTGACGACAGCCTTAAGATCTTCTTTCTGGAAAAATAAAAAAGTGTTCACATTTATAGTATTGGCATAGGTACATAGGCATGCATTTTTTTTATAAAGTTAAATAGTTTCATTTAATATAAAAAAAGGGGCGAAGCCCAAGATACAACTATAAAGAAAATGAGATGACTTATTGTCACTCTTGTTTACGGCGAAATCCTAGAAATTAAGATAGCCATATATATTATGTATGGCAGGGGTGAACAAAAAAATCCACGAGAAGTTATATTGAATTTTTAAACCTTTTGCATTAATATCAGATAAGAGTTTAAGTTTAGTGAGAACAGAATGGTATAATACTTTTAAGTTTTAAGAAATGTTTGGGATTTGATTACTTTTAATATACTTATGGTATATTAATTTTAATTACTTTTAAGCTAGGTACTATAATACACTATAAAACAACAATGGGTGTTCGGCTCACTCGTTTAGCTCGTTTAAATATATAATATATTTTTTGATTTTAATATTTATAGGATTATTATTAATTATATCCTTAAAATTTCTAAAATAGATATAAATTTATTATTCATAAATAGTTATATAAAATTATAAGGTTATTTATGCAAATGAGTTATCAAATTTTTTCATTAATATAAAAAAAATTATACAAACAAAAATAAACGAGTTAAACGTGCCAAGCTCGAGCTTGGGTAAAATTAACAAGCCAAGCCCGAACAGTTCGTTTAGTTAAACGAACCCGAGCTTTTTATTTGGGCACGTTTATTAAACGAGCTGAGTCTGAACACCTAGGTGGTCGGCTCGTTGTACATCCCTATTTATGTCATAAAGCTTAATTCTGATTTTTTTTTTTATTGCTAGCTAGCCTTGGCTGTTTCTTCAATGAAAATCAAAATTTACATTTTTGCAAAAAAGAAAATCCAGTATTAAATGTTGCTTTACTAAAAAAGCAATGAAAATCAAGCTTGGATGTGAGTAGATTCCAGTGATAGGTTTTGGTGGTGTGGGTGGTGGAGGTTATGGAGAGTTTTGTTGCCCACTCCCACTCTCCTAATAGTTTAAAAATTATACGGAGGTCCCATAAATAATATCCAATATCGCTTTTAAATTTTTTCTATCATACTACAAACAAAACTCGTTAACCAAATAAAGAAAACCCTGAAAACCTATTTCTTGATTAAATTAAATAATAAATATTAGAACATTAACAGAAAACCCTGAAAACATATATTTTTAGCACAATAGCATATTAGAATATTAACATCAACTCACCTCATTCCATCCAAGAGTTACATGCTCTCCTTCAGAAAGTCCAGATCCTGAAAAATCCAATGCGAAAACTGTGATATTTGATGGTAGTAAGATTATCGCAGCTTCATTAGCATCAGCTCTGCAACCACTGATAAAAATAAATTGTATATCAAATTAGAAAATTACAATTAATGAAAAGCTTTAATTTTATTACAGAAAATTCAAAAATAAAACCATATGACGATTTACATGAATATGAATCAAATAAGGTGAGTATGAATAGCTAAAATTTAAAGGACCTTTATTGTCTAGTACCTATGGAGATCATTTTATGAAAAACGTCCCCATCTTTCAATCTTTAAAAAAATGACAATGATTAAAGTTAACTTTTCAAAAAAATTGCATTTTTTTCCTAAGATACCCCCTTGGAGTGTTAAATAATGAAAAGATAAAATGTCATGCATTGGACCTTGAAATGACGGTTGATGATGTCTGATTGAACTTTAAAATGTTCTGCCTTAAATAAACCTCGAGAATATGTTCTCATTTTATCAAACACTTTTTTGCCTTCTTTAATTCAATGATTCTAATTGTATTTTTTTGTTTTCTAATAACTTTTTGCAAAAATCAACCACACCACGACGATGTGCATGTTATTTGGAGAAGATTGATATATTGTTTGCGAAAATTACAAAAAAAACTTATTTTCATGTATGTTTTAAGGTTATTACAATAAATTCTCAAAAAATCACATAAATTATAAGAAAGATGTTGGACGTTGAGGTTGAAATTTGAAAATTCACTCCCAAGGTCACGATATAATCAACCGAAATCAGACTTTGACTTTCGGTCAAAATTCTACATGATCCTAATTGTATTTTTTTCATTTTTTAGTAACTTTTTGCAAAAACCAACTGCACCACAAATTGTTTTATGTGATCAGTAACAGATCCACCCTCCTTTAATGTTAGATTGAAAAACTGTCTTATCAGATAAATTTGATTTGCAATCAATCTTGTTGTCATAGTTTCTTTTGCACATGCCAGTGCAATTGATTTTGTCAAGGTCGGTCGGACTACACCAAATGCAATAACATCTATCTCTTCCTAATCTTCATCACTCATTGTTTCGGGTTTCTTTCTTGTCAAAGGCTTCACCAATTTCCTACTTTGCAGATGATCCATAATCTACATCAGACAATATGTGAAGTCTTTGCCATCAAACTTCTCTAACCGTAGCTTCCCATCTCCTCCCTTCCATCGTGCAAAACCGAAAAATGAAAAAAAATTCTACAGCCCGATCCTCTTCTCTTGCTGAAAACTCCCTCAAAAATAAAGATTTTTTTTGACATGAATAGTGTTCGCGTTTTGATTCCAGCAACTTCTTGGACGTTAAACAAGGCTTTGATTCCAGCAGCTTCTTGTGAACAGATCTAATCTCTGTAATTAGGTTCTTTATTTCTCTTAAAAAATGATGGCTCTCTCTCAATATTCTGATATTCTGATCTGATTTTGTGTAACCAGATCAGCAAAAACACTCAAAATTTTGTGGTAGAAGAAAATGAATAATAGGTTTAAGTTAATGATTTAAATGTAAAAGGAAAATAATAAATGCACAGAAAAGATAAAAAAGGATATTTTGTTAACGGGGTCCAGCCAAGCCTATTCCCCGGGGGGTGATTGGGTTTCTCTTACCCTTGGTGATCAAAGAAATTCGAAATCCCAATTACTTATATATAGAAGTTATCTAGGGAGACAATCCCTAATGATTGTCGACCAGCCCTAAATAACTAATTCAATAGTGTTATTGAGCCCATGAAGAATATTCTTCATCTATCTTATACCTCCCTTAGTATTTTTCTCTCGTTTTCTAATAACTTTTTGTAAAAAACAATGTGACTGTGAAAATGTGCATGTGAAAATGATTGTAGTTGACATAATGGATATAAATGGTATTAAATGACTGCAGTTGATATGATGTAGATGGTAATTTGAAATTAAATACACATGGGGTCATTAGTAATATTGCGGATACCAAAATCGTTTCACCCAACCACTTGGGTAGTTTTGATCATTTCCTAAATTTAAACACATGGGACATTGAATAATAAGGGGATTAGCTCAACGCCTTAACCAGTTTCACTATCTCTTAAAATTCATAAAATCCAAGGTTTGAATTCTACTTTGATTTACTCACTGATATATTAAATCGTATACAACAAAGATTTTTACTTTTCCACATTGCATGGATTCCAGGATTGGTGATGGAGGGATTTCCCTTGTGTTAAAAAAAAGAATGAATGGAAGAAGAAAATCAAGTACTCTTATAGACAATCAAATCATTTATGAGAAATAAATTATGGACGAGGGAGAGGTAAATTTGGGTGAAAGTATGTGTGTTAGTTCCCATAACCGTGTTTTGCATTATCTTCTAAATCGGTAAATCATTCACAACCTAGATAAAAAAAAGGTATATATATACCTGTTCCCGTGACAATAAATTACACAAGGAAGTGGATTTCCATCAGGAATATGATCAAGTATATAGTGGCTGCAGTGGAGTAGAAGTCCTTTTCCATTTTTAACCTGTAGAAGATTTCCAGGAATTGTAGAAATAATAATGTAATATACTAATATAGTAATAATATTAAGCTGTGAGAGTGTGAGCAACTATTTCTATTTATGGGGGAGAACTAAAGCTTTCTTTGAAAACAAATCAAACTACTTATAACATATAGGAGATATGAAGAATTGGTTATTGATTATTAAAAATACAAAAGAGTGAAAAATGATGAACCGTAGAAAAGATGTTGATACCTTTAGGTCCTTTCTATGGAACCATCTTCCCTTTAGTATAAACTTTTCCTCTAACAAATCATTCTTTGGACAATAATCGGCCCTGTCATTGAAAAGAGAGGAATGCATGTTTGTAGTTTATTCGTATCCATAAATTGAAACATAGATGCATATATCCCCCCAACATTGCTAAAACATCTAAAACATAGATGCATAGTTTCCATGGCTAAAACATCTAAAACTAACTCCTTATTTCTCTATATACTTGACAATTTCATAGTCCCGCGACTCAACTTGTTGTATTATAGTAATCAACTAACCATACATAAGTAACAGTAACCACACCTTAAAACCCAACAAATTCACTGCATGTACTTTCATTATGTAAGACAATGTCACTAATAATTTTGGATTAATTAAATATTTGAATGCCCTTGAAACTCTGGCAATTTAAAAAAACAGCACCAAATAGTTGATTATATTCATTTCGTTTTTCGTAGTCAAAAAAGATAATACAGTAACTCTTTAACATCATCCACGTTCAACTAGAACCGAAAACGTTTTTTTTTCGAATGATATTCATCTTTCCAAGATATGAAAATACACCGCCCCCCTTTTTTTACAAAAAAATCACGAGCATTCATATCCATTCATCTAAACCGACTGATCTTTCCACTCAAAAACAAGGAAAACCACAAAAGCCATTCTTCTAAGAGCAGAAGAAAGAAAGAATCCGGCATGCAAACTATAAAATGAACAAATGAATAAAATCGATTCGCACCTTGGGGGTCGTATGATGAAATTCACAAGTTGCTCCATTACTATCCTCCCTACCAACTGATGACCTGAATACCCGACCTATCACCCAAATATCAAAGGAAGGAGAACGAAATGGCGATGGAGGTGATCAGGTGAATGATGTTCGAGGAATCGAGGTGGGATGGAGTGAAGCCGTGAAGCTGGGACACCTTCAGGTGGCGCGGTGGCGGAAAATAGGAAGAAGAAAAAAATTAAAAAATGAAGAAATTGTAAATTAACACCTTAACTTAATTGAAAGATTGTATAATGGAAAGTTCAAGGAGCTTAATCCATAATAAAAACTTTACAGGGGTAATAATGTTATATATCAAATAATCTATTTATTTTTTTGATAAAGAAAAAAACTTCTGCACATATCTAATATCAAACGATAAAACTTCTACAGAAAAGTAGAGCAAGAGGGAGGGAGGGAAAAGGAAGTGCCGGTGTGCCAGTGATCGACAGAGAAATTTCTGCGATGGGAATATCCATCACCGTCATCAAACCTCTTCCCACCAAATTTTTCGACGTTCGTGCATTCAACACTGGTGGTTCAATCCTCCACTTCCCACACTCACTCCACTCTCCAAAATTCTTTGAAAGGAACGGAAAGAATACGACGGGGAGGAGATGGACGGGAGGACTAAGAGGGATTATGGTGGCTTGTACTGCAGATTCTCCAGAGAATAGTAGTAGTAGGGATAATAGTATTGGGGGAGATGTGAAGAAAAATTGGGTAGGGAATTTATGGTCTTGGATTCCAAATAGAGGAGGAGGTGGGGCTGAAGGTGTACTAAGGCTTATTGCCGGAGCAACTTCTAGCCCTATCTGCCAATTTATTGATTCACCCCTTACTCTTTTGCATTCGGTTGATCCAAGGATTAAGTTGGTAAGTACTCTAACTTGCTATTTCTTTATTTGAAACCTTCATTTCACTGTTAAGCTGATATTTCTAGAAATTAAGATTCCTTTATGACTTGGCCAGTTGGGTAATAGTTTGAAACCCCACTTTTGCAAGCTTCCTAAAAATTTACATTTTACAATAAAATTCAGATTTTTAGAAATCATATAATGTGCAAATTCAAATTACCCAATTTGATTTGATTTCAGATAGATTTATCATTTATCCTATCTGTTTTATACTTTGATCAGATAAGTTCAGATCTATCTAGATAACATTCAGATTTTGAATATTTATAAAATATAATATAACTTGCTATATCGATCTAAAATCTAAATATATATATTTTGAACATTAATAAAAGGTAGTGGACTACATTACATCTACATATAATATATACTTGTTTCTTTTCTTTTTTTGCAAAAGGTTATTGAAAGTAGGAAACAGAAAAATGGTAATGATCAATTGTACAGCAAATGAGCAATAAACTTGAAAGGAAACAACTGAACAGAATATAAAGTGGTAATGATATTACCAATACTAGAATTATTTCTACAATTTGATGATGTTAAACTGCATTCGACGCTCTACATATGTAGTTGATGCTCTGTCTCCCATGTAAATAATATGGGTTGGAATCACCCATTCATGGGTTGGTTTGCTTTGATGCCATGTGAAAAAGTCATCAAACATTAAAATCTAATTATTTAAGTGAATATTAGTGAACTACTTATATATAAGTATAGAATATTAGAATTTCTTTGACAATTTCATGGTGTGACTTGTAAATTATGATACCATTGGGCCTAGGTCATTACTTCATCATATATTTTCTCACTATTTTCCTTACATATGTGGTTTGCCATAAAGATGAGTAAGCTGCTGCAATGTAAAATTATAAATTTATCATTCATTTGGAATCTCCAGGTATGGCTTTTTGCTCTTGTCATTGTACCGGCAAGGTCTCACATGATTATGCGCGTCGGAGTGGTCGCATACCTTTCTCTTCTATCAATGTGCATTTTACCTTCTCGTGTTTGGATGGTACACGTGATATGTAATTTGCTTAGCTTGTGCTAACCTTTTATAGTGTTATTATAATATTATCATAATTCATAAGAGTCCTATTATTCATGTTAAGGTAGTCGTAACATTATATTTTATTGTCTCTCTTGTTATAGGATCAACTTGGAAGAGTTTGTTTACTATCAGGTATCTTGTTTATCATGTTGGGTTTGGGCACTGACAGTGCATCTCCACTTGTTCAATTAAGGGCACCTTCATCATCTGTGACCGGATTTCCTGGTATTCCACCCTCATTGGAAGGTTATTCATATTTAATAATGAAATTTGGACCTTTGCGACTTACAAGGAAAGGATTGAGTGTGGCTATGACGTCTGCATGTTTATCCTTCACTGTTGGTCCTCTTCATAATACTCTTTAGTCTTTATTGTTTATACAATGCTTTTAACTATTTTTCTCTTCCTTCAATGTTCAAACATTTGCAATTTAATGATATTTATTTTGCTTTGCATTAAGATCTTACAAAGTGCAAGTATTTGCTTGGCAACAACAACACCAGAACAACTTGCATCTGCTTTACAATGGTTCATGGGCCCATTAGCTCTTATTGGTGTTCCAGTAGCAGAGATAATTCTAACATTACTTCTGTCTTTAAGGTTTATCAATCTTGTTTTTGATGAGGTAACTCTTAAATAACTTTGTTTAAAAAAAATATTTCTTTAAAGTCCACACCCCATTCATTTTATACATTTGGTGTTATAATAAAACAATCAATTTTCAGTGTACAACTACTAGGTTTAAGTTTAAGTAATGAAAACTTCATTGTATGTTGTATGAGGTTGGAGTCAAATTCAAACATCATGGACACCAATTTATTCACTCTAAATTTATCTGATTGAGGGAGGGGTTTCCCCATTACTAAAAAGATTTTTTTTACTTCAAAGGTTTTTTTTTATATTATTTCTTTGCACTTGAAAATACAGGTACGTAATACTGCCTTAGGTATTGTAGCACGCAGAATACATTGGAAGCAACTGACAGCAATGGAAACCATAGATGGTAGTACATATCCATTTTCAAGCAGATAATCATTGATAACTATATGTTGAATTTTTATGTTCTTATGCTTTTTGTTGAATGCGCTAATGATTTTTTATGTTATATATTAAATTTGCAGTTTTTGTGTCATATATTCGTCGGATCTTTAACAATATCTTCAGTCACGCTGAGAAGATAGCTCAGGTTTGTTTCAGTATAAAACAATATAATGAAAGATCCGATATATAATCTCTTATATAAAATAATAGAGCTGGGATCAGATGAAAACAAATAAAATGTAACTTGTAGAAACCTCCACCATCCAGTTTCTATTATTTCTGGTTTTCATCCTATTTTCTCGCTAAAACAATATAACTAGAAAGTTATATATGATAATAAATTATTGTATTTGATAAACATGTATTATATATACTTCTTTTTTATGGGATAAAAGTCATGAATCCCATCATAAAAATCCTTCGCTTCTTTTTGTTTGAAAAGCATCAAAATCCAATCAAGATTGAACGCATAACCCGATGCAAACTTTTAGTGCCATGACTACTTGAGCTTTGAATAAATATTCTTATAATCTATAGGAGAAAATTAAAAAAAATAGGAGAGTTATTTATGATAATTCGTTATAAAATCCAATCATGCTAATATTAGAGTGGAAAACTTGAAATAGACCAATACCCATTAGAAAAGTAAATGAAAAAAATATTACATTTACATAATTACGTAGAGCATTTTCCCCTGTTTACAGATTCCTTGCTGATAATTTCTTAGATATTGCATATTAATGTGATTGATTTCAACAGGCAATGATTGTTAGGGGTTTCCGTGGTGATAGCAAAAGTCACAAGATTTATCTGTTTTCTGAATCATCACTTGGATTAACAGATATCTTCTCTTTGTGTTGCCTTGCTGGCTTTATTACCGCTGCCGTTGTTTGTGAACGCATAATTATCTGATCCTTTGGTATTACTATCACTGATTGATAGTTTTGCTTTCTAATTGCAAGTGAAATTTTCACTTCTTTCATTCATATACTGATTGATATTTGATTTTTTTTCCCTTACAACTCTACCAACCTACAAACATATGATAATTCACTGAATTTAGGTTATGATGATGGTAAAATAGGGCAAGAACACCTCTGTGTTCACCTCTTTGTGTTTGTAATTATGAATATTAGTATAGTTGTGTTTAATATATTATGAATTTGTATTTGATAAATTATTATAGTTGGTATTTGACTATTTGTAGAATTGTAGTTCCTGAATTATTTAATAAATTAATAATAATTTAATATGTAGATTTGAATGAGGACGGAGAATCGGAGATGGAGATGATGTTTAAGAGATTTATCGGAGAATTTTCCATAGTCATATTCTGTCAATTTGGATGAAGACGGAAATGATGTTTAAAAGATTGATCAGAAAATTTTCCCATCATCCCTAATTTTTAAATCTCATTAAATTTTGACAATTAATTTTTATATAATTTTTAGTCGATTACATTATATATAATTTTTTTCATTTTCTGTTTCTCATCCAAAACTTCTAAGAGGATCACAATCTTCTTTCGTCTTGGAAAATTGGAAAATTGGAACATATTATATATACAGATCCGACTAGTTTCTGGTACACCGAGTTTCAGTGTGCTATGGTGCGTCGAATCGATCTAACTCATTGTTTAATCCAAAAGTCATTTTATTATCACTCATTTTACCTATGTATTGAACTACGTCTGGTCAGATTAATTTAACATACCATGACGCTTTAACCAGTCATTTTTTTCTTTTCGATTCGTTCTCATACAAAAAATACAACGATCATATTTGGAAACTATATTACAATATTATCAATTCTCGAGGAATACACAACATTTAGGATCAACATTTATGACCAAAAAAAAACTTTCACCCCTTCTCAAAAGAAACCCTAGCGCCACCTCTTGAGCAAACCCCTTCTCTCACCTCTGATCTCCCCCCTTTCTCAAAAGAGAGGGGGTAGACAAGCTTTTTCCCTCTTCCCCCTTTTATGTCTTTCTCCACCGTTCTCCTTCCCCGTCGTCTTAGATCCTCACCCGCAACTCCCTATCTTTCCACTTCTTTTTGCCTCCTAAAACTTATTCGATTCTTTCTCATTTCTTTTATGGTCGTGATTCCGTTGCTCCTTTTCAAGTTCAGAGGAGGGAAAGAGAGCTTCTCGCAATTTCTCCCTGTCGCCGTATGGCCTCGCCCGCAGATCAAGAAGCTTTTTCGATTTCGTTCTGAGTTACTTTCAGATTTAACCAATTTTCTTCCAATTTGAGGATGGAAAACTAAGGATTTAATCTAGAAAGGAAATCAAAAGGTTATATCGTCGGATGACAAATACAATCTAGGAAATGGAAGAAGAAATATAATGGGTTACTAGATGAGAAAAATGATTGAATAAAAAGATGACAGTTGCAAGGATGGAAAAAAGATGAAAACAAGTATCGAAACTCTCTAAAAGTTCTAAAAGTTTCAAGCGGAAGTTATTTCAACCTGAAAACGCAATCCGAAATTGGTCATAGATCGACACGATAGAGATTTACGTTATGTTTTTAGTTTTTTTCGTTTATCATTATGTTTTATTTTTATACTTTGTACTCTTTTAATTTAATTTTATAAAAATCGCCTTTTAAAAAAAAAATTGTAAATTTCCATGTTTGTGTAAATTTTTCAAGTTGGAGTATTGATTGATTATCATTTATCACATGCTAAGTTGAAGTTGCCACTGATCGAAAATAGTAACAAAGACAGACAAAAACATTAAAAAAATGACTACTGTTTAAATATCAAATAAATAGTCTCAAATCTTCTTTAGAAAAATTTCAAAGAAGAAGGAAAAATCTTGTATGAGGATGACAAAATAATAAATGTAGAAATGATTAATGTTAAATATGCGAAAGGAGTTTGTACAATCGAACATTTGCTCGATTGTATGTTGATACCATGTAGGGTAAAAAGCTGTGAGGCTTATTTGTTTCAGTAATATCAATGATGGTAAGATGAGCTTCTGCAGCATGCTTCAGGAAATAATTAAAAGTCTCCACATTTCGTATAACAGTCGCTATAAAGGCAACTGGAGGAGAAAATCTACATTCTTCATTTTTATTTGTATCATCATTAGATGATCTCCTAGTCAAGAAGATAGAAAGTAGTCGAATGAGGTGCGGCACGCAACTGGGATTGTATATCACATCCGCACCTAATCTATTAAAAAGGAAAAGAAAAATATTTAACTTGTGTAAAAAATAAGAGAATTGAAAATAGATAAGTATTCTTATTTCTAGTATAGGAAAACCTAGAGAAGACACCTCTAGAACTAGATAGAAGGCATGAATCATAATTTTAAAAGCAGTTAAAAATATGCTTTTAAAATAAGAATTTGTCTAATTACTCTAATATGCTATCAGATAAATCAAAATAAGTAAAATATTATGTGTGGGATTTGAATCCATATCCATGTACGAAGATAAAGAGACGTTTTTTACTTTTTCCAACTTACATTATATCTGGTTGATGTACCTCAAGTTCTTTTTCAGATATAGTTTCCCATGGAACATGTTTACACTTAACCTGCTAAAGAGTCGGCAATTTTGTCAAAATCAAAGCAATACAAACAAAAGAAACTAAACTCATTGGAAGATACGTGATAACTACTCACTGAAACTGTCTCATTGAGTCTCTGTGACACTGCAGTTCTTTCACTTTGCAATTTGTTCAGGTCTAAATTTAGCTTCATGTTTTCTAAAGTTGAAAGATCTCCATCACTAACTATAACCTGAATAAACACAAAAAAAATACATTATGGAAATTTTTATCACAGCACTAAGCCTTAAATCTTAAAATTCGTACTCCCCTAGTGTACCTCAGATGCTTTCACCTTATTCAAGACAACCCCTACTAAGCCAACACCTGAACCGATCTGTTTGTTATTTGGAAAATGTGGGTAAAATAAAAGAGAATAGTATATATATATATAATGAAAATCAAACTAATACAAAACTCAATCAAGATGAATTTTATTGGATTTTTTTAAGTTGGGCAACAGAAATCTGAGTCAGGAAATCAGTGGAAGGGGAATCACTTCAGGTAAGTAGGTGATGGAATTTAATCCTACCTCAAAACAACATTTGTTACTGAATATATTTGGATAAGTGAGTATGAACTCAGACAAAAATAGACTCGATGGCCAAATGACACACCTAAAAACAAATAATAAATAAGACCACACAAGTTATTTATCATAAATTTAAATAACAAAACAATCGTATCGCAAATATTAGTAGTAGTGGTATTTATATTAATATCTTTACTTTTCAAATATTGTGATAAAAATGGAAAAAGATGTAAATAAGAAAAGTGCACTATAGGCCTATCTATAGTGCACTATAGATAAGCGTGCTTGGGCGAGAGTAGTACTGGGATAGGTGACCTCCTGGGAAGTCCTCGTGTTGCACCCCTTAACTCAAAAAAAAAAAAAATAGTGCACTATAGGCCTAAAAAAAAAGTGCACTATAGGCTATAAGAAGCCGATCTATCTGTATATGCTGTAATTTAGTACTATCAGAAATGTCTAGGCAACGGATACGTGCACATTGAAAATAAGCTTTTAAAAGTGGTCATGCAATGGACCGCGTCGCATTGATAGCCTAGGTAAGGCTTGGGCGTCATCTGAAAAATAGGAGAAATTTGCATACAAACCCCTCTCATTTGTATACAAAATCATAGTAAACCCTAATAAGAAGAAAACACACCGAATACTAACCTAATTGGGAGGTTGACCAGACTAAAGAGCTCCTCTGGAGTCCGGAAGAAACCACATGTCATAGTGGAAGGATCATCAGAGTGTGCTCACTTAACTTGCTTGTCCCTATTAACCTATTTTAAGACAGATACACAAAAAACCGACAGGAATCATGATTCGTGATTTCCATAATTCCATCCATCAAATTTTCTTCTAATTTAAGTTAAGAGGATCAAACAAAGGCCCATCTAACCTGCATGAAGAAGAATTGCCCTAAGATGCGCTCACCTACGTGTCACCTACATGTTCACCTTACTCTATTAGTAATAGTTAAATAGATTTCTTTTTCTTTTTCTTTTACTATTATTGTCCCTCCATTAAAATTATCTAAAACTCCCTCTCTTGCCACCACCGACCAGTAACCATAAAAACCTAATTCCTCGGCAGCGAAAGTACTGAATCTCTCCGGAGAAGGTGCTGGTGTCTTTCACTCGTCATAGAAGTTGCTGGTAAAAAAATTTCCTTCCTCTAAGGCCCCAACAGTCCCTCAAACGAGGTTCACCGGATTCCGGACGTTTTCCAGCAAATACCGTTTTTTTACCAATTTTTTAGTCGTTTCACACTTCCACTCTTCCCATCTAATCTTGGTAATCTTGGCCGTTTTAAGGATTTTTTCGAAAAATATTACGAAAATGCAACTGACTAAAGCGCCTTCTGAAAACAGTTTTCAGCATATGCTTTTTGCTTTTTTAAACTATATCAAATCCTCGAATCATTTTATTAATTCAACAATTGCTAAAAGCATAACCACTTACCCAGTATCTCCTTCTAACATGTTTTCTGAACATTGTAGTGGTATGGAAAAGTTTTCTAAACCTGCATAGATAATTAACTTGCATTGGGTTAAGAATAAATAGCAACTACTAACTATAAAATGTATAAATTTATCTCTAACAAAAAATAAGTATGGAATACTGCACAGTTCTTATACCATCATCATCAGTGAGAAATGTTATGTGTTTTACAACTCGACTCCTTCCATTATGAGATGTGTTATCCTAAAAAAGAGAGCCAAGGATAAAATCAGGCTTAATCAGGATAAAATCCGACCCGGATCCGGCTCGAAGGCGCAATTGCGCATATGCGCGTGCATCCGGAACTATGAAGGAAAGCCAACAAGGTAAGAAAGGAAGCAGTTAATATGGTTTATTCCCAAAAATGTAATTGCTTCCTTAATTATTGCTACTAGCATAAACCATTCTTATGATAGTCAAAATTCAAGAGCTTTCCCCAAATAAAAATCTCTTCTTAACTTAATTCAGATTATGTTACATCTAAACTGAAAATCTATTAATATAATGAGGAAATGTTAAACAAACAGTGAAACAGGAAACAAAAGTAAAGAGTAAATGATACCTGAAATGAAGACATATAATGGGCAAGTTGTTCATACAATCCATCAACAACGGTCCCATGATTTGATTCAACAGCAATAATGATCTTTTTTACTATGTTCCTCGCATAAATAAAATCTGGTTCAAACCCCTCATGTATCTGTGGATGATAGATAACCATACAAAAAGGAAATATATACAAATCATCAAAAGATTCGTAAAAGTATACCAGTTTTTTCGATGTTAGAAAACTTTTTTAAAATTTTTTCCTGGGAAAACCTTACACCAGAGTTAAGACAGTGTTCCAAAAAAAAAAATTGAACTCCTTCTGAGACGTATCCACCACCACATTTTCTACACAAAAATTAAACATAAATATTTATTTGAATTTCATAGGAAAAATATTTGTAATGACCATAAATTAGATAACGCTAAATCGCTAATAATAAAAAATCCAAACGAGAAATATCCGATAACAATAATAATCCAAAAATACCATTCAAATATTATTACTAACTTTCGTGATCATCGCAAAAATTTGAATTTGAAAGACAACAATATCCAATAGATTCAAGAACACTATCTATAACCAGTAACGACTACAATGGAGGCCGGGAGGGTACATCTAAGTTTGCATATGCTTAATTTAAGTAGGCACTTGTCCTCGGTATACCCTCCATGGTCCATAGTAGAACTTGGGTTTCATAAGAGGCACAGCCTGTCCAGGGTGTTCCTCCCAGTATTTCTCCTTGTAGAGTTGCTCTGTTAAGGCAGAACCGATGACTCCAGTGTAGAAAGCAGCAGTGTATATGGAAATCAAAGGTGTGAAAGACTTGGGCCGGCGATATGGCTCAACCATGTCCCATAAAAACGTCTTCTTCCAACCAAAGTGAATCCTGTCAGCATACATCTTCCACAACGCACTTGTCATCTGGGCAAACTTTGAAGGACCCACCATGATTGTTATTTATCTGTTCAGTCTCTGACTATCTGTTTGATTGATATTCCAATGTCAATCAAACAAATAAATATAATCAATTTACAACGTCAAAAGGCACAATTCTTTTTTTTTCCAAACCAAAATTCCTTAATTAAATCAAAACAACAACAATAAAACTGTAGAAGTGTGATGATAAAAGATTTGCTTCACATGAAAGCAGCAATTCAATTAATAAAAAACTATGAGAGGTTTTGCTTTACTTCTAATGTTCTGTTAAATAAGAGATGGAAAAATAAACCTTGCTAAATCGATGATGTTAACAGATTGTTCCATAGCCAAAAATGCAGCTTTCAGATAACTGAACTGACGACCCAAAAAATCATATTTTCTCCCCACCATTGTTATTCTTCCTGAATTTCTTCTTTGATGTAAGATTATTTTAGTAATGAAATAAAAATAATGAATCTGCATATGTTTTTCAATTTGCAAAGCGAAAAAGACTCAATTTACATTAAGTTGTTGCCTTTGTTTCATACTTTTGAAAACACCATAAAGGTGTGGCAGTTAGTTAGTGCGACCATCCACCATTAATAGTGTTCTAGCATCACTGGTAGGCCTAGCCACTGTTCTTCTCTTTGGGAATATGAATTTATAACTTTATAAAGAGTGGGTTATTTGGTGGATCCAGACACAACCAAAATCAAATTGGGATTTAAGGTTATTGAGTGAATCCAAATCTAGAAATCATGCATATATTTTACTTCTTTTTTTGACATTTTATGTGTAATATAATTGCATTTTATAAATGTTTCCCATTATCTTTCAGGTTTCAATACGTATCTTTTAATTTCTCATTATCTGGCTTCGAAAAGTTATGTAAAATCAACTAGAATAATTTTTAAGTAAACAAATGACATTAATTAAGATCAAACAGACGGATGGACCAAAATAAAAATAAAAATCGATATGACCAAAGGAGAATCTGAAGGAAAGACAACATCGCCAAATTAAACCACGAGTTAAAGAAAATCAGAGATAAGAGAACCTCACCTGATCTCAAAGTTGAAGGCCGGAAGTAGAAATCGGAGGCGATGGCGGTAGACTGGTGGAGCACCTCAACGGAATAACGACGAATGAGGGAGTAGCTTGTGTTTCTCAATACCCTATAGTCTGTCTATAGATAACGAAATAGTATTTTCGACAAATGACGTGTCCATAAAAGAAGGAAATATCGAAATAAATAGTTAGGGCTCCATCTACCCATTTTCAATATAAAACTAATGGGCTAAAATTAACAAATCTGTTAGGCCCATAATATGGTCATTTATTGCAGAGAATCATTTGCAAGTCGTAACCTCAAACCATAAATCTTATATAAACCCTAAATCCATACTAGGGGTGAGCAGGAACGGAGACGGGGACGATATTAAAAAAAAATTAATTTTTTTTAAACTGTAATGTACTAATGTTATTACTTACTAATGTAATTAAAATACTGATTTAAATATAAATAATAAGGAAAAAATTAAATAACGGAAGATAATAAAAGACCAAGAAAAATACCTCGTATAGTCTTGTAGCAGCTTGGACAGGAGAAGGTCGGCAGCTTGGACAGGAGAAGGTCGGCAGCTTGGATCGTTCGGATGCTTGGAAGATGTTGGTGTGTCGGCTCGCCGTCTAACCTAGTGCAAGTGTAACTCTAAGAATTATCAACCCCCTCCCCTGTTGGACCAGGGGAGGTATTTATAGCTTTCCATCGCTGTCCTTGGGCCTCGTGGGCTCGCACGTCGGGTCCGTCCATTCGCCCGGGCCGCCGAAAGGGCCGGTTCGGTCCATGGGCCGCGGTCCGCAGTCCATGGTACCAACAGAAGATTTAGAGATGAGTAGATGACCGACGGTATTGGTAGAGTTTTAGTCTTTTAGAGTTATTTCACTTATTTGAACATTGAGATTTTTATGTTAGTGTATTATTGTCTTTTACCACTTTTATAAAAGTTAAATATAATTTTTGTATGGATATATAATATATTTTAAATATAAATTTATGTATTTAATATATATATAGGGCGTATTTTTCATGCGGTTCCCATCCGCTGCGAATTGCTCGATTCGCCTCCCGTCTTAGTCGTTGATTTTCAGTCGTTTGTGACAAGGAGCAGGAAACAATACATTATCGATCCTGTCATCATGCCGAGTACGACATGGAGACGGCCGTACGGGAGCCGACGATGTCTGGGAACTGCAGGAACCGACGGAATGGGGCTGTCGCGGTTCCGCAACTCCAACATCGCAGGTCCGGGACTCGCGATTCCGAGCTGCAAACGCGTACCTGGACATTGAAGGAATAGTACCGCATACTGTTTTCATGTGGATACGAGCCACGCACCTGGAGACGCGGTTCTTCCCTCTTCTTCGATGCGGTACTGACCTTGTACCGTCGGATTGACAAGACGCGTTTGCAGCTCGCTTGTCACTGCGGATGTTCGTATTAGGTGAAGCGGGCTGTATTTATATAAAGTATACTATATAAAATATTATATATGGTTTATATGCAATTTTTCTCAGATACGAAGATTATCTGGGGTGTAGATTTCAATCCCTATCCCCGTTCCTGAAAATACAAGGAATCTCACCCCTAATCCATACCTTACATGTTAAAACAGTGGCGGAGTTACATTGTATTTTTTATTAAGATACGTTGACATGGTACGTACACTAAAACTCGAATTCTGAACTTTCAATCCTTTTAATTGTCCAAGTTACATTGTAGTCATGTATGCAATTATAAAATAAATATAGGGTTAAAATATTTTTTCATTAAAATATACTTATTTTTCAATGTGACTTTTTATTTTCTTTCCAAATCTAAATCCCACACATGGTCTAATAATCAGTATTATTCATAAATTTGTAATTATAATCATAATTATAATTATCAATGTTAACTAATAAACATTTTATGTTAATTGGTGGTGTATTTGTTTAAGTTTAATACAGGACAACAATTACAGCCCAGAAGAATTACAGCCCAGAAGGATTACAATCTAAATGGACCGGCCCAGAAGAAGTTTTTTAATTAAATCGTGTAATAGACCTAGATGTAATAAAACTATATTCGGGGTTGTAATAGAAGTAGTAGTTTACAATTTTATTATAAATAATAGTTGTAAACTCAAATACAATTAATTCAAATACTATTTTGATATTTTCGCATTTTAAAGATCCGTTAATTTCGTTAAACGTTTCTTTCCCCCAAATTCACTCCTGCCGGCGAGCGATCCTCCCCTGTGATTTTTTATCGCCGGAATCGGATCCCCGTCGAGTTATATGGTATCATCGGTCGCTCCTGTGACCTTCCGCTGTTGTATTCAACCTTCTTCTGCTGTTCTTCCAGTCA
>LFYR01000692.1:119677-178292 GCA_001185155.1 Zostera marina | reverse complement strand
GTATGCACTGAAGTCTCAACACCCAAGATATCTACTGGAATTCAAAAGAAGCCTTTTGATTTAGAAACAGCCTTCACAACAAGGTCATCTGTTTACTTTTTACATTCTAGTGATAACCCTAGTAATAAGATTGTTAATGAATTACTAAAAGGGCAAGTAAATTATACTACTTGGTCAAAAGATATGAATCTTTAGCTAGTTACTAGAAGAAAACAGAAATTTATAAATGGAAAGGTTAGTAGGCCTAAAGATGAAAATTCAGATGAATTTGAGGCTTGGGAGACTGTCAATGGGGTAGTTTTCTCATGGATAATAAATGCGTGTGAGAAAAATATAGCTGCCTCAATTAGGTCAACTGAAAGTGCATGTGAGGCTTGGGAAGTGCTGAAAATTAGATATAGTCAAGCTCAAGCTCCCTTAAGGTTTTTAATTGGCCAAGAATTAGCCAATTTATATCAAGGGGAATTAACAGTGTCTGACTATTATATAAAACTAAAAGCCATATGGGATAGTCTACAAGATATAAGCAAGAAAAAAAGATGCACTTGTGGGGTGTGCACTTGTGGGGCTATTCAAATATGGGAAGATGAAAATGAGCAAGATAGGGTAGTTAAATTCCTTCTTGGATTAAATGAAGAGTTCCTAAATGTAAGAGGTCAAATTTTAACTGGGAAAGAAATTCCCAATATGGATTCAGCCTACTCAACAGTCATAACTGAGGAAAAACAAAGAGGGGTTACTCATATTAAATACAACTCTGATTTAGGACAAACAGATACTGCAATGGCAGTAAAAAGATCCTCTGGTTTTAGAAGTGAACATTTTAATTCAGATAAGTATAAAATGAGTAAAAAAGGCATGAAATTAAATCTGAAAATAAGATGTGATCATTGTTGGTTCTATGGTCACACTAAGGATAAATGCTTTCACTTAAATGGATATCCAGAGTCAAGCAAAGGGTTCAATAAAAAAGCCAAAACAGAACATGCAAGTTCAGCAACTCATTCAATTACTGAAGAGGAATACAAAATCATGCAGAATTTATTCCTGAAAAATACAGGTAATTTTTTTAAAAATAAATTAGCATGTAATGTTTATAATTCAAATAATTGTGAATGGATATGTGATAGTGGTGCTTCACAGCACATGAGTGGAAATAAAACACTCTTTAAGAACTTGAGAGACTCTAAAAAAATCAAAAGAGTCTCAATACCTGATGGAACTTGTTTTCTAATAAAACAAGTAGGAGAAATCATGCTTTCTCCAACCATAACTCTTAAAAATGTTTATTATATCCCTGATTTTAAATTGAACTTAATTTCCTTATATAGGATTATTAAAGATATGGGTATATCGATACTTTTAAATGAGTCACAATGTTTTTTTCAGGATCCTCACAACAAGGATCTGATTGGACTGGGTAACATAGATAATGGGATTTACATCTTTGATAGAGAGGCTATTTGTGGAGCCACTCAAGATATAAAGCTATGGCATGCTAGGATGGGGCACATGTCATATGATAAACTAAAATTGTTAGCTAAAAATTCTTGTAATAACAAAAATTTTAGTAAAAACTCTGAATTCAATAAAGATGTTTCATTTTGTGATATATGCCCTCTTGCCAAACAACAAAAATTAAAATATCATAAAAGTTCATCTCAAAGTGAAAATCTATTTGACTTAATACATGTTGATATTTGGGGTAAATTCCCAATACCAACACATGATCAAAATTTTTATTTTCTAACCATAGTAGAAGATAAAAGTAGAACAACTTGGATATTTCTAATGAAAAATAAAACTCAAGTACTAGATATAATCAATTCATTCATTAAAATGATTAAAACTCAATTTAATATAAATATAAAAATTTTAAGAAGTGACAATGGTTTAGAGTTCACATCCTCTAAATTCAACACATTATTAAAGGAAAATGGTATGATCCATCAGTTTTCCTGCCCATATTCTCCTCAACAAAATAGCAAAGTTGAGAGAAAACATAAGGATCTCCTAAATATTGCTAGAGCAATAAAACTACATGCTGCCCTCCCAATAAAATATTGGGGTTTTTGTGTTTTAGGGGCTACACACATAATTAATAGAACTTGTTCAAAATCATTAGATAATAAAACACCTTTTGAAATTTTGAACAACAAAAAACCTAATATTACATTAACAAAGACTATTGGATGTCTTTGTTATTTTAATAACAATAATAGAGAACATAAGTTTTCTGAAAGAGCAAAAAGAGGGGTTTTTTTAGGATACCCACAAGGTACAAAAGGGTATGTAATTTTAGATATTGAGCTTCAAAGGCTCATTATAAGTAGAAATGTAGTATTCAAGGAAATGATATTTCCTTTTAGAATAATTAAGGGAAAAAATCTTAAAAATAAACAAAATAAAAGTACTTTTGATAGTTTCATTGCAAATATATATGAAAATAATCATAATCTCAACCAAGATGATCTATCTCAAAAGAAAAATAAAACTGAAAATACAAAACTGAAAATTAATTCAGCATCAAATGATAATTCTGTTTTTTTTCCAGATGATGAGATCATAATAAATAGGGATAGAGAATCATCTAATAATGATGATTTGCCAATTACAGTGTCAATTAAGACAAAGTCAGATTCTATAATGCTAGAATCATCCACAAATAATCAAAACATAATTCTAGATACTAATATACCACTAGAGTTAAATAAAACTCTAAACAATAATGAATCTGATATTTCTATCTCAACAGAGTCAAAAAATGCTCTGGACAATGATGAAACCTCTTCTGGATCATTAAATCCAGAAAATGAAAGTATAGCTTCAGATAGAATCTCCTCTGGATCAATAAATCCAAGAGATAAAAGCATACTTTCAGATAAAGTCTCCTCTGAATCAATAAATTCAGATAGAAGTGAAACTTCTCCTGGATCAATAAATCCAGGCAGGAATGAAATTTTTTTTTCAGGAAATGAAAATCTAATTCCAGATAGCTCCCCTGGGGTAATAAGCTCAGGAGAAAACTCAACTTTAAACAAAAGCTCCCCTGAGGCAATAACTCCTCTTGGATCAATAAATCCAGGCAGGAATGAAAACTCTTTTTCAGGAAATGAAAATTTAATTTCAGACAGGAATAATCTTCCATATACCTCCCCTGGGGCAATAAGCTCAGGAGGAAATGAAAATGTTTTTTTAAACAGAAACAAGACTATTTTAAATCCAAATTCAGACAAGAATTTGCAAAAAGAAAATATAAATGCATCAAATGATACATTGACTAAAAAAGCATCTCAAAATGAGATACAATCAGAGAAATTAAACTCTGATGAAATAGCAAACAATACAGAATGTAGAAGATCAAATAGAATCAAATCTTCTTCTAAAAATAATGATTTTTACTATATGGATGATAATGATTATGATAGTGCTAATTTTAGCACTAATCATCCATTAAACAAATACATATCATACAAAAAGATAAATAAAAAGAAAAAAGAATATTTAAGGAAAATATCTATGAGCAATGAACCTCATAGTTATATAGAAGCTTCAAAAAACCCAAAATGGGTAGAAGCTATGGAAAAAGAGATGCAAGCTCTTTTATTAAATAAAACATGGGATTTAGTATCTCTCCCATCAACAAGAAAATCTATTGGATCAAAATGGATTTTCAAAATAAAATATAACCAAAATGGAGAAATAGATAGATATAAAGCTAGATTAGTAGCTCAAGGATTTTCTCAAATAGAGGGATTTGATTATTATCAAACCTTTGCTCCAGTGGCAAAAATTACCACTGTGAGAATTTTGATCACCATTGCTACTGCAAAAAGGTGGAATTTACATCAAATTGATGTAAATAATGCCTTTTTATATGGAGACCTAAATGAAGATGTATACATGAGGCCTCCACCTGGTTTTCTAAAAAAAGAAGACCAAAGAGTATGTAAATTAAAAAAGTCCCTATATGGACTTAAACAAGCTTCTAGGCAATGGTTTGCCAAGCTTAAAGATACACTTCTGAAAATGAATTTCAAACAAGCTTTTTCAGATTATTCTTTGTTCATTAAAGAGAACAAAGACTATGTGATATATATGGTGATCTATGTGGATGATATTATCATCACAGGAAATGATGAAAAAGAAATAAAAATCCTAAAAACCAATCTAAATTCATACTTCAATTTAAAAGACCTAGGAAAATTACATTATTTTCTAGGTATAGAAGTATCATATTCAGATAATGGGATTTTTTTATCCCAAAGAAAATATACATTAGATATTTTAAATGACAATGGGCTTTTAGGAAGCAAACCTTCCAAAATACCCATTGAAAAACAAGATTGGAGAGAGGATAAAACTAAAGAGTTAAAGGATCCTTTCAGATATAGAAGGTTAATTGGCAAATTGATATACCTAAATACAACAAGGCCTGATATCACTTTTGCTGTAAGAACCTTAAGTCAATTTATGCAAAAACCAACTGAGCTTCATATGGAAGCTGTTATAAAATTATTAAGATATCTTAAAAATTCCCCAGGGCAAGGGATTATGATAAGAAATGACAAACCTCTTATACTAAGAGGTTACTGTGATGCTGATTGGGGTTCATGCACCCTAACCAGAAGGTCAGTAACTGGCTTTTGCATACTTCTAGGAAACTCATTGGTCTCTTGGAAATCTAAAAAACAAGAGCTAGTATCACAATCTTCAGCAGAGGCTGAATATAGAGCAATGGCAAAGCTCTCAAGTGAAATAAGTTGGATAAATCAATTATTGAATGAATTAAGAATTTATAATGATAAACCAGCCCTAATCTTTTGTGATAATGTATCTGCAATTCACATAGCAGAAAATCCTGTTTTTCATGAAAGAACAAAACACATAGAGAGGGATTGTCATTTCACAAGAGAAAAAATAGAAAAAGGATTAATCATCCTAAAGCCAATTGGAACTAAAGACCAATTGGCAAATATCTTCACAAAAGGAGTAGGGGAAATTGAAATGAATAATACTCTTTTCAAACTAGGAATAATCAATATATATGCCTAGCTTGAGGGGGGAGTAATAATCAGTATTATTCATAAATCTGTAATTATAATTATAATTATCAATTCTTTAACTAATAAACAATTTATGTTAATTGGTGGTGTGTTTGTATAAGTTTAATACAGGTTACAGCCCACAGTTTACAGCCCAGAAGAATTAAAGTCTAAATGGACCGGCCCAGAAGAAGATTTTCTAATTAAATCGTAGAATGGACCCGGTTGTAATAAAAGTAAATTCAGGGTTGTAATAGATTTAGTAGTTTACAAATATTATAAATATCAGTTGTAAACTCAAATAAAAATTAATTCAAATACTATTTTTGATATTTTCGCATTTTAAAGATTCGTTAATTTCGTTAAACGTTTCTTTCCCCCAAAATTTCACTCCTGCCGGCGATCGATCCTCCCCTGTGATTTTTTATCACTGGAATCGGATCCCCGTCGAGTTATAAGCCAAGCATCCAAGATGAAAGCAAACCAACATAGAAGCAAGCCCAAGGTGATTAACATATAAAATATCCAACAACATTTTCTAAAATCACATCTATACAGTCTATATACTGGATGGTTTTGTATAATTGACTCCTTAAAACATTCATTTGATTTGCATATATTCTTTACTTTTTACAAAGTTATTTTACTCGTCTCTTGTCCTAAGAGTCAAGCACCCTATGTCTTTCCTAGTTCCTTCCTACTTGCTTAGTTCTTTTCTCACTCCGACACTTCACCTCATCTAATTCTCCCCCACACATCAGTCATCACTAAGGATTTTAGATTAGATTTTGTTTATTTGTTAGAACTTAGAAATTAGTCAAATTACAATGTAGAAATATCAGTTTTCTTGGAAAAATTGAAACACCACAAGCACGAAGCAACTAAGTATGGAAGCTCCAATTGGCAAAAAAAAACTGACCTCGGACAAGCATGGAAGCTTCTCTTTGGGAAGAACCATCATTCACTTCTGAAGAAGAAGAAGAAGAGGGAACTGAAACCGGCCACCATTCCGGGATCCTTTCTTTCCTCGACTTATATTTCACAGAATCAGAACCAATTCGTGTTTGCATTCCATCTAACCGTCCAAGAGAAAGAGGGCTAGTCTTTCTACTATCATTTTCCATATTCCTAAAAACAGTGTTGTTTGATTTCCTAGCAACAACAACCTCTTTCCCACCAAGACTACGATCCATCTTCGTGACAACAGACGAAGACCAGTTTCCATGACCCCATTGTAATCGGAACCATGACAAAACCCCCCCAAATACCCTGTACAGCAAGAATCCCACAGAGCAGTAAATGAGAACATTCCCGACGAAAAGAACAGATGATTTCCTGCAAGAGAATACGATCCCACGCCGTCCATACTCATCACGCACTCTGACAGAACTACGAAGATCGTGGAAAGCGTCTTCACCCGATGAGAGAAAGTCGTTGCAGTAACGCTTTAGGTAAGACGCGACACGGTCGACGTCGAAGGAAAGTTCGAGATTGCTTGGATTAACAAAAGTGCTAGTTGCCACGGACCTAGGCTTATCGCTGAAATCTACGTACGTTGTCGTAGTTGTGTTGGTTGGAGGAGTAAGGTGCGATCTCCGACGACGGCGAGGGAGAGATGAGTCGGAGATGGAGGTGAGAAATTGAGCGTTCGAAAGATTTCTAGGGTTTTGTGGTCTGGTATATATATGTTGTAACTGCCTCGAGGAAGGCGAAAACGCCGAGAAGAAGAAGGATGAGGAGGAAGAGAGGTGGGGGGAGACATAGCACTGACCGCTCATTTCTGTGAACAAACGATTTTGCTAGTGTCAAAACTGAAAAGACTTCTTTAACCATAATATGAAGGGTTTGCCGGGTAGGGATGAGAACGAAACGGGTTACCCCGTTTCGCGTGCCCGGTACTGCGAAACGGATCTTGGGACAGAACGAAATCGAGACGGATTGTGGTAGTCTCAGACTCAAGAGCAGCAATTAGCGGAAATATGGACCGGAAGTCCCCAACCGGCCACAAGTTGAACTATTTAATATTAATTACGACGTTCTAGTGAGAACCAGATCACGACCGTTGAAATATCTACATAGAGATTTTTACCCTTAAATGATTTAAATAATAAACTATATAAATTACCATTAAATCTAGATATAAAGGTCAAGATGCAAAGTTTTCATATAGTTTTCATTTTTATGGTTCTCACTAGAAGCTGGCTCTGATTACGACTATTTTAAATTCGGTAGAAAACTTTATTAAAAAACTTCATATATAGCTCAATGGTGGGTCGGAATTCAACAAAATAAAATTCCGACCCGCCAAAAAGCATAGAAGGTAACTCGTGTCAATGGAGTGATCTAAAAATCATATTCATAGAGAGTCCTAACTCTTAAGAGATGGTTTTTCTTTACAGTAGAAACGATACGAAGAATCACTTACGATAGTTGATCGAAAAACGATGACAGAGTTTTCTTTAGAAAAAGGAAAAGATGTCTGAAGTACACCAGGGTTTTTACACTTCTCACTGTCCAAGGCCAACTACGTAAGAACGATGATGCATAGATCGTTCTATGAAACATCGAGTCAGTTTCCAAAGATTGTTAAAGACCCAAACTTAACTGGATCAATGCGTAGGGCGTGTGGTGGATCGCATGTGATCACTCCTTTTTTGTTTTAAAATTTATATATTGTCAGATAGTTTTAATTCAAAAAAAAAAAACCGATCTCATTTACAACCCTAATTGTTGTTAATTTTATAATTGTTTGATTTTATCTTTAAATTTCAGATTTTTATACATGTAATTTGCAAGATGGGTCGCATTCGATCCGCCCCGTTTTGCACCCTGGGGTGGATCATGGGTCAAGACTGCCCCGTTCTCGTCCCCTATTTTGCGGGTAAAAATCTTAATCCTATATTCCTAGTCTTCTACTATAGACTAATAAAGGAAATATATTTTTATTAAAGGGGGAAGATAAAAAAACCCATTTATTTACCGTATTTTATTTAAAGCAATTAAAATTTTTATTTAAAAATAAGGATAATGTCCAATTTACAAAGATAAAAAAGTATAAAAATAAAACAGAAGTATAAGAAATGAACAAAAATTCATTGACAGTGGTGAAACATGCGTCAGTCACTCCCAGCAACGTCTTTCAAAAAAGATTAGGATTCTGTCGCTTTATGTCGGACCCCCGGAGGGTTCTACGGTTGCGGAACAAAGGTCATCGTCAAATCCTTAAGTTAACCCCGTGAATTGCCGATTGGGCTACCAGATCGCCGATTCCAGTGGCGAATTGTTGATTCCTACCTGAATCGTCGATTCGCCGACGTTACTTGTTGTCAGCCCGCGCCATTAACAGACGTCGTTATGGCCGGACGCGATGCCCGCCACGGACTGCGCCCCCGAGGACCCTATAAAAGGGGTCAGTCCAAGGTAGAAGAGAAGTTCTACCACAACTAGAGTATACTCGGAGCGGAATCGTCGATTCCCATACCTGAATCGTCAATTCCCCTCCTACAGGATTTGACGTAGAGCGCGCGTCGTGGACTCCAAAGCCTCCGGCATCAACTCGCACCGCCGCGAGCCCCTGATAGCAGATTCCGTGGTTCATCAGACAGTTATGTAATTTAGTTATACAGTAATTAGATACGCTGTCTCATGAAGTTGGTCTTTTATCATAAATGTTTCTAAAGGGTATTTTAATTTTTATCTTGATCTTATATCATTTATCTTTGAAAAATTATTATCAACTAAACTAACTACCAACTAACAATTAACTGTTTTGAATCAATATTTGAAAAATTATATATATTGATGAACTTGGTTTGATGTTTTGATTAGGGTACTTAATTTAATTATCTGTGAAAAAAGCTAGCTGTTAAGAAAAGGAGATGGAAAGCAAAGGAAAAGACAGTATAAAGGATGAGATAGCAGCAGCATTAACTGCTAAAGATTTTGAATTTTCGTATATGGATAGAAGAATTGAGGAGATATTTGGAATATTCAAAAGGAAGTTGATAATTAAAACCATTCAGAACCCTACTTTCGAGTTCTATACCTATGGATCTTTCCTTACTTTCCTTGAATATTATAATTCTCTAGAGAGATGTGCAGATATGAAACGTCATCAAAGAGGCTTCGCCGTCGAGAAAGAGGTCAAGATTGCATTCCGCCATTAACTCCGGCGGTCGATCTGTTTTGTTTTTAAATTAAGATCTTATATATATTCAAAAAGCCTTAATAGGTAAGGAATTTTATATATATTTCTTAATAGATCATGAATTTGTTGTTTTTTTACTTGTGTTGGATTCCAAATCCTCAAACACATTGACGTGAAAAGTGGTGTTTACAGGTGTTTTGATTAATATTGCTACATACTTTAATTATATTCTTGTTTTTTTTGGTTATTTTATCTAAATCATAGGATTTCTGACTCCAAAAGTTTATCATTTTTTAAAGATATCTGTTGTCAAAAGCTATCAAATTATCAATGAGATATATAAATACACTCCGGATCACAGACGGACGTCCGTATCATGCGGACGGTCTGTGAACCGGAGTGAATAATAATAAACCGGAGTGGATATAAATCACTCCGGTATATTTATATTCTTCCGTCGTTGTTGTTTTCCAACATTGACCGAAACCCTTCCTCTATGGAAACCATGGCGAGATGGAAAACAGAGGCGATGTGAGATATAATGTTGGCGTGGGAGGAATCGGAAGGAAGAACCTGAAGGACGTCGATGTGGGTGAAGATTTGACGGATGGCTTTGAGAAGATCATTGTCGTTATCCCCCTCTTCTCCCCCTCTTCGCATGGGTTCCGAGTTATGGGGAACTCTGATTTCGCGGAACCCATGCGATATCCAGAGTTCCGAACGGAAGGAGGGGAAATCACACCACATAAAAGAAAATCGGATCTTTGACCAGAACAATTAATGAACGCCCCCAAAACAGAATGATGATAGTTAAGCCCAATTATTTGGCCTTAGATACAGGAAGAGGAAAAGGTCTTACCAATTTGGATTGGCCACCGATGTCTACACCGGCGCAGTGTCGATCTTCCATACGCGCTCTAACCGAATATCCTTGACCTTGATCCTGCATCAAATCGGCTTGATAATCGCGGCCACGGCTAGCGTCCTCCCTTTCGTTTAGCAGACAACACGTGGAGGAAGATTCTGGTAGAGGTATATTAATCTTCGACGGCCTCTTCCTCTTTAATGCAGAAGAAGTTCGGTGGACTCTGGTAACTGTGAAAAGAGGAGATTCTAAGTCTAAGGTTGAAGAAGCGCAACCCCTAAAACATCCGGCTGTCTCGCTACTCTCGGATCCAGAACTCAAATGGAATAGAAAGAAAGGAAGCAAAGATGAGATGGTCGGCCGGGGTTGAAGATCGGAACCCAATCAGATTTCGGAACCCATGCGATCAGAGTTTCGGAACTGGAGATCTCTGGATTGGGTTCCGATCGGCAGTTCCGAAACTCTGTCGATTGCGGTTCCGAGGAACTGCGGAACGGTTCCGTGAGAACGATCCAGTTCCGCAGCCGCAAGAATGAACGGACGGCCGGATCGAAGGTCCGCAAAAGGGACCGTTCGAAAAACCGTCCGTCCCAGAATCGCACCCTATATATATGATTATAATTAACACCCAACGGTTATGTTGGTTGAGGTGTATTGATGGAATGCAATAAATGGAAATGAATCATGGGTAATTAATATTGATTATATGTTGACTTATTAATATAGATTTATATATGTGTGTGATTAATAGATGTATTTAGAATGTGAAGAGTTGTGAATAAGTATTTAGATTAATAGTTGTTGTATAATACTATACTTGTTATATTATTTTAATTGAGGGGTATATCTCTAATATCTATGCTTCCATACCTATCTGGAATAACTGCATCCGAAGTATTTCTAACCTTAACCCTCAACTTTAGGATTCCAATGATATATTGTCATATTGATATCTATCAGCTAGCCTCAGGGCATTAGTTGCATTTTAATTCTTTATAAATTATAATGTAGAATATTATAGATAAATTATAATCCCATAAATACAAACAATCAAGCATATATTTTTATTTTTCTGCCCAGAATCCATGGAATCCAAGTGGAAAAGTGAGATTTTTTGGAATCTCTATCTTGGCAACAACTTCACCCAAACAACTTGCATCCAATATCACAAGGTAACACATTTTCTTCGAAATTGCATACTGTAAATTCAAATGATATTATCGAATTCATAAATGAATAATTATACTTTTTAAACCTTCAAATATAAATTAAGTATATGTAATTTGGTTACCTCTACTGTAACTATATACCCATCATCCTCCTCCTCCTCCTTTGTGCTTTTCTTTCGCGGAATGAAGATCGGTTCTCCTACAAACCCACGGTCATCATCGGCCGACCAAGTGACCATTGATCCGTTAGAGAGATCCAATTTGACCAAACTATCAAATGGGAAGTGTGGTAGAAATGGACGACGAGTATTTCCAACAGTTGTGCTAGCATAGACGTAATTGTTCCTTCCTCCTGAGAAAATTTGGTTGATGGTTGGGAAATCTGCTGGTCTGTTCCATATTCTTGAAACATCGATCAAACTACTGATTCCTTCGATCAGTTTGATGGATACCATGAACAGATGTGGACATGATGAAATGCTTTCTTTTTCCTCTCCTCTTCCTCCTTCTACTACACTGTAAAATGAAGGATCTAGATTCCCACTTCTCCAATCGTACCCAAACAACTTGTGTAATTTGAACCATTCATAGGAAGAAGCAGATGCAATAAACTGGATAATCCCATTCCCAGACTCATCTATCTCTTCAAACCCATTTCCCACATGAATAACCCACATCTTCTTTGGGAGTTGGATTGGTTTTTGCCAATCTCTTCCTGTTGTTGTTCTTCCAAATCTCGGAAGCAAGTACACTGGAGAAGTCTGTTGGTCGGTGTTCACTGCCAAAGTTGATATCATCGGAGAATGCCCCATAACCGCATCAAAAGATGGTCCAAACCCATTGTTCTTGATCCGATTGCCGACGATGATGTAATGGTTTTCGGTGAAGCACCAATCATGGATCAACAGATGGTCTGCAATGGAGAATTCCTTCTTTTCGACTAACTTGAAATCTGAATCGAACTCTGATGATTGAATAATACAATTTATATGTAAGAATTAATGAAGATTGAAGAGGAGTAAAATCAAGGTGTATAGAGTGAAATTAACTACCATAGAAACTGAAATTTGCAATAGGCAGTAAGATATCTTCATAATTACACGATAAAACAATTAGTCTTTTCCTTTTGGAGTCGATCTTGTAGTGTGATAAAAGTCTTTTTTCCGACATCTTAAAAACACCTGCAAAATCACAAATTTTCCTGCAAGAAATTAAATATTTAGTTGAAAACTTGAATTCAAATTACTGATATATGGACACATATGTACCAAGTAGCAAATGTTTAAGAAACATTCTGACGAAATCCATTCCCATCTTGTAATTTCTGTTATGGTTTACGAGCAAATCGACTTCTCCGACAGTGTCTAACGAGACGGGATCAATCTGATGAGGATTTCCACCTTCCCAAAAACACAACAAACGATGACCCCAAACACCCACACTGGTGTTTGCAACGTTCTTCATCACCTTCATGTTCCCAAACATGTTGGCTCCAAGAAGCACGGAGAAAGGACCACGGTAGACGAACTTCCACTCTCCAGTACTATCATCCCTCTCCTCTCGTTGCGCTTCTGTCTTTACATACTTGGCGGAGTAGCTTACTGATCCGTTTCCAAACTGGAATGCACGAAGGTAACCATGGCCATCAAGAGGGTTGACGGTAGGTCCATGGTCATCGCTAAATATTCCTGGACCGGCGAGATAATACGTTCCGTTGGGGAAGTCAGAAGGAATGGAACCTTCCACTAGTACCAACGAAACAGATTCTTTCGTCTCCGACCTCTGTGATACGAATAATGATTGGTAGTCTTGGAAAGATGTCCGGTGATCAACGTCTGTAACGTTTGGATCGAGAGCGTAAGTGATGGGCTTTCTGGTACGTAGCTTTTTGGTTGAGACGGCGATCGATAAACCGGTGAGGTGATTGGGAGATGGGAAAGGAAGGAAACGGTAGCATGCAATGGACATCATGGTGTTTAAACTTAAAGAATATTCCATCGATCGGTCAAATGTAGTGTTCTGAATATATAAAAATGAAACCTTTGCCAAATTGGTCAAGTGCTTTTTTTTTAACTTATCAACAATTATATATAGGGCTAGCTTCTAGTAAGCAGCGGCGAACTCATGATTTTTTTCTTCTTCAGAGGGCTAATTTTAAATCATTTAATCAAATTCAAAAAAAAATTCAATCCAATTGTTCTCGATCGACGAGGGGTCATATTTTGGTACCGACACATAATATCATCATTACTAATACTAGAAAATAAATCTTTTTCAACATATGTTACTAAAATATCATTTAACCAAGCATCATCCATACGATTGGAAGGTAATTTACTTACATCAAGTGACTCTCTAGATAGTTGTGGATTGGATGATAAAGTTGAAATTGGTTGATTTATTCTAGGTTTTTTTATCACACATTTATCTATTGATTATCTATTTAAAAAAAAGATTTAAATTAATAACAAATGTAACAATAAAAAATGTAGACAAAAATACCTTTATTCTTTTTCTTTGTATAAAACTATGGTCACGAAATTACGTGAAATGGAAAAAAAAAGTCAAAAATTAAATAAATGGTTTGGAGATGGAGAAAGAAGAGGAAGAATAAATAACGAAATTTTTAAATCTCTCTCTATATATATGGACAGTTATGGAAAATTAGGATAAATATAAAAATAAATTAATTATTAACAGAATAATGATTTATAAACAAGATATTTTAAAAATATTTTATATTATTATTTTATATTATATTATAAAATAAAATATTATTATGTCTTATACTGTATTACAAGATATTATATTATATTACAAGATATTATGTTATATTATTATATTAATATATTAAACGGTGGATGGTGGATGGTGGATGGTGGATGGTGATGGAGATGGTGACAGTGAAATAATTATCTATACTTATAAGAAGAAGAAAAATTATTTTTGTGGAGGGGGTTCAAATCCCCCCTTACATTTGTATTACAAGATATTATGCTAGTGTAAACTACATCTGTGAGAACTTTGTAAAAACTTTCCATCTGAACCTTATGTCTAGATCTATTAATGGTTATGAATAGAGTTTATTATTTAAATTATTTGAGGATGAAGATCTTCGTGCACTTTTACTTTTTTGTCACCTTTTTCTCCCTCACATCCTTTTGTTCAATGGATTTTTTCCTTTACTTTTTTCACCGACTTTTCTCTCCCCATTTAACCTACTTTTTTTGCCCCAACTTTTTCCATCTTCAACCCTCTTTTTCTCCTCTTCCTTCCACATTTTTCTCACCATTTCTTAACCTCCTCTGTATTCCTTAAATTCATATCTCTTACAAAAAAATGGCCAATGAATCTCTCTCATTTCCGGTGAGGTATGTTTTTTTTAATATGTTCCTCCTCTCTTTAGCAGTCAATACGGAATCATCATGTTTGGTTGGCTTTGCACAATCTAATATTTATGATTTTTTGTGGTTGAATGACTATATTAGACTAAATAATTTATGTTTGCACTATTTCATATTTGTGTTTGCACTGTTCGTCAGTGATTATTTTCATAGTGCATAGTTCGATGCACAGCGCATAGTTCGACAATGCATGGTTCGACGTTGAATAATTCGTCATTGCATAGTACATAATGCATAATTCAACAGTGCATAATACATATCAATTTCAAGTGCTTTTTTTTAACATATCAAGAAATATATATAGGGTCAGCATCTAGTGAGCAGCGGCTTAAGTCCCCCCAAGCCCTCCTACATTCGCCGCTGCTAGTGAGAATCACATCTGTGAAAACTTTGCATCTGAACCCTTCGTTTAGATCTATTAATGGTTATGAATAGAGTTTATTATTTAATCCCTACAATATAATCCCTACAATCAAACGTTAAAGGAGACACCACTAATGGGGGGAAGTCCATCATGGGCGTGGAAAAACGTCCACGGCCCCGACCACTGCGACCATTGATGTTCTGTCCACGCCCGCTACCGCAAATATTATACAAATAGGTTTCAAATAACATTAGAAAAACACATTACATGAAATAGATTTAAGCAAACTGGATCGGCGAATGCGAGACCAGATTTCTGGACAACAAATTTAAGCAACAGAAGAATAGTAACTATTAGAAAAACAACTAAAGCAGTACGGGAACTACATGAACTAAAGATAAAGAACCATACGATACGTTCTGAAAAAGACTAAATGAGTGGAAATAAAAAAAAATGAAATCAAAAACAGAGAAGGGACATGAATGAAGGGATTCGAAGACATGGGAAAAATTATAAATTCACTAGAAAAATAGAAAACAAAGAGTCCAAAACACACTAGAACAAACATAGAACAAAAACATTCAAAAAATCGGTCTTCAAACATAGACGAAGAAGAATGACATAAAGAAAATGGGAGTCCAAAAAAGATACACAACCATAACATATTGTCTGAAAATGATAAATGAGTGGAGATAAAAGAAAATGAAGTCAAAAAAAAAGAGGGAACATGAATGAGGTGATTCCAAAACATGAGAAAAATTAGAAACTCACTAGAAAAATAAAAAACAAACAGTCCAAAACTCACTAAAACAAACATAGAACAAAAACATTCAAAAAATTGGTCATTCTTCCTATGTTTATGTCATTGTATGTGGAAACACAATGAATGAGTGGAGATAAAAGAAAATGAAGTCAAAAACAAAGAGGGAACAAGAATGAGGTCATTGGAAAACATGGGAATACAAATAACATACCGGAGATGAAGGTCAACGACCGAATAGAAGAACGAAGAAAATGCAGAGGAAGGTCGACGATGCAACTGCAACGGGGAACGCGAGAATAGAATGGGACAGACGGCGAACGACGAACATGAGAAAGAGGTGAAGACGAACAGAAGAGACGAACGACGACAAACAGGAGAGGGAGATCACCGGAGAAAAAAGTAGTAGATCGTCACTGCCGTGTGTGGAAGGGTTTCAAGTTTGGAGGAGATGAGGAAATGAAAAGTGGATTTGGGTGGGAAAAAAATTGAAATATACGTACTCTGTTAGGAGGTAGAACGGTGGCAGTTGTCAGTTGAGTATGACAACTGTTCACTCTGACAGCTTTACACAAATAGAGTAAGATTAGGCCTTCCACACACATTGAACCAAAGCATACCCCCTCATTAGAGACATTTCAAAAGAAGAAAAATGACTTTACAAATAGACGGTTCACATTTAATCTGCTATCTCACAATCATATCAATGGCCACGATTTAAGGGTGTTTTTGAGCTTCTTTAGGAAGGACTTCCCTTATGTTAATTTGTTCTATATTATATTGTATTGTATTATTATATTAATATATTAAATGGTGACGTGGAATAATTATCTATACTTATAAGAAGAAGAAAATTATTTTTGTGGGGGATCTCAAGTCCCCCCAAGCCCCCTACAATCGTCGCTGCTAGTGAAAACCACATCTGTGAAAACTTTGTGAGAATTTTGCATCTGAACCCTACGTCTAGATTTATTAATGGTTATGAATAGAATTTATTATTTAAATTATTTGGGGGTGAAATATGCACTTTCACTTTTTTGTCACCTTTCTCTCTCCACATCTTTTTGTTCAATGGATTTTTTCCTTTACTTTCTCACCTACTTTTCTCTCCCCATTTGACCTACTTTTTTTGTCTCAACTTTTTCCATCTTCAACCCTCTTTTTCTCCTCTTCCTTCCACATTTTTCTCACCATTTCTTAACCTCCTCTGTATTCCTTAAATTCATATCTCTTACAAAAAATGGCCAACGAATCTCCCCCATTTCCAGTGAGGTATGTTTTTTTTAATATGTTTCCCCCTCTCTTTAGTAGTCAATACGAAATCATCATGTTTGGTTGGGTTTGCACTATCTAATATTTATGATTTTTTGTAGTTGAATAACTATATTAGACCCAATAATTTGTGTTTGCATTATTTCATATTTGTGTTTGCACTGTTCGTCAGTGATTATTTTCATAGTGCATAGTTCGATAGTACACAACGCATAGTTCGACAATGCATGCAGGTTCGACGTTGCATAATTCGTCATTGTATAGTACATAGTGCATAGTTCGACAATGCATAATTCAATAGTGCATAGTACATAGTGTATAGTGTATAGTGCATAGTACACAGTGCATCAGAGAAATAATTTATAGTAATGGGAAAAGAAACCCAAACAAGAGGATAATTTGTAGTCGAACTAAGAATAAATCTGCAGCGTATGACAAGCAATCAGAGAAATTGAGATAAATCACCAAAGACCTAACCCAGATTTAAGTTACAGTAATATTATTTGCTTAATCATATTTCATAATTAGCAATTTAGTATATCTATACATGGTAAAGATATCAAAGATGATGCATCCGGGATTAAAACATAATTTATTAAATAGAGAAATATTAATATAGCTTTCTGGTACGTAGCTTCTTGGTTAAGACGGTGACAGAGAAACCGGTGATGTGAAGATATCAAAGATGATGCATCCCGGATTAAAACATAATTTATTAAATAGAGAAATATTTATATAGCTTTCTGGTACGTAGTTTTCTGGTTGAGACGGCGACCGAGAAACCGACGATGTGATGTGCATAATACATAATGCATAGTACATAGTGCATCAGAGAAATAATTTATAGTACATGAGAAAAGAAACCCAAACAGAGAATAATTTATAGTCGAACTAAGAATAAATCTGCAGCGTATGACAAACAATCAGAGAAATTGAGATAAATCACTAAAGACCTAACCCAGATTTAAGTTACAGTAATATTATTTGGTTAATCAGATTTCATAATTTTCAATTTAGTATATCTATACATGGTGAAGATATCAAAGATGATGCATCTGGGATTAAAACATAATTTATTAAATAGAGAAATATTTATATAGTTTTACACTTTTAAATGTCTATTTTCTTGCTAAATCTTAAATGAAAAATTGGCAATCATGTTCATGTAACCTTGTTTTTACTTATTATCCATTGCAATATGTGGTAGAGAGGGGAAAACCAGAAGCAAGGCACCACATTATTTCTGAATCAACCTTGCAAATTGTAGAAATGAGCCAAAACAAATATGCATCAAAGGTCATTTAAAAATGCTTAGTCCATGCTGATTCATTGAAGAATGAACTATTAATAAAAGAACTTATTGGGCATGACTGGTAGAATTTCACAGATTGAATCCTATTCTGCATTTCTTTTATCCTATTTTAGACATTGTTTTCATGTGTATAATTTTTTCCATTACAGCATATCAAACTTATCTTTTCAACGAATATTAGCAAGATATTAGTGTTGTCATCAAATGTGATAATATTAAGTTGGGGAGGGGAAAACAAACCGAATCATAAGGAAAAAGGGGAAAAAAATAGAACCCGTGAAGGATAATATAGAACATTAGAACCAGATGTCATTAGGATTTTTATTCCTTTTTGATATATACTTAAAACTTGTATGATTGTTCAGACATAACAAGAATATGCTAGAGCTTATCCAAGAATATATATCACTACCAGATTACTGTCTTTTAGCGACAGCCAGAAATCGTCTCTAATCATCAAAAACAGTCGCTAATTGATGATTGACGACGGTTTTAGGCCGTCTTAATCCTTCCACGAAACTCGCCTCGCTGATTTTTTGGAGACGGCCTTCATATCTGTCTCTAATTATTAAGGAAGGATTAGAGACGGTATTAGCCGTCGCTGATTAAAATTTAAGATTAGATGGGATTAGGGTCAAGTCGTCTCTAATCCGTCGTTATTTTTTTCTGCGCCAATTTTTTGACGTCTAAAATTGTATTGCCGTCCCTCAGCCGTCTCTAATTTTCATAATGGCCCTCCCTAGGCCGTCTCTAAATATATTTTTTTAACTTCCTATTTCAATTTGTCGTCTCTAAGCCGTCGCTAGGCCCTCTCTAGTTTTTTTTTAGAACTTCCTGTTTCAATTAGTCGTCCCTAGGCCGTCGCTAAATAATAAGGTCGACAAAATGTTTTTGCCGAAACTAATGAGTGCTCTTTAGGAGCCTTACACATGTCCATTCTTGTACTTGAAAATAGACATTCATTCACAAGTAATTCATAATTCATACGATCATTCACATTTCATTCAAATTTACGTACAATTCGTTGAAATATACATTCACAAAACATTTATTCCAACTTACAAATTATTCGAAGTAAAATTCAACTATTTTTTTTTAATAAACCATCAAAATCTAAAGGAGGATTCGGAGGATCCTTACTTGGAACGATCGCTTGACCCGTGCTCGTGCTTGTGTTTCCCTCCTAAAAAACAACAAAATAATTTTGATTGATTAAGTTAATGTTTATACTAAGAATTTTAGTAAGTATTGAATAACTTACTTCTAGAGTAGCGATTTTGCCTAACAAGTCTGTATGTTGTTTTAGCAAGATCTCCATTTGTTGACTAACCGTCTCGAGTCTCTGGTTGACGACCGAATCTCTGGTCTGTAATTGCATGTTAACGACTTCTTGAACACGACTATCGAATTCTTTCTTTTTCTTCTTTTCTCTTTCTTCTTTTATTTAACGATTTATTTTGGCCTTGGATTTCTTCAGCATCAATGAATCATCCCCCGGTCTCATTTCGAGAATACGTTTTTTCGTCTTGCCTCCTGAAGCCCTAATCCAAGCTTCCAGACTGTCATCAATGAATAGCACCCTTTTTCGCTTGTAGGATGTCGATCCTTGCGTCGACATTTCTTCTTCGTCTGTTGACTCTTCCTCCTCCTCGTCTTCATTTATTGATTGTTGTTTATCGAAATGTTCTTTTTTGTACGTTTCGTAATCCGATTATTATAAACAACAAATAAATGAATTAGTAATGAATTAGTAATGAAAAAAAAATACAAAATATTGATATTTAAATACGTACCATTAGAGTCTTGCCTCTATCGTTGATCGGATAATGGGTTGCCATAAAAGATTCTGTAAATGAAGTTGGTCGACCAAGTTTCAAATTCTATATCATGAAAAAATGATCAATTAGTTGAAAAAAAAGTGAACGCAATTAGATATTAAATAGTTTTACCAATGACTGAGTGTTAGTTTCAACGGATGTCGATCCTCCTTTATAGACGATGTATCCTTCATTGCTTGTGCGGTTGTCAAAATTCTTTTTTGATTTTTCTTAAAAATCGCTTGACAAGAACTTCGTCATCATTTTTTCCTATTGGTTCTTTTGCAGGTATCTGGGAGGAAAGTTCTTGTAACTGTCGTCTAGGTGATCTATACCTGCTAACTTCTTCGCCTCTCCCTGGGCTTTATTCATCCATTTAGGATAGTTCATTGTCAAATATTTGTCGAACGTGGTTCGAGCATAATCGTTATCTTCGAAAGTGAAAAATGTCTAAAAGCGAAAAATAAGTTTTTAATATTTCTAACTAATTAGAAAAATGAAAAAAAAAGTAAACTAAATTTAAAGAGTACCAGAAATTTATTTCAGACTAGAGTTTTGTTCTCCTCACTCCATTGAGCCCAAAAAATCTCATCGTCAGGAATGTTTGGTTTAACTATACATCTGATTTGTTTTCGGATGTTGTTTAGGAATGATCTATATAGGTTGAAGTTTATTAATATCTTAAAAATAAATATATTCAATTTAAAAATACCCCTCGACGGACATAGGGTGTTTGGGACTGTCCTCTAGGCGGACATAGGGAGTCGCCCTCTTCTTCCTCTTCCGAGGAGGGGGGGCGACCTCCTCAACTTCATCATATCTGCGGGCATTAGCGGGCATCAGCGGGCCTCAAGTGCCCCTCGACGGTCCAACCATGCCCAAGACGGCTGGGCTTCACAGGACCATGGCGAGAAATAACAACAAACAAGTCGTTCGCCGTCAGCTCAGCGTGACTCAGGCGATGGGAAGGAACGATGCCGGTGCAAGTCTTCAGGTTGTCCAACGGCTCCCACCCCACAGGAGCGTAGTTAAGGGGGCCGAGATAAGCCAGCTCCACGAAGAAGAACTCGTCGCGCCATTCGTGCACGCGATCAAGCAGGGTTTCGAAGAGGGTTCGTCGGGAGGCAACAAGGATGCGGTTTCGATCAGTGGTCAGAGGGTACACATGAAACCAGTTGAGGAACAGGGGCACAGTAGACTCAATGTCACACTCCGTGCAGAGGGCGCCAAAAGTGAGGATACGATCCACGACGCCCGGAGGAAACTACGAGAGTGACACCTTCCAGTGATTAAGGACCGCCTGAAAAAAGGGAGAGATCGGCAAGGTCAGGCGAGTATCCACATAGGGAATGTAGATCGTGACGTAGCCGGGCGGCGGATGCGAAGCGACAAGCTTCCCTGGAAACTGGTACTTGGGGTGGTCCTTGTACTTATACAGATGCCGGAGGGCTGCCTGACATGCCGACGGAGTAGCCCTAGAGAGCGGGTTCTTGGCATCCGCAGCAGGAGAGAATGCGCAGTGAATAAGGTCGTCGACAATGGCATCAGGCGAGGCAACTGAAGTACGGGGATCAGACATTGTAGGCCTGTGAGGAAATCACTGGAGTTTTAGAAAGTGGAAGCGGGAAACAAGAAACAAATAAGGAAAGTTGTAAGAGGCGAAGCAAAACCAGTAACATTTATAAGAACGGGGCTCAGAAGACGAAGAGTCGCTAATACCTGGCTATCTCAAGGGATATGGGCCCAAGAGGGCGGCTCATAGAGGCACGACCAGGCTCGAAGCCCAAAGCATCCGAAAACAAGGCACACGACGAAATGCAGCACGAACGACGCGTTCGAAGAACACCCGGGCCACCCGAGATACCGTGCGACAGGGCTCGAGAGGGCGGCGAGCTCGTCCGACAGTGGGTCAGGATGAACGCCGGGCAGATCTTTCCAGGGTGATGCCCCGACGGGAGAACCGGTCGGAAAGGGACCGTAGGGCCGAAGGAGCGTCGCCCGAGGGCTGAAGGACATCGGACAGTTTTGGGAGAGGATCAACGGACGAGCGGAGCTCGAGTAGGACACGGGCCAGATCAACAACGGGCGGTGAAGTTAAGTCAACTGCATGAACAAAGGCACGAAAGAAGAAAAGGCGTTCAAAATTTAAAAGTGCATAAGTATTCAAAATAATCTTAAGTGCTGAGATTCATTACAAGCCCGGAGGTGCTACAAAATTACAGCAAAAGCCACAAGTACATGCCCTAAGTTACAAAATAGTGGGAAAAGCTAAACGTGTATTAAAGAGAAAAAAAGGCAGTGGGAGCAAGTCGGAGGAACCACACGACCTCCCACCAAGTAATACCCAGAGAGGAAGAAGAGGAAGTATCCCCAGACGGCTCACCTGCAGGGGCCAACGGGCCCATGTCCGATAGTGATCGAACAAAAGCGGCCCCCGCATCCGGCGCAAACGCAGGCCTAGTGGCACGACTTAGGCGGCCTCGACAAAAGGTGTCGCAAATTAGTAGCAGAAAGGGGCGGGGACCCACGTGAACCGTGGCGACCGCGAGAGCGCCGACGGCGGCCACTACCAGCAGCAGTCACGCCGTGGTCACAGCGCCAACAACAGAAGCAACCGGCGCGTCAGAAGAGGTGGGCACGTCGGCTTGGCGAAGCTGGGCGAGACGGCGGTGAATGTCGATCAGGACAGAGTTAAGCCGTTGACTCTCCGACACAGCAACAGAGTGAAAACCGCCGGTAGGTAGCAGCAGGCACTCAGTCCAAGCAGAGTGTTGGAGCTTCACCTCACGGTCGAACTCTTCCAAAAGGTCTTGAGTGCTTATCGTTTGTGACCTCGCGAGATTGAGAAAGTGGGCACATGAAGTCGGATAATTATGGGAAAAAAATGCGAAGGAGGAAGACACAAATCACGAAGCGTCATAAAAAAAGTAGTTGGGCGGCCTCTTAAGCCTCCCCCGGGCCGGGGAGAGTACTGTTGGTACCAGGGTCCGTCCAAACGGACCTTGGGCCGAAAAGGTCTGTTGGTACCTCCCAGGTGCAACAAGGGAGGGGGTCGAGAATAAGAGAGAGTAATACTAGAGAGTTGTGTGTGTGAGCACCCTAACGCGAGCTGATGAAGCACTGAATCTGCTACCATGGCTCGCAGTGGTGCGAGGTGATGCCGAAGGCTCTGGAGGCCACGACGCGCGCTCTACGTCAAATACCTGCAAGTAGAAACTAGGCGATTCTAGTGAGAATCGACGAGTTTCTTAGTGATGTTCTTAATTAAGAACATGCATTTCATTTTCCAATTATTTAATTAACATGCAAATTATATTAAATAATTAATAAATGAATAATTTAAAATGAATAAAAAATATTACATTGATCGATCGATGAAAATTAAAACGCAAATTGAATTTCAACCGGAAATGCTAATTACAACTATCCGTAAATACTTACAAAAAAATATCAACACGTAACATATATATCGATCAATAAACACAACAAAACACATAAAATATCATAAACTATATATCGCAACACATAGTCAATATCAAAAGACCTTAATTAATTTGTAAATTACATACATTAATCAAAACAAACACCTGGCGTGAGATGGTCCAACAATAATTAAAAACAGTTCAACACGGCGGGGAACGGAGTTCGGATATCGGAGACGCAAAATCCAACAACAATTCAATCTAAAAAATGTCATAAATTAAAAGAAAAAAATTAAATAATTAATTAAAACAGAATATTTAAATAAAAAATTCAAAAAGAATTTAAAACAGAACATACCTATTTGATTAAATTAAAATAAAAATTTAAAAACATTTAGATCAAATATCATATAGACATTTTCAACTATTTTAATCTAAACATTTAAAACAGTTTTAATCTAAATTTAAAAACATTTAGATCAAATATCAGATTAAAAATTTAAAACAGAAACTACCTATTCCAGCAACTACCTAAAAATTTAAAAACAGATTAAATGTTGATAATCAATTAAAACATTATAACAGATTATAGATTAAAACATTATAACAGATTAAAACAGATTAATATTAAAACAGAATATTAAAACATCAATTAAAACACTATTCCATAACTACCAACATCAATTAAAACAGAATATTAAAATAGTTGATAATCCAACAACAATTAATTATAGATTAAAATATTCCAGTAAAATAATAGATTAAAATAACAGAAGATAAAAAAAAAAAAAAAAATCATTATAGCATCAAAAACATCAAAGACTTACAAAAACACTTACAAAAACATCAAAACACAAAATCATTTAAAAAAATAAAAAAGTAAAACATTCAAACCAATTAATTAAAACAATCATAACTTTTAAAACATTTAACCCTAACAATTTTAAACATTTTAAACAACACACTAAATCAAACATCAACCCCAAATTAAAAAAACCCCATTTCATAATACCCTAAATTAGAAATCCCCATTTCATAAAACCCTAAATATAAACCCTCTAATTACTATAACTTTCACAAATAATAAATCCCAAAATCAAAAAACCCCAAATCATAAACAAAAAAAAAGAAAAAGAAAAAGATGAAGAAGATAACAAAATAACAAAAGAAGATAACTAATGGAGGATGAAGAACATATAAGAATATGTGAAATCTAGGGTAAAAATAGAAGTTTTACCATAACACTAAGTTCAGGACCTAATTGAAATAGTAATAACTCTAAGGTTATAACATAACAGACTAAACTGTCTGTTTTATAAATAACAAGGGGTTATTAGCAAATATTTCAATAAATCGTTAACTGGACCTAATTGAAATAGTAATAACTCTAAGGTTATAACATAACAGACTAAACTGTCTGTTTATAAATAACAAGGGGTTATTAGCAAATATTTCAATAAATCGTTAACTGGACTTAAGTGCAATTAAAAGAAATGAAAGGTTATTACAAAAGAATTGAAATAACCAGAAAGATAAACCAAGTTGAAAATAACCCAATTAAATAGGACCTATGTGTCATTACTAATAGTTTGATATGGTTGCAGCAATTGTTACAATTAACAACAACTAATCGGATCCGGATCCAGGCTCACAAGACCGACCCGAGACCCGATTAAATTGAGTTAGTTTGAGTTAAAGAAAATTAGTTAGTCAATTGTAATAGTTAGCTGTAAACTTAGTATATATGATTGGGGTGTAAACTTGATTTAATTAATTGAATTACAAGTTAATCAAAAGAAATTGATTAACGATTTTCATATTTCCCCCCAAACTATTCTTCTTTCTTTCCTCTCTCCAACCAACGTTTTCCCCCAATTCGCTCCACCGGAAACCTAGGCGTTCATTCTCCGGCGAACGTCGATTGAAAGCTCCAGAAGCTCCGACGTCGCTTCCAGATCGCCGCCCTCTCCGAAAATAACAGAACATACCTTTACGAAGAACTTCGAAGATCACCGGAGAGAAATGGCTGGAAGATCACCGGAGAGAAGTTGGGGGAGGGTTAGGGAGGAGTGGGAGTAGTGGAGACGTTTTGGGGGGAAAAGAAAATGAAAGAAATCTGGAAATTTTTTACTTATATAAAAAAAATCCTGGCGGCCTGGCCGCCGGGAAACACTTAAGTTCGAGTTGACTAAGTTTGACTGTACGGGGGACCACGGCGGCGCAAGTTGTAATTTTAGGGTTTCCAAAAAATCCTGACGGCCAGGCCGCCGGCTACTGACAAAAATAAACGGGAAAAAGTATCATGGCCAGGCCACCAGCTCACTTCTTCCCGACCGTTGGGAAAATTGGAGCTGGCAGCCAGGCCGCTGGCATATTTTTAAAAAAAAGATACCGTCGGCCTAGCCGCCAGCTCATTTCTCTCATTTACGAGGGAAAATTATGTAGGCAGACAAGTGTAACATTCCGGCGGCCTCCGGGAGATGGGCGCCAGAATTGCGCTGGTTTTTTGTAGTGTTGGCTCCCATAGGAGAGTGATGCGAGTTGGATTTGGGTCGTCCTGAGATTGCAGGACTCTTTCCCTTGAGCTCTCGATGCTCCTTGGATATCCTTGATTCGGACCGATGATGTGTACTTAAGTTTGTCTTCCTCAAAGGTGGGTTAGACTTGCTTATCATGCATAGTATGGTGGTACGGCTCTTTGAAGCCTCTAGGTTGGTTATCCTTTTGTCCAACTTCAACATGAGAGCATGCATGTGCGCAAGCCTCTCCTGTGTTGTCGGAGTTGGGTTCACACCCCCATTTAGTGGGAGTGGTGAGGACACCTCATGTGTAGACGATAGTGCATTAGAGGTTGATACAGTACGAGGACCAACCCTTCTGCTAGAAGCTCTTACCATAGTAGTAGTGGTAAGAGCTTTCTTCTGACCCTTAGCAACATGATCCATAAATAGCCGGGATGGTTGCTTCTATCGGGCTGAAGCAACGGGCAACGAGTAGAAGTTCTTCCGAGGTGTCGGAAGCTATGGGTAGGTACCTGCCCCCCTGGGTGTCACAAAACAGAAAATTTTTGTATGATATTTCTTTACATGTGACCCCCTTGAGGAGTACTACTAGTCCCCAAAGTTTGAAATTAGCAAAAAATGTCGCAAATTTTTTGCAATTTTTCAGCAGAAAATCGTGCCGCCGGAGGTGGTTTTTGGGATGCCTGTTTAGACCTATCCCAGAAAAGATTTCTGGCACTCTTTGAAAATTCTACTTGTAGAGAAAACTTTTTTCACGTGATATGTGGTCTCATAACCCCAAAATCGGATCTGGGAATTCCGGAGGTGAACCGACGAAATCACTGGTAGTGAAAAAAGGCGAAAAACCCCATACTCTTTTTTTCCGAAACGACGAGGCGAATCCAACCGTGGCGATGGATTTTCGTTTCGGTCAAAGAGTTGGGCTATGAGTGATCTTATTCAGCCAAAGCGATGAATGAAGACGATGATCGAATGGACGAGTTTGCTCCTAAATAGGCGAGTTTGCCCCTAAATAGGCGATTTTTGCTAAGGAAAAATCCAACCTATGCGAAGACGTAAGTTCCAAAGCAAAGGATGACTTGACCGAGCTTGTTCAAAAAACAAAGAAAGAATCGGCGATTTAGGGATCTAAATCGACGACTTTGACTTTGGGAGTTTTTGAACAGAGTCGTGGACAACACTCTTAGCTTAACAGACGATATTCCGGATCGGACGATTCTCAAGGCTAAGTCGGCAATTTAAGAATAAATCGGACCTGAGCCGAGAATCGGCTATTGTTGATCTAAATCGGCGACTTAGTTGACAAAGTCGACGAACCCTCCGGGAGAGCTCAAGCCGGACTTTGTAAAAAAAATCGCGATTACGATGGGATACCGGTGGTTCGATAGACCCACAGACGGCGCCAGTTGATGAAGCACTGAATCTGCTACCAGGGCTCGCGGTGGTGCGAGGTGATGCCGGAGGCTCTGGAGTCCACGATGCGCGCTCTACGTCAAATACCTGCAAGTAGAAACTAGGCGATTCTAGTGAGAATCGACGAGTTTCTTAATGATGCTCTGGCGAGAGTGGAACTTGTGTTGTGTCTTTGAGTGTCCCCTTGGGACCCTTTTTATAGAGTCTCGGAGGGCGCGATCAAAGGCGGACATCGCGCCTATTGCCGCATTTATTGCGTTGACTGGCAGCGAGTAACGGTCGTAAATCGGCGATTCAGGTATGGAAATCGCCTATTTAGAGCAAACTCGCCAAGTTTCCAGGGGCGAGATGTGCAGTCTACCATACTGCCGATCTGGGCCCTAACTCGGCGACTTATCCCTAAACTCGGCGATTTGGTAGTCCAATCGGGATTTACGGGTTAACTCGGCGATTTGACGATGAACTTGTTCCGCACCGTAGGAGCTCTCCGGGGGTCCAGCGTAAAGCGACGGAACCCTAGTCTTTGTTGAAAGGTATTGTTGGGAGTGACTGCCGTAATTAGACATGTCTCACCACGAGCCCACATACCATCAATATCTATCAACCTTACGGCATTAGTTGCATTTTAATCTATTATCGTAAACTATTTGTTGTCAATTACATGACATCTACATGTCAATAAAATCCCAAGAATTTATTGACTTTCTCTTTTTACCTCATTTTTTGTATATAGTAACTCTAACGTTACATTTAAGGTGTCAAATAAAATCCGGCTTGGGCTCGGCTCGTTTAAGCTCGAGTTCGCGAGCCAATCCTCAAGCTCGTTTAGCTTAACGAGCCGATAGGCTCGGTAAGGAGTATAAAAAACTAAAAAATATTATATTTAAAGACAATAGAGCTAGGTATAGCATATTTGATAAAAGGTTTGTTTAATATTTGATGGTCATGGGTTCAATCTCACATGTCTTCAAATAATTTTTTTTTTAATTCGAGTCCGAGCCCAAGCCTGGATAATTTTTTAAAACGAGTCGAGTCTAGCTCTATAAGCAAAAGCTCGTTATAAATAACTAACAATGCATCACTGAATAAAACGTAAGTTCATTTTTCTGAAAATACTTCTTTCATAAAATAAGATATGATAATTATAATGTAGAATATTATAGATAAATTATAATCCCATAAATACAAACAATCAAGCATATATTTTTATTTTTCTGCCCAGAATCCATGGAATCCAAGTGGAAAAGTGAGATTTTTTGGAATCTCTATCTTGGCAACAACTTCACCCAAACAACTTGCATCCAATATCACAAGGTAGCACATTTTCTTCGAAATTGCATACTGTAAATTCAAATGATATTATCGAATTTATAAATGAATAATTATACTTTTTAAACCTTCAAATATAAATTAAGTATATGTAATTTGGTTACCTCTACTGTAACTATATACCCATCATCATCCTCCTCCTCCTTTGTGCTTTTCTTTCGCGGAATGAAGATCGGTTCTCCTACAAACCCACGGTCATCATCGGCCGACCAAGTGACCATTGATCCGTTAGAGAGATCCAATTTGACCAAACTATCAAATGGGAAGTGTGGTAGAAATGGACGACGAGTATTTCCAACAGTTGTGCTAGCATAGACGTAATTGTTCCTTCCTCCTGAGAAAATTTGGTTGATGGTTGGGAAATCTGCTGGTCTGTTCCATATTCTTGAAACATCGATCAAACTACTGATTCCTTCGATCAGTTTGATGGATACCATGAACAGATGTGGACATGATGAAATGCTTTCTTTTTCCTCTCCTCTTCCTCCTTCTACTACACTGTAAAATGAAGGATCTAGATTCCCACTTCTCCAATCGTACCCAAACAACTTGTGTAATTTGAACCATTCATAGGAAGAAGCAGATGCAATAAACTGGATAATCCCATTCCCAGACTCATCTATCTCTTCACACCCATTTCCCACATGAATAACCCACATCTTCTTTGGGAGTTGGATTGGTTTTTGCCAATCTCTTCCTGTTGTTGTTCTTCCAAATCTCGGAAGCAAGTACACTGGAGAAGTCTGTTGGTCGGTGTTCACTGCCAAAGTTGATATCATCGGAGAATGCCCCATAACCGCATCAAAAGATGGTCCAAACCCATTGTTCTTGATCCGATTGCCGACGATGATGTAATGGTTTTCGGTGAAGCACCAATCATGGATCAACAGATGGTCTGCAATGGAGAATTCCTTCTTTTCGACTAACTTGAAATCTGAATCGAACTCTGATGATTGAATAATACAATTTATATGTAAGAATTAATGAAGATTGAAGAGGAGTAAAATCAAGATTTATAGAGTGAAATTAACCACCATAGAAACTGAAATTTGCAATAGGCAGTAACATATCTTCAGCATTACAAGATAAAACAATTAGTCTTTTCCTCTTGGAGTCGATCTTGTAGTGTGATAAAAGTCTTTTTTCTGACATCTTGAAAACACCTGCAAAATCACAAATTTTCCGACAAGAAATTAAATATATAGTTGAAAACTTGAATTCAAATTACTGATATATGGACACATACGTACCAAGTAGCAAATGTTTAAGAAACATTCCGACGAAATCCATTCCCATTTTGTAAAGCCCGCCGGTATTGTCACCGTTGTAATTTCTGTTATGGTTTACGAGCAAATCAACTTCTCCGACAGTGTCTAATGAGACGGGATCAATCTGATGAGGATTTCCACCTTCCCAAAAACACAACAAACGATGACCCCAAACACCCACACTGGTGTTTGCAACGTTCTTCATCACCTTCATGTTCCCAAACATGTTGGCTCCAAGAAGCACGGAGAAAGGACCACGGTAGACGAACTTCCACTCTCCAGTACTATCATCCCTCTCCTCTCGTTGCGCTTCTGTCTTTACATACTTGGCGGAGTAGCTTACTGATCCGTTTCCAAACTGGAATGCACGAAGGTAACCATGGCCATCAAGAGGGTTGACGGTAGATCCATGGTCATCGCTAAATATTCCTGGACCGGCGAGATAGTACGTTCCGTTTGGGAAGTCAGAAGGAATGGAACCTTCTACTAGTACCAACGAAACAGATTCTTTCGTCTCCGACCTTTGTGATACGAATAGTGATTGGTAGTCTTGGAAAGATGTCCGGTGATCAACGTCTGTAACGTTTGGATCGAGAGCGTAAGTGATAGGCTTTCTGGTACGTAGCTTTTTGGTTGAGACGGCGACGGAGAAACCAGTGATGTGATTGGGAGATGGGAAAGGGAGGAAACGGTAGCATGCAATGGACATCATGGTGTTTAAACTTAAAGAATATTCATTCCATCGATCTATCTTCTATGTAGTGCTGAATATATAAAAATGAAACCCTCGCTCAAATATTGGTCAAATGCTTTTGTTTTAACTTATCAAAAATTATATATATACAATGGCTGGCCTATCAGGTAGCCGGAGACGGAGGCCGTGATCATAATCCAACGACGTTAGCGAGAAATCTAATGAATCTAAACCATCCATGTGATTATTTGATAAGACATTAAGATATGTTATTGAAAAATTAATATTCCAACAAATCCTAAGGCTTTCATGAAAAAAAATTTGTGTTTTGGAAATGTTGTAGCTCCCTATTTTAGGCACTAATGCGCATGCACATGCAGAGCGATGCATGGAATCTTTTCCTCCACTATTTTTATTTTTCTACTCGTAATCGAGGTAGTGGGAATTTACTTTCCATACCCGATCCGATTCAAAGATTCTCTTTATTTCAACCCGACCCGAGTCCACAATAACCTCATTGCTGAAATTAACTTACTGTCCCAAATAAAAGTGTATCACGATAAGGTTTCAAACGAGTGGAGACGAGCTTATACTTATAAAGTCGAGTCCGAGCTATTGTTTTCGCTAAAGAATTGTCTAGGCTCAAGCTCAAGTTCGCCCGTCTAGTTTGACTGAGCTCGTCGAATTTGGTTTAACGAGTTCAAACTTGAAATTTAATTTACAATTCTGCAAATTGAAAGAAAAAAAATTATATCTAGGGTGTCAAAAGAGTCGAACCGAGCTTTGCTTATAGAGTCAGGCTCGGGCTCGGCTCGTTAAGGAGTTATCCAGGCTCGGGCTCGGCTCGTTTTTAAAATTGTCAGGCTCGGGCACGGGGCTCGCAAATACTAAACAAACTTTTTACCAACTGTATTACACCTTCATTCTCTTTAAATATAATATTTTTTTAGTTTTTTATACTCCTTATCGAGCTCATTGAGCTTAACGAGCCGAGCTTGACATGTCCAAGCTCGAGCTCTTAAGTTAAACGAACTTGAGGATTGGGCTCGGGCTCGGCTCGTTGGGCTCGCGAGCTCGAACTTAAACGAGTCGAGCCCGCCGAGTCGGGTTTTATTTGACACCCTAATTATATCTTCTTCTTTTTTTATTTAGATTTTTATTTAAATTTTTTTATAATTTATTCAATAGTCTTTATTAATTAATATATATAAGACTAGAATTGGGTATAGGTCGTGTTTTCCTCGGGTTTGCCTAGATCTGGACTCGGACCCGAGTTTTTAAATCGGGTTCGAGTCAAAACCCGAGAAAGTTAAAAAATATTGAACCTAAACCCGGACCTGAACCTGATTTAGATGTCGGGTTTGGTCGGGTTCGGGTTCGATTTATTAAATTGATTAAATATTTTAATTTGCATTTAAAACCATGTTGTTTAAATAATTTTTAAGTTTTATAAAAAATCAAATAAAAAGGTTTGTGAAGATGAAGAGAGTTTGTGAAGATGAAGAGATTCGACGACGGTGAGGAAAGGTCGACAACGACGAGGAGATGAAAAATGAAAGTGGAAGACGAGAAGGAAATGAAATTAAAGTTTAAATTTAAGGACATAAAATTTACTACTTCAGGTTTATAAAAGACGAAAAATTTATAATTATTTATATTAATTTTTTATATAAAATGTTTTATATAAAATTATATTGATTTTTATAAAAAAATTCGAATTTCAGGTGAGTCGGGTTTAGTTCGGGTCAAACCTAAATCCGACCCAAAAAAATCGGGTAAAAAATAGTTGGCACCGGACCTGAGGTTCCGAGTTCGGTTTTGATCCAAATGACGTCCACTCCTATATATCCAGCCGAATTTGAAAAGGGTTATTGAGTCCAAGCTCGAGCTTGGCTCAATAAGCTTATCGAGCTTTAAACTCGCGAACCCGAGCCTAGTCCTATATCGAGATATATGCATGTGTTATTAAACTCTGTTGAACCATATTTGGAATACAAGTATATATATATCGAGAAAGTGGATTGGGTGAATCCAGGATATTAATATTGATCTGTACAGATCTAACTATAAATGTCACGGCATCCAACAGAAATTTACCAAAGATCGCTGTGTCTTAATTCTTGCCAATTTTAGTGAACAGATGGGGTAATGTTAAGGTGCAACAAAGGGGGAGGCCAGGAGGAAGATCAGAAAAAAAGGGAAAGGGCCGGAGATCGTGATCAATGGAGGCTGCAGGAGCTACTGGCACGAAGGGAGAAGGAGATGTGAAAAAACACAGAGTAACTCTTGGAGATCAAATCGCATTGACTTCATTGGAATTTAAGAACAGTACGTCCATATATTGTATCTATCGATTCGATCTTCTAGCTTTCGATTCTGATCTTCTTTTTAATTTCTTGTAGATGATGACTTTGAGACGTCGACGGTGGTGGAAACCAACGAAGATGGATTCCAACGACAACCTGATGCAGGATGTGAAGACTCAGGTCAAGGTATGCAGTGGAGGTCCATCATCAGTTCACTACTTCTACCGAAGAATAAGAAGAACAAGGATACAACGGCCAAAGACATGAGAAGGTTGTCGACGTTTCCACCTACTTTACCTACGTGCAGCTCTGAGAACTCGTCGTCGTCGAAGCCGAAAAAAACTCTTCGTCGAAGACTTACTGGGATCGATGACAAAGCAAATCTGTCTTTAATTCCTGATCCTTCTCTGCTAGTGAGTTTTAAACCATCTTGGAGGAACTTCGACTACCAGGAGCTTGTAGAAGCGACGGACAACTTCTGCTCAGGTGATATATAATATATATGATTAGCAATAAGCTTGATTGATTGATTGATTTGGATCGTTGCAGAGAGGGTGATCGGCGTAGGTGGGCAGGCCCTGGTGTACAGAGGATGCCTCTCCGATGGTCAAATGGTAGCTGTCAAGAAATTGATGAAGAAAGATTCAGAAGAGGAGAGAATCAGCGATTTCTTAACGGAACTCGGAATCATCGCACATGTCAGCCATCCCAACGCTGCATGTCTCCTTGGATTCGGTGTCACCGGCGGTCTCCATCTCGTCCTTAAACTCTCTCCTCAAGGAAGCGTCGACAGCCGTCTACATGGTACTTTGTTTTCTCTCTATTATATACATAGAACGCGTTTTTGGTGCGAATCGGTCGCCTCCAGGAACTGGTTTATTCTGGGATTCCGTCACCAGTTTCAGGTGACGCCGGACATTCGTTAGATTTGAAATGCGACGAATCCGATAACCAGTTCGCAGGTGAAGTTGGTTGTATATATATAAAAATTGCCCATATATGATATATATAAATTGCAGATTCGAAAGAGAAGCTTCCATGGTTGAGCAGATACAAGATTGCACTGGGCGTGGCACAAGGTTTGTTGTATCTACACGAGGGCTGCCACAGGCGTATAATCCACAGAGATATCAAAGCATCTAATATATTGCTCACAGACGAGTACGACCCTCAGGTATACGAATTGATTATCTCTTTAAATTGAATATCAGTCAGATGAACCGGCCGTCGACCATTTTATCTGCATGCTGCATGCAGATATCGGATTTTGGCCTGGCCAAGTGGCTACCGGATCAATGGACGCACCTTGATTTGTTCCCTATCGAAGGAACGTTTGGGTACATGTCACCGGAGTATTTCATGCATGGGATGGTGAGTGAGAAATCTGATGTGTTTGCCTTCGGAGTCGTGTTGCTTGAACTCATCACCGGACGCCCAGCTGTGGATTCCGACAAAAAAAGCCTCGTCATATGGGTGGGTGGGTAAAACAGTAACTAATATCTTAATTGATCATCGTCCAAATTATCCTTTAATTACACTAATGAAGCTTCAAATAATTAACAGGCAAAACCGAAGCTGGAAGCAAATGATTTCCAGGGATTGGTGGATCCTTCTCTTGGGGATGATTACGATAAGCAACAAATGGACCGTTTGATTTCTGTAGCCGCCATCTGCGTCGACCACATGTCCGAAGCCCGACCGATAGTCAAGGAGGTTATTCCGCTTCTCGTCGGAGAACAAGAGTCGGATGGAATAATGGTTCAAACTTCGAAGTGCGACGAAGAAGACGATTCTACGGCACTTCCGAATTATCTCGATTTCTACAAACAAGCTGCATTGGAACCCTAAATATATATAAATCAATAGAGCAACAGACTCAAATTGTAGAAGATTTTAGATTTAATTTCAGATTTGTCATTGCAAAAATTTATCTTAATTTGAAAACCAGGAGCTTCAAGCTTCAACCTGCATCCAAATATACAACTGTACAAACAAAGGGCAAAATATGTAAATCATGCATATATACGCCATTGTTTAAATACAACATCAGATATTGGCTAATGCCATTACTAACTAACAAAAAGGTAACAAATTAATTATCTAATTACATTATATATTAGTGCTAATACTCTTCCTCAAATTTAAGGAATTAGTAGATCGGCAAGTTTGCTTCTCTAACATGGTATCAGTTGCGCTCTAGCTTCACTAGTGTTTTTCAGTCGATCGATCGGATTCACTCGTCTTCTTTTACGACGATTGAAATGGCATCCGCTACCACCAAAACGTTCGTTCTGTTAAGAATCAGAGAGTGGAAAATTGTAGAAAATTAGAAGAGAAAAAAGAGTTGACACTACAAATTAAAAACCAGCGTAGTTCTGACGGCAAATGCTGACGGTCAGGAAATAGTTATGTTATGGTTGACTGTACGGGGGAATTTCTAGGATTTCTGAAATTCCTAACGGTCAGGCCGTCAGCTCATGAAAATAACAGGCGGGAAAATTAACTGGCGACCTCTCCTGACCGTTAAGGGAATTAGAATGCTATAGCCCTGTCAATCGAACGAATTCGAACTGAATACCCCTGTATCCGAATTCGAATTCGATTAGTATCCGGATAATCCGAATTCGTCCGATTAATATTCGAATTTCAAAATCCGTATCCGAATTCGAATTCGATTAAAAATTCGAATAACATTTATAAAAAAACTCAAAAATAATATTTGTTTTTGTTAAAAAAACTCTGTAATATTAAAAAACACTGTAATATTAAAAAAACCCTATAACATAACAATTTAACATATAAAAACCAAAACAAAAAGATTCACCAAGGAATAACACCATGAAAATATGTAAAACCAGTACATGTACATGGAAATAACAGCAAAAAGATTCACCAGGGAATAACCACAACTTTAGATAGTAGTTCACTAGTTCGTAAAAAAACATATATTCAAAATGAGTTGGAGTCAAGCATATATATTACTCAGCGTGAGAAAAAAAAATCAGAGTGATATTCTCATGCGTGAAAGGAAGATGAGAAAAGAAGATGAAAGAAAAATGAGAAAGCTTACCCGTTACTAAGATGAGAATGAGCAAACCCTAGCTACTCTTAAGAAAGGGGGGAATGGGAAATATGAAATAACAAAATAAGAATTGTTTATTAGGGATTTGATATTTTTATTATTTGAAAATGATTTATTATTGTTTAATATTTATTGCTAATATGGTCTAAGATATTTAATATTTACATATAGATTATATTACAATATTATATTAGAGAAGTTAAAATTATTATATATTTAATATTTATTCGAATTCGGATAATTATCGAATTCGATTAGAGGTATCCGAATTCGAATTCGATTAGTGTCGAATAGTATTTTCAGTATCCGAATCCGTATCCGAATTCGATTATCCGAATTCGTTTAGGCCTAAACGAATTCGAAATCGAATTCGAATTCGGATTTCGGATATCCATTGACAGGCTTAGAATGCTAGCAGCCAGCTAGGCCGTCAGCTAATTTTCTCCCGACCGTTGAGGGAATTAGAATGCTGGCGGTCAGGCCGCTAGTAACTTTAAAAAAAAAGGTATCGGCTGTTGTCAGTTCATTTCTTTTATTTACGAGAGAAATTTATGCTGGCAGACTAGTGTAGCCTGCCGGCGGCCTGGCCGCTGGTCCTATATACCGGCGACCAAGTTGCCAGGAAGGAGCCGCCAGAATACGAGCGCTGGTTTTTTGTAGTGTGATCATCGGAAAAAAGAAGAAAATAGAAGAAGACAATGGTCGCTAAAGATTACTTAAGAAACATAATTGACTAATTTTTTATTTTTTTAATGCAATTTACCATTTAGTATTCAAAAATAAATAAAGATCACTTAAAAAGAATCAACTTTACTACAATTGGAAGATTTACCGAGAAGATTTGACACTAATTGTACATAATTTTTAGATAATTAATTATTGTATATGAGCAATTTTCAGAGAAGCTCCCTTAAAATAAGTTCAAAAACACCCGTTTAATCTCAGTCGTCCATCTCATTTAGGTTAAAAAAAAATCCCCTCATCTGCACACTCTATTTCCTTACACTCTTTTTTCCCTAGATGTAACTAGCTATAGGTCGCGAGTTTTATGTTGTCAGCAAACTTGAGGTATATTTTACTCTTGATTGATATATATAGCAAAATTTTCAGGTGCAATATCACTATATGTGATATTTGCGACATGACAAATCCAGGTCATCTATTTGACATCTGATGGTCATTACTCCGTTAGGCTTTTACTATTTCATTACGTACATCACTTGCAACAGATCTCGAGACTATTTTCGTTAAGGTCAGGCACATCGATTTATATGTTGGATAATCCCGTGTTTTATAATTAAAAGAGTAATTTATTTTAGTTGATTTTTTTCGAAACTTTCATCATTATCCTCTATTTTGACTGCTATAAAGTGTATTAGTACATGCTCATTAAATGTTTATGATAGGTATGCATCATACGTCCACTGTTCCTGATGTTAAACTGCAACAAAGATAAGTGTGCACGGCGGATTTGGTTTTCCTATATCTTCATTTCTCTTCTATTTCATTCATTCTTATCTATTTCTTTTCAATCTTCTTCATCTAATCGTCTCCAAGGTTAGTTCTTTCTCTGAACTTTTGTAACTTTTATTTTTTCAAGGAGGTCCGGTTTTCAATCACCATGACAACCGGTCTATGTAGGGGATGTCTTCCCCTACTCTGACATCTGCCCAATATGTCTACTCCTGCATCAGTAATACTGTATCAAGAACTGCATTATCTACATCATCTTCTATAAAATCAATAGAGGTCATGCTTCTTTATCTTCATCCACCATTTCTCCTTCTTTCTAAACCTCATCAAAAAATGGCTGCTCCGCATATCATTATTGCGTCCGATGATGAAGAGGAAGTACCCGAGTATTTACCACCTCAATCCGAGTATTCTTGGTCGTCGAAGTCGGAGTCGGATTCTTCCATTTCCAACATTTCCCGGAACCCGGACGTCGTACCCATGCGGCTCTGGTCAGTGACCACTGAGGCTTCCGAATGTCATGTTGTAGATGGCCATTGTGCATCCGAAGATTCTGTAACTTTTCCACAGGCCTTGTTCAACTTGCCGGAGGAAGTTATTCCGGGCTTCATTCCACAACCAACCTACTACAATGACGTACAACTTCCCCGCCGCCCTCCTCAAACTCCAACGACACTTCCATTGCCCATCTCCTCCCATATAGTTCAATCTGTGAATAACAATATTCACAACCATATCAATGAATATTATGAATATTTTTATGAAAATCAAATCTAATATCCCAACCAAACATTCCCTACTACTTTTCATGACAACATTTTTCTTACAACACATTTGACATCTATCTTCATCCCTATTCCACAACTTCCACAGTATGTGTTGAACACTCACGTTTATTATAACATTTATCCATTCTGTGCACCTCAAAATTATTTTAATAATCCTCATATTATTGATGTTATGATTCAACAAAGATTTGTAAATGAGGATTATTATTTTAATAATCCGGATGATGTTTAATACTATGCTCGCACAAGACGTTCATTCTAGATTTTAAATTTCAATGCTGTTGTCTTTAACTTTTAATATTTTCAGTACCATTTACGGGTTGTACCCTTACGCTTTCATTTGTTGTTCTACGTTTACCTTACCATATAGTACTTATTTGTACGGTTTAGTTGTTTTATTTCAATTCAGTACGTAATGTTTCGTTTATTAGTCGTTCATCTATCAATAGACTTGTAGTACTTTTCTATCTTTCTCATTTCTAATGAAATGTTTTATTCTTCAATTACTGTTTCCATTTATAATTTCACTACCACAACTTCATAATTGTCGTAAAGACTATCAATTATTTAACTCGTCCATTTCATGATATAACGATCATAAATTTATCAAATTTCATCCTAATCAATTTTTAAATGTTATAAATTGGACAAACTAAACAGTATATAACATTTGATGAATTCAACCATGAATAATTGTTATGGATTATCATTAAAATTAACCTAATCGTAGGTCTACGAACACTTTTTTTGATGAGTACTGGTGAAACATGCATGATTACGTCAGTCACTCCAAGCAACGCCCTTCAACAAGGACTAGGGTTCCGTCGCTTTATGCCGGATCCCCGAAGAGTTCCACAAATGCGGAGGAAGTGTCTACGTCAAGTACTCAAAGAAACACTTGGGAATCGCCGACCCGACTCCAGGGGTGAATCGCCGACTCCAGGCATCGTGGTCAGTTCTGGTATACTGCCAACCTGGCTCATGGGGAGTTAGCGACTCCACCTCTGAATCGGCGACTCCCATACCTGAGTCGCCGATTCCCAGCCATTACTTGGGAGGGCCCACGTCATTATGGCACCCTTCAATAGGGCACCATAATGGGGTGGGCCCCACGCTAATGAGTGGGGAAACGTCCCCCAAGACCCTATAAAAGGGGTCCTTGGGGGTCCTCTACTCCCAAGTCATTCCCACTTGACCACACCACACCAGAGCAATCCAAGGAGCCCGAATCGCCTACTCCCAAGAGAGTCGCCGATTCCCCTCCACTTCTGCAGGTACATTGACGTAGAGCGCGCGTCGTGGAGTCCAAAGCCTCTGGCCCTTCTCGCAACCCTACGAGCCTACTGGTAGCAGATTTCGTGCTTCATCATAGTGCATGGATCACGCGGAGTCATTTGTGTCGTTGTTGCCTCAGGGTACAAGATTGGCTGATTTCCTACAGAGTTTTTGGGCAAATCCCCAATTTCGTCCGGAGGTAACTTCCCTTTGTATTTCTTGAGCAAACTAATATGAAAAACATCATGAATCAAACAATTAGATGGTAAATTAACCTTGTAAGCAACTTCACTTTTTTTTTTGTAATCTTGTATGGTCCATAAAATCTTGCAGAGAGTTTGTGGTTGAGCCTCTGTGCTATAGATATTTGTCTGTAAGGTTTTAATTTGATGAAAACCCAATCCCCCACAGAGAATTCAATGTCTCTTCTATGAAGGTCAGCTTGGCTCTTCATTTTCTCCTTTGCTCTGTCTAGGTTGACCTTCACAGCTTCAATTATTTCCTGCCTCCTTAGTAATTCTTCTTCAGCCTCTAAGTTGGATGAACTCCTTCCATCTGTTCAATAAAAGAGTTAGCTTCCCTTCCATATAGAGCCATGAAGGGTGTCATTCCTATTGATGAAGCACGGAATCTGCTACCAGTAGGCTCGCGGGGTTGCGAGGAGGGCCGGAGACTTTGAAGTTCACGACGCGCGCTCTACGTCAATGTACCTGCAGAAGTGGAGGGGAGTCGACGACTCGGGCTCCTTGGTTTGCTCTGGTGTGGTGTGGTCAAGTGGGAATGACTTGGGAGTAGAGGACCCCCAAGGACCCCTTTTATAGGGTCCTGGGGGACGTTTCCCCATTTATTAGCGTGGGGTCCACTCCATTATGGTGCCCAATTAAGGGTGCCATAATGACGTGGGCCCTCCCAAGTAACGGCTGGGAATCGACGACTCAGGTATGGGAGTCGTCGATTCAGAGGTGGAGTCGCCAACTCCCTTGTGGTCAGGTCCTCGGTCTACCAGACCCGAGTGCCCTGTCTGGAGTCGGCGACTTGGTAGTCCTAGTCGACGATTCTCAGGCGTTGCCTTGAGTACTTGACGTAGACACTTCCTCCGCATTTGTGAAACTCTCTAGGGGTCCGGCATAAAGCGACGAAACTCTAGTCCTCGTTGAAGGGCGTTGTTGGGAGTGACTGACGTAATCAGGCATGTCTCACTAGTACTCCCCCTGAAGAGATCGAGCACAAGAAACATGCGTGTACCGCCAGTATCCCCCCCCCAAGCAAGGTGATCCGCATCAAGGCCACAACGACAAAAATGACTCCGCGTGATCCATGCACTATGATGAAGCACGAAATCTGCTACCAGTAGGCTCACGGGGTTGCGAGGAGGGCCGGAGTCTTTGGAGTCCACGACGCGCGCTCTACGTCAAATACCTGCACAAGTGGAGGGGAGTCGGCGACTCAGGTGTGGGAGTCGGCGACTCGGGCTCCTTTGTTCTCTGGTGTGGAGTGTGAGTCAAGTGAAGATGTTGTGAGTCGTCGCTCTGCTCCACTTGCTGCTGGATATCCCTCAAAATCTGCTCCTCCTCCAACGAGCTTCAATCACAACATAAGTATTTCCATACATATTTTATACAATTTCCATACATATCTAACAACTCTGTCCCACCACCCTCAATAAGATCACACTGCCATTCATGCAAGACATTGCAATTTACATACAACAAGACTAACATTCAATCAAAAATCATCTTTCACAACATCATTGCAATTTCCACACTATATAAGTACTTACACATACCAACAACCACATTAGTATTTCCCACATTTCTAACCGCTTGCATACAACAGACTAACATTCAATCAAAAATCACCTTTCATACAACAACCCCAACATCCAACATAACTCCTAATAAAAATTATAACCCCCAAACTTTGTTTCATAAACCCAACTGAAATCACACTTCCATTAACGAAAAATGTACACCAAAATTTTTCACAACCATATCTACCATTCATACACCATCTAAAATTCTATCAAAAAACGAAAAACCCGATAATACTTGTAGAAAACAAAAAACCAAATATAAACATTCTCGTAATATGATCAACCATTACAAAAAAACTTGATTTAAAAAATACTACACAACCATTACAAAAAACCATAATATGATCAATAAACTACTACTAGTACAAAACGAAATTTAGTAGAAAAAATTGGAAACCACTAACCGATGTCCAACACTGCAGAATGGGGCAAATCCGATGTCCGTCAGAAGCATTTGTCGTACGACGCGAGGTCTACAAGTTCTCCGATTGCTACTACAGTACTACAACGACGGCGACAAACGGAAGAGGGAAACGAAGAAGAAGAAAACCACTAAAACCCTAGTTATATCAGAGGATGAAGGGAGTAAAAGACGCGTCTCCTTGGATTAAAAATATTACACGATTTTTCAAGTCAAGCAACCGTTGACAAGACAGTACGACATAGGTTCCCTCCTATGAAACAGATATTAATTACTGACACGATTCCAATTACTTTATTCCTATGACATTCTATTATCCACAAAATAAAAGATAATTATAACAATCTACTACCATTATAGGACGTACGACTGACATTAGATCAAGAGATTCCAATGGTCGAGATTGGTACGTCGCAGATAGCACATATTCACATATTGCATCATAAACCTACCCTATATATATAGGGCGCGTTTCAGATGCGCCGTACCTTAAATGCTCGTGCGCCAATAAATCGTATCCATTAATATTTAATTCAATGACTAAAATAATATGTTGCACAAAATACTAACACATATATACAACGCAAAATAATGTACTGCAAAAGACACTAACACATATACGACGAAAAGTCGATCTAATAAATATGATTAATTTAACGTATTTTGACCTTAATTACTCTATATATATAAGGGTTTACCCGATCAATAATTCATGCCTGATGACCCAAACCTGGATTTTATTTTACCCGATTAAATCGGAAAGGGTATGGGTAAAAAAATTCGTCCACCCGATTTACTCGATACCCGATGATTATTTGTAAATAAACTTCTATACTATATTTTAATAATAATAAAAAATTATAAAGATATTTGTAATATTCGGGACGTATAACTAGTAGTTAACCTAATACAATTGTAACATTGATGCATATTTTAATTACCTTTTGCAACATGTGATACATTTGTAAGGTATTTGACATTTTAATGTATGTCGTATATATTCGTAATAGCAGAAGAACACAAAGTAGTAGCAAATTAAAGTTGATGAATGAGTTATGTGTGTATAAATTAAACATAATAACAAAAGTACACACAGTAGTAGCCGAGTTGATAAATGAGGTATGTGTCTAAGTAGTTAAAATGGCAAAACACTAAGTAATAGTAGAGTTGATAAATTGCTTGATTAATTAATAATAATAGCAGAAGCACACTTGTTAGTAGCAGAGTTGATAAATGAATTATTTGATTAATTATTAATAATAATAGAAGCACAATTGGTAGTAGCAGAGTTGATAAATTAATTGTTTGTAATAAGTAATCATAATAGCAGAGATGATAATTGAATTATTTATGTGATAACTCATAATAACAGAAGCACACTTGGTAGTAGCATTGTTGATAAATAAATTATTTTGTGATTAATTATAATAGCAGAAACACACTTAATAGTAGTGCGTGTAGTTGGATGAATTATTTGGGTAGGTAATTATAATAGCAGAAGAACGACACTTGGTAGTAGCACAGGTGATGAATGAATTGTTTGTGTAAGTAATCATAATAGCAGAAATACACTTGGTGGTAGACTGGTAGCAGAGGTGATGGATGAATTGTTTGTGTTATTAATTATAATAGCAGAAGTATAATTGGTGGTAGCAGAGTGTTAAATGAAAGATTTGATTAATTATTAATAATAACAGACGTACATTTGGTAGTAGTAGAGTTGATAAAAGAATTTTTTGTGTAAATATTGTTTTTGTGATTACTCTCATAATAACAAAAGCACACTTGATAGTAGCAGAGTCGATAAATGAATTGTTTGTGTGATTACTCATAATAGCATAAGAAAACATGGTAGTAGCAGAGTTGATAAATGAATTAATTATGTAAGTAATCATAATAGCATAGCAGAAGAACACTAATTATAATCCAATTTAGTAAATTCGAATGTTGTTTAACTTTTGTTACTATCTATTTAAATAAAAACATCAAATCTAATTTTCAAATTATCGATTTTAATTTCAATATTTTTTTCAAAACTTATTTTTAAAAAAAGATTCAATTCTGTTTTAAAATCCTATTTAAAAAAAATCCTTTAAACAATGTTGTATGGCGGAAATCCGTCATTAATACATTTGCGATTACACCTATGAGGGTTTACTATGGCGGATTTCCGCCATTGAAAGATAGGTTTTAACCACCCTTCTTTGGTTATTGGTGATGGATTTCCGCCATCAATATATGGAGACAACCACCCTAATGGTCTTTATGATGGTGGAAATCCACCATGGTATGTTTCGAAGTAAAATGGCGGAAATCCGTTATCAATGTAAATAACCGCTATTGATAAATTGACGTCAAATTTCTTTCGTGCCATATAATTCATGACGGATTTCTGCCACCATATAATTTTCAGTTTCCACGATTTTTTTTAGATTTAGTGGCGAATTTCCCCTATGTATTATTTTTTTGGTGGGAAATGAGGTCGGATTATCAATGACGGATATGGTGTTTTTCTGGCGGTCCTCATCCTGACGGACTTATGATGACAAAAATCCACCACTGATCGCCCGCCATCATAAGTCCGCCATACAATGTCTTATTTCTTGTAGTGGCAGAAGCACCCTTGGTAGTAGTAGAGTTGATGAATGAATTGTTTGTGTGATTATTTATAATAACAGAAGTACACTTGGTGGTAGCAGAGGTGATGAATGCATTGTTTGTGTTAAATAATTATAATAGCATAAGTATACGTAGAGATGATGAATGAATTGTTTGTGTTATTAATCATAAGAGCAGAAGTACAATCGGTGGTAACAGAGTCGATGAATGAATTGTTTGATTAATTAATAATAATAGCAGAAGTATACATGGTAGTAATAGAGTTGATAAATGAATTGTGTGTGTAAGTACTTATAATAACAGAAGTACACTTGATACTAACGTAGTTAGTGAATGACTTTTTGTCAAACTACGATCATAATAACAGAAGTATATAAGATACTAACGTAGTTGGTGAATGACTTGTTTATCAAACTACACATAATAACAGAAGTACACTAGATAGTAACGTACTTGTTGAGAAGGAGAGAATAAAAAATTAGGGAAATTGATTTTAAGGAAATGAGAGAAAATGAAATAGTATTATTTGGGGAAATAGAAAAAGAGGTAATAAAAAATAATATTTGGGGAAACTATTTTTTTAGGAGAGAAAATGAAAAATTATTAAATGATTTTAATATTATCTATTTATAACGGTTATTTCGTTACAAATTTTTCGTTCAATTTGATATCAAGTATTTTTCACGGAAATTAACAAAGTTTACGAAAATTTTGATAACTTTAATTATAAGTATTTTTCATGAAAATTCTGTTAACTTTGTTTCATCCGATCTGCCTACTTTTTTTTGTAGTGGTAATTGGTGAATGAATTATTCGTGTAAGTATTTATAGTAACAGAAGTACACTAAATAATAGTATAGTTGGTGAATAAATTGTTCGTGTAAATACTCATAATAACAGAAGTACAATAGATAGTAGAGTAGTTGATGAATAAATTGTTAGTTTAAATTAGCATAATAACAAAAGTACACTAGATAAGTAGATAGTAACGTAGTTGGTGAATGAATTGTTCGTTTAAATATTCATGATAGCAGAAGTACAATAAATAGCAGCATAGTTGGTGAATGAATTGTTAGTCTAAATTAGCATAATAACAAAAGTATACTAGATAGTAGCGTAGTTGGTGAATAAATTAATTGTTCGTGTAGATACTCATAATAGCAGAAGTACAATAGATACTAGCGTAGTTGATGAATAAATTGTTTGTCTAAATACTAATAATAACAGAAGTACACTAAATACTAGAATAGTTGGTGAATAAATTATTCGTGTAATTACTCATAATAGAAAAATGATAAATGGGTAGATCATTGACCCAAACTATTCAGTGAAGTAACAATGTCAAGAAGAAAGATGATGAACAGTGGTGGAGATTGTAATAAAAACAACTAAAAGAATTAAAAGACGTGGGTAAGATGAAGACATGGTAGCAAATTTCAGTAATCAGTGAAAAAGATGAAGACAAATGATAAAGACAATTTGATATAGTTGAAATTTTTGACAATAAAATAAAAGAAACCAGAAAAAAGATGACATTGACAGAAAGAACTTATAATAGCATAATAATACAATGAATTGTTGAAATAACAACCAAGTGTTGAAATAACAACCAAGTGTTGAAATAACAATCAATAAGTTGGTCATGAGATTAAGTAGTTAAGCAATAACTGATTGTAATTAGTATAAATATGAAACACTAATAAAATACAAAATACGGTTTTAAAGGGAAACACATTCTCTTCTCTAAATCATCTTCTTCCCCACTCCGGTCATCGTCGACTAACTCTTTAATATGGTATCATCGCCAGGCGCTAATGACGCGATCGATCTTGTTTCCTCTGCGCACACGACGGTGAACAGAGCACAGGGAGGAATCATTTCTCCAAAAATCCCGACTTTGACTCATTCGTCGGAAAAAGTTGTTATGATCAAATAACTAAAATGTGTCACTCTGGATCGAGGAAGATAATTACTTCAGCTGGCGAGCCCAGTTCTCGGCGTTACTCGGAGGCTATCGACTCCTTGATTACGTGGAAGGGAAGGTCGAAATCCTCAACGGATCTTCCGACGAGCAGCAGGACCAGATCATCCTGAGCTGGATGTTGTCGGCAATCTCTTCAGCGATCTTGCCTCAGGTAGCTGCTCTCACCACATCGCACGAAGTATGGGAATCTCTGCGGCAAATACACTCATTGGATTCGGAGACACGGCTACTCCATTTACGTATGAAGTTACAGACCGTCAGAAAAGGGGACATGACGATGGCGCAATACATCAAACACATTGCGATCGCCAAAGATAAACTGGCGTCGTCCGGCGAAAAGCTCCGCGACTCTCAGATAATACTGATCGCGCTCGGCGGTTTAGGCTCGGAGTATAAAGCATTTGTGACATCCGTCTCAACGCGTTTCGATCATTCCATGACCTTCAACCAATTCCAACAACTCTTGATGGACCAAGAACTGCAAGACGAACAAACCCAAAATTTTGAAGTAAATGCAATAACCAAGCTCAAAAGGAATGAAGACAGGAACAACAATAATAAATCACTACCATGTCAGATCTGCTCTCGCAAAGGACATGGTGCTTATTGGAATATATATAATTTTATATGCATAAGTCAAAATCTGCATCTACACTTATGCCGACTACTACTAAGTTGACTGCGACTGACGGGGTACCCATGGAAGATAAGTTATTATATCGCTCAACAGTAGGAGCACTATTATACCTGGTAAATACTCGACCAGATATATCATTTGCTGTAAATAAATTGTGTCAATATCTCCAAAGTCTAACCACGGTTCATTGGGCAGCAGCAAAACGAGTGTTGAGATATTTACAAGGTACGAATTCTTATGGAATATTGTTTGCACCATCAGCCTCAGTCAGAGTGGATATATACACAGATGCAGATTGGGCAGGTTGCCTAGATGATCGACGTAGTACGGGAGGATTCGCGATATTTATCGGAAATAATCTAGTATCTTGGTCAGCCAAGAAACAACCCACTATCGCACGCTCCTCTACAGAAGCCGAATTTCACATTATGGCTGATGCAGCATCAGAAACAGTCTGGATTCAAAATCTGTTAAGGGAAATTCGGCTAGTGCCAGTTACACGAGCTCAAGTATGGACAGATAATCTTGGAGCTAAATATCTGGCACATAATCCTGTATTCCACTCTCAAATGAAACACATGGCGATCAATTTCGGGTTCGTACGAGAATTAGTCAGAAATGGAGATATACATGTCACTCATATCTCTACAAGGGATCAGATAGCTGATGGCTTCACTAAGCCGTTACCTTCGTCACGATTCCTTGAAATAAGGTCCAAGCTCGGCGTAGTTTCTCAAACGCCAACTTGAGGGGGAATATTGGAATATATAAAATTATATATATTTATTTATAAAGTTAAAGTTGTAACAACCATAACAAACCCCACTCACATTCTCTTGGGTTTGTTACGGCAAATACCTATAAATACAATCATACTCTAGGCACAATCTCAAGGATTGTTTTGCCAATCACTCATCGTCTTCTATTTCTCCTCCACCTCCACTCTATCAAATGGATGCTTCACTCAACAACAATGCTACTAGCAACATGTCCAATAGTGCTCTGAATTGTTATAACAGAGCAAACTTCACGAAGTTCCCGCCAACGCACAACAGAAAATTGGTACCAATTGGAGTCGGTACAAGTGCGCCATCGGCCAATGCTGTGTCACTGTGGTATCCAGATTCCGATGCGACTACGCATATAACGGCAAATAGTAAGCTACTTAATTCTTCAGAAAAATATAGGGGGTCGGAAAGGGTTGTGGCAGCAAATGGGGAATCAATGACTATCACAGGTTCAGGTAAAAGGACACAGGTGTGCAAAGGAAAGGAGTTCCGATTAAAAGATGTACTAATAGTCCCTGAAACTAGCCAAGGCACTAGCACCATCGGCATTCCTTCGTCTCCAGCGTCACCTCGTCGGTGTAACTCCGACGACTTAAGTAGGGGGAATGTTAGACTAGCTAACTAAATGTTAGACTAGTTAACTATGTTAGTTAATCAATTAGTAATAATTAGTTACTAATAATCAATAGTAGTTAGTTAGTTACAAATACTTTTATAAATAAACCTATATACTAATTCTAAACGGACTCAAGTTTTCACAATTCATTCTTCAACATTTTCTTGACTTTGCTCGCCGGAGTTGATTCGTTTCCGTCGAGCTCTCAACGACGGTTAAGCGTTTCTATCATGGTATCAGATTCTCCGCCTATGTCTTCGCTAGGAGTCCCGCCGGCTATCTCCGCGGCTTCTCCATCTCCGAAGATCGTCATGAAAAATATCCTCTGCGTTTTGTTGGACAAAACCAACTATCATTCATGGGAAGCCCAATTTTCTTCAATGTTGCGTGGCTTCGATCTCATAGAATACGTTGAAGGGAACGTCGATCTCTCTTCACGATCCGCCAAACAACAGGATCAATTGATCCTCTCCTGGATTTTGACTGGCATCTCCACCTCTATATTGCCACAGGTGGCTTCACTCCGGACTTCTGCTGGTATTTGTAAAGCATTGCAGAAGTTGTGTGCCTCCAACACTCAAGCTCGACAGCTGCATCTTCGTCTACAGCTACAAACACTTCGGAAGGGTGATTTGTCTATTGAGGATTTTATCACAAAGGTGTCCATTCTCAAGGACGCGTTGGCTGCCACCGCCGAGGGCATGAAAGAATCAAAAATCATTCTGATCACATTGGGCGCTCTTGGGGATGAGTACGAATCTTTTGTAACATCTATCACTACAAGATATGACGTTTCCATGACTTTCGATTCCTTTTGTGAATTACTCATGGATCATGATCTTCGGCTTCTCAAGAAGGTCAACGACTCCTTAACGGTAAATACGGTGACAAAATCGAAACAGGAAACTTCATCTTCATCCAAATCCAAATTCGCTCAGGCTCTTCATTGCCAAATTTGTGAACGAAAGGGGCATTCGGCTCTAAACTGCTATAATCGTCTCAATATTACTCGATTCGCTCCTCAACATAATCGCGAACTCACGCCGTTCGGCATCAAGGGTACCAACAGGTCCTCCGCGAATGCTGTGAACATGATCAATACGGGTGAAGTTTCAATGTGGTATCCCGACTCAGGGGCCACATCGCACATTACCATATCTTCCGGCAACATACAATAACCTCGATCTTTTTCCGGTAACACTTGTATACTTACTGCCGACGGTAGTCCTCTGACTATTAATTCTGTTGGAAATAGTGTTCTTGAAAACTTGTCGAACAAGTTTTTTGTGAAAGATCTTCTTCACGTTCCTTCCGCAACCAGAAATTTACTATCTGTAAACCGATTCTGTTCTGATAATGATCTTTGTCTTGTGTTTGATACACAGAGGGTTCACAACATTCTGTGATGTGGGATCACAGCATTCTATGATGCGGATTGGGGGGGAGACACGATTGACAGAAAAAGCAGAACGGGGTTTCTTATATACGTCGGAGGAACACTTGTATCATGGCTATCTCGAAAGCAACCCACCGTCGCACGATCAACGACGGAAGCTGAATATAGGGCTATTGCAGCTGCGACTCAGGAACTTGAAGCAGTCAAGAGCACGCTAGAAGAGCTGGGAGTCCAGGTACCCCTTCCTCTAAAAATATACACGGACAACCTCGGAGCCTCCTTCATCGCACACAACCCGATTGCACATATCAAACTCAAGCACGTCGCTCTCGACTTCCATTTCATTCGTGAGCGAACTGAGAAAGGTGAGCTCCTTGTCGAGCACATACCGGGGGCAAATCAATGGGCAGATATACTAACCAAAGCACTAGCACCATCGGCATTCCTTTGTCTCCAGCGTCACCTCGTTGGTGTAACTCCGATGACTTAAGTAGGGGGAATGTTAGACTAGCTAACTAAATGTTAGACTAGTTAACTATGTTAGTTAATCAATTAGTAATAATTAGTTACTAATAATCAATAGTAGTTAGTTACAAATACCTGTATAAATAAACCTATATACTAATTCTAAATGGACTCAAGTTTTCACAATTCATTCTTCAACATTTTCTTGACTTTGCTCGCCGGAGTTGATTCGTTTCCGTCGAGCTCTCAACGACGGTTAAGCGTTTCTATTAAAGAGGACTTCACGCTGAATAAATGCTTATACGAGGAGGAAAAGGCAAATGTTACAAATTCGCCAACTAAGAGACGGACCAATTACTGCCCTATTTTTCAAAATAAATCAGAAGAGGTGTTGAGTCAACACACAATCGGGCACAACCGAGTAATACATGAAGAGGCAACATATCCAAATCAATCGAAAGAGGCGTTGAGTAATCACACACTCGGACACAATCAATCATTGCATGAAGAGGTAACGGATCCGGGTCTACCAAATCAATCAAACCCGAATGAGTTAAACAAAGCATTGGTGAACGCGATCGATCCAGATCTATCAAACCCTAATGAATTAAATCAAACACAATCAAGTTCGCCCTATGAAGAAGAGGTATCGGGTCAAATGATGTCGGACTCCACAACAAGTTCCGGATATCCGGTAACGTTCTCATCGTCAACAGAGCAAACGTCGTCGGAAACAGATCCAGGCAACGCACAGGAAAAGTTCACTGGAAATCGGCCAGCTACGAGAGCATCAAAGGGGATAGTGAAACCGAACCCACGATACGCTCTATCAGTAGCGGCCAACGGGAAGTTCATACCTCGATCTCTAAAAACAGCTATGCTAGACCAAAATTGGAGATCGGCAATGGAGTTGGAGTTCAATGCGTTAAAGAAAAATTAGACGTGGGTATTAATAGACAGGGCACCGGATGATAACGTCATTAACACAAAATGGATCTTCAAAATTAAACAACGTGAAGATGGGTTGATCGAATGCTACAAAGCGAGATGGGTGGCCAACGGAATGAGACAAGTCGAGAGGACGGATTACACACACACGTTCAGTCCGGTGGTCAAGGCGACATCGATTCGGTTAGTTCTCACATTGGCTATCAACAGAAATTGGGCACGCAGACAAATTGACATCTCAAACGCATTCCTCCACGGAGAAATAGATGAACGCATAATTGTCAAGCAGCCAGTCGGATTTGAAGATCCAGAGCATCCCACCCAAGTCTGCCTGCTCAAGATAGCGCTCTATGGCTTAAAGCAGTCACCCCGGATGTGGTACCAGAGACTACGGAATTTTTTAACAGATATAGGATTTAAAGAAAGTTACGCTTATCCATTGTTGTTTCTATGGGTTCAAAACAACGAAACAGTATTTCTATTCACATACGTAGATGATATATTGATAACCGGATCATCGAAAGAAAAAATAGAAGAGGTTACAGCAAAATTGGCAAGCGAGTTTGCTCTAAGGGAACTAGGGGAACTATCATTCTTCCTCGGCATTCAGGTTCGACGAACCAAGAAGACGCTCTTCCTGTCCCAGAAGCAATACTTGGACAGCTGCAATCTGACGCTCTTCCTGTCCCAGACGCTCTTCGACGAACCTACTGGAAAGCTGCAATCTGACGAACCTAAAGCCATCAAATACCCCAATGATAGCTCAGCAAGATCTGTTCTCAGAAGAAGCTCCGATCACTCAACCAACAAAATATCGAAGAGTGATTGCGTCACTCCAATACCTCACGTTAACGCGACTGGACATCCAATTCTCAGTTAACAAGCTAGCACAGTTCATGGCATCACCGAAACCACTACATTGGGTCGCGATGAAAAGGTTCTACAATACTTGTCTGGAACCCAAACATTTGGGATAACACTGAACGCAGTAACGAACTTCACGCTCACCGGGTACTGTGACGCGGACTGGGGGGCGACACCATCGATCGGAAGAGCCAGACGGGAATGTTAATTTACTTGGGGGAAACACTGGTGAGATGGTCATCGCGGAAACAAGTCACGGTCGCCAGATCGAGCACTGAAGCCGAATACAGGGCAATTGCAAACATGGTCGAAGAACTGCAAGCAACAAAATCACTCCTTACGGAACTTGGGGTAGCGATTCCAACTCTAATGAAGTTACTCAGTGATAATCAGGGGGCGACATTTGTGGCAAATAATTTGATCTGCCACACGAAGCTCAGGCACGTAGCAATGGATCTACACTTCGTACGTGAAAAGACGGACACAGGGGATATAGAAGTTAAACATATTCCGGGCAAGTTGCAGCGAGCAGATATCCTGACAAAAGCGCTAAAACCAGATATATTTTGGGCTGCGAGTCAACCTCGTTGGAGAGTCCCCGCCGGTTGAGGGGGGGCGTGTCGAAATAACAACCAATAAGTTGGTTATGAGATTAAGTAGTTAAGCAATAACTGATTGTAATTAGTATAAATATGAAACGCTAATAAAATATAAAATACGGTTCTAAAAGGAAACCACATTCTCTTCTCTGAATCATCTTCTTCCCCACTCCGAATGAAAAAGCATTTCAGACAACATTGATGGAAGAAGAGAGATTAAGTGATAGAAAAAAATTATTTAAAATGATTTTTTTAACTTGCTTATGTCCACGACTCCCGTGATGTGTACTGTTGCAATCGATTTGGAATGAAAGGTCAAGATGTGAGAGAGAAAAATATAGAAGGCTAAGATTAAGTTTTCATGTGAACACAGGAAAATAAAGGTTTTAACTTATCTTTTTTGTAGTAATATAATATACATAAAACTAAATATTTAAAACTTAAACCTAGGCCCACCGTCCATGCCAATTTAATGTGTAACGGGCTCACCCGTTACTCCCAAGTCCCAACGTCTATTATTATATTTTATTCCCCAAATTAATTGATTCGAATTTCTACTGTTTTTCTTTCCGCGCCATTGAAAATTTGAAATCCCTACTTCCCAAATCGCGCCTTCGCCAAACAGAGACAACATTACGAAGATCGTTCGCGTTCAACCGGAGAGCTCGTTGTAGGAAGCAGTTTTTCATTCTTCTTCTTCTTTCTTTGTGTACCGAATCTCTCTTTTTACCCTATCTCGGGTTCCTCTCGTTTCATTCCTATTTTTTACCGCATCTTTTCCAAATGGACGACTGCGTTCATGTTGCGGTCAATATAAGACCCCTAATAACCCCCGAGCTTATGGCGGGCTGCTCGGATTGCATCACTGCAACACCCTCTGAACCTCAGGTTCATTTCTTGCTTTTCTTGGCTTACTGTTGTTTTTATTATTTTTCAATTTAAATCTTATATTTCATATTTTCATACTGTCGTTTGTTTTATCTTACTCACATTGCTCTAAATTTTTTTTTTTAGAATTGATGCATTATTCACACTTTTTTACTTTGAATTTTCCCCATTCTTCTAATGACAGGTGCAAATTGGTACCCATTCATTCACGTACGATTATGTGTATGGGTGTTCGGCCAAACCCTTTAGCAATATATACAAAGAATGCGTGGACCCACTTGTCAATGCATTTTTTCAAGGTTTTAATGCCACTGTACTCGCATATGGACAGGTATTTTCTTAATTTCTTATACCACATGATCATTGCAAATCTCCTACAGTTATTCAAATCCCTTGTAAACTATTAGCAATTTAGCATTTATATTTCTAAGGAGTTTAATTTGAGTTGATTTTTGATTCACTCTTTTCTTTTAATATGTACTGTGCAGACGGGTTCTGGAAAAACATACACAATGGGAACTAATTATACAGGACAGAATGATTCTACTGGGATAATTCCACAAGTGATGGACTCAATTTTTAAGAAAAAAGAGACCATGAAGGATACAGCAGATTTTCTGATCAGAGTTTCATTCATAGAGGTCCTTTCTATATTATCTTTTATATCCCCCCTTCAGTTCACATCCATCTGTAATTATCTCGTTAATCATATCCCTGCAAAATAGTAAAATACAATGGCTGTTGATACACACATCATTTCACTTCTCATGTTTAACTTGTTATTTGGATTTTTAATCTATCCCTTGTTCTCATTTTAAATCTATCGCTTTGCTTTTATTCAATCAGATTTTTAAGGAAGAAGTTTTCGATTTGCTTGACACCAAGCCAGTAATACCAGCCCGAGTTCCTATACAAATTAGAGAAACAGGAAGTGGTGGTGTAAGTCTTGCAGGTGTAACTGAACCTGAAGTGTGCTCCAAGGAAGAAATGGCATCATTTTTAGCACGTGGTTCTGCATCTCGTGCTACTGCAAGTACAAACATGAACAGTCAATCCAGGTTTTATTCTTATTGTAGATCTCGTATCATAGGAAAACGACAAACGACAAACAGATGCAAATTGATTTTCAGAAGTATTTTTTTATACTTATTTTAACTTTGATTGAATATGAGTGATGCTATGAACACATTATGTAGTATTGTAGTTTCATGCCTAATAATTAATTTTTTGGTAGTTAATATTTAAAAATAATTTCACAATTTCATTAATATTGCCATTTTTAAGAAATGACTAAAAAATCAACGATTCATGTATTTTTGTGTAAGTTTGATGGATGCATGGATGATATAAATATTCATAAAATTGATCTGTAACTTTATTAATATTCTTTCCTTATGGATTACACTAAGTAGTAATGTCTGCACTTATATTTTTTTCTGTTTTGATAATTTTCAGCCGTTCACATGCTATCTTTACAATAACCATGGAACAAAAAAGAAATAGTGGTGCAGCTAAAGGAGATATTTGTAATGACATACTATGTTCCAAACTTCATTTAGTAGATCTTGCGGGATCTGAACGAGCAAAGAGAACTGGTGCTGATGGATTGCGACTAAAAGAAGGTGAAAATGAATTATTTTAAGTTTGCACTTTACTCATTTTCAAGTTCACAAAGGATGTTTTCAAATTATTTGTCTCTGTCCAGGTATTCATATTAACCGAGGCCTTCTCTCTCTTGGTAATGTGATTAGTGCATTAGGAGATGAGAAGAAGAGGAAAGAAGGAGGTCATGTTCCGTATCGTGATAGCAAGCTAACACGTTTATTGCAGGTACAATTTCCAATTCGAGCTAGATCATTAAATTATTATGAATGTTATGCTTAAGACAGAACAGTAGGAAGGTGGGGAGATCAAGTGATCTATCCCTCTAAATGTATATTGCATTAGTTTATATACAATCGAGGAGGATTGAATCTTAACAGAATTAGTTATTCCGATTCTGTTAAGTCCATTCAAGTAGAAGTTTCTAGAATTAGTAACTAAAACTAATTACAACATTAACCACACCATTATTAAGATATATTCTCACTAATAATTATACGTTAATAAAACACCAACCAAATACATCTTTCTTTAAATCGACTTTATGGATTTAATTTTACAGAATGTTTTTTGTCAGATTTCAGAAATTGTGTATATGATGAAATGATCTGATTGTTAATGAGGATCTTGTGTTTGTTGTGCCAGGCCTAAAATATTTTTTTAACTAAACTATACAAATTACAAATTGTTATGAAAAAGGCCAAAAGCAGTAATGTAGTCTCATATGTTCAATCTGAGGATGCGCCGATGTGTTATATGTAAATGTAAAATTTGTTTTTCTTATTTTTGCAGGATTCATTGGGTGGAAATAGCAAAACAATCATGATAGGTTGGTTTTCCCTCTCTTCTCAGTACCTAATCTTTGCCAATAATAAAAAATATTTTTTCTCTTCCAAGCAATGCTTCAACTAACCCAATTCTTAATAAATTTCTATTGTAGCTTGTGTCAGTCCAGCGGATACGAATGCTGAGGAAACAATTAACACACTCAAGTATGCCAATAGGGCACGTAACATCCAAAATAAAGCAGTGGTAATTTTTTTTTAAAGTCAATATGAATATTTTAGGAAATAAAAATTCTTTTCCATCTTGATGTTCATTTTTACGAGTCACTGTTTTGATAATATAGGTAAATCGTGATCCAGTTGTTGTGGAAATGCAAAGGATGCGAAGTCAAGTTGAAAAATTACAGGCAGAGTTACTCTGCTTTAAAAGTGGGAGTGCACCACATGAAGAGATTCAGGTATGACATTAATAAATTCACTGATTCACCTATTTTTTTTTATCAATGTTATTGTTTTTATCAAACTATTTATGTAATAAAAGTATAAAACCCTTATTTTCTAGGTTCTTTTAGATCGTATTTCTTTGTTAGAAGAAAGCAATTCCGAGCTGCGTCAGCGTGTTCTTCACGCAGAGGTTATTTTATATCCATTTTAGTCAAGTTTCTTTAGTTTAAGCCCATCTATCATTAATTTTTTACGAAATTTTTCATTTTATTTAGGTTGAAACTTCATTTTTTTTATCATTTAATTATCTAACATGGAATATAGCTTGTGTAGAATAAGTTTTGATTTTTAACTCTATCATATATATATAAATTATAATTGCAATAATGAACATAAATTTATGTTCTCATCTCTTTCCATATTTACGTAATTAGGTTGAAAAAGATAAGCTGTCTTTGAAACTTGATTCTATTCGAAAAGGAAAATCTTGGGAAGAGCTCGATAATGTTGAGACACAGGTTTGTTTTTATTTTTCTCTATGTATTTTCCATATGAAATGTATTTATGGATTTTATGCAGAAGAAGATTGATCATACCCTCTTTCATCTTGTAGGAAGAGAATACTGTTCAGGGATATTTATCCAAAATCCATAACTTGGAAATGGAGATAATGCGACTTCGAAGTGTCTCAAGCTCTAATAAGATTACATCCATGGGTTCCTTGGATCCCGACGATGATAGCCAACAACGTCTAACCATCTCATTTCATGAAAGCTTGTGCGGTAATTCTTCTGGAAATTATCACTTTTAAATTTCAATTATAATATTTTCCATGTTTGAGTCTCGCGCGAGATAGCGGGAGATATCGCCCATAGCGCGGGTAGCTGGCGATATCTCCCCGCGATATGCCTATATCTCCCCATTTCTCCTCATTTCTCCATTCATGATTTTCTCATCTCCTCCTCTCCTCTTTTCTTATTTTTTTGCAAACCCTAGATGATTTTTGATTTTTTTTAAAACCTAATTTTGAATTCTAAAATTAATGATTACACTTTATCACTATTCTTTAGTTAAGTATAATATTCACTATTACTTTATAATATACTGAATATATATAAAAAAAATAAAAATACACTTGGCGCTATGTAGGCGAGATAGTGTGCTATCTCCCCAAGTGCTGGCGCTACGCGCTATGGCGCAACTCAAACTTTGAATATTTTATTGTAATTTGTAGGCATATATTTTTCAGTCTTCAACCTATCTTTAGTGTTAATTGTTTAATTAAGGTTTAATCTGGTTGACAACTGACATGCATTCATTACAAATTTCCATAAATTATCATGTTATTCTTAAGTTATTATTTTTGGTATTTTCTCCTAAATAAAGTCTCTGCAGGCGAGATTGACGATGATCAAAAAGAGTTTGAACACTGCACTCTTCAGGAAAAGTTAGGAAAAGAACTTGAAGAATTGGATAAACAACTTGAACAAAAAGAGGTAATATATCATTTTTCTTTCGTTTTTTTTTGCAAATAATAAATGTTTTCATTAAAGATAATAAAGGACGATGCCCTGAAAATACAAATGAGTAGGAAAATAAAATGCGGTGGGTTTGATATGCGGTTTCCTCAAGGTTCCGGGTGCGCGCGCATATGCGCGCATATGCGATGATGCGCCCCCAGAGGGAGATGCGCTTGGCGCATCTCCCTTAGCCGGATCCGGGTCGGATCCGGGTAAAATCCGACCCGGATCCAGGCCTGTTTTAAGTTATTTAAATAACTTATATGAGTGATTTAAGTAGAGTAATATCAGGAAAAGGGGGAGATCTTCCAATGTTCGATCCCTCCTCAAGTTCTATTCATGTATCTTATATACAATTACATTTAGGAGGAATTAGTTCTAAAAACAGAATAACTAACTTTCTGTTTAGACTATCTGAAGTTTCTAGATCTAATTAGTTAATTACAGATTTATTAACTAATTACACAAATACCCTTATAATATCACTAATAGCCCCCCT